>JBAMBQ010003016.1:0-485363 GCA_037044495.1 Stegana nigrithorax | reverse complement strand
AACCGTGGGGCCGTGGGTGGCGTCCGGGAGTTGGCTTTATGTGTGCACAGTTGTTTGTTAGCGTTGAAAATTTTGTGCAAACAAAACCGCAAAATGAAAGCTAAACTAAACTTATTGAATGCTGTTTGCTAAAAGGATGCAACGCTTAAGGGATTGCGTTGATGTATTACGCGAATGTAAGGCCACGGAGGGCCGTTCGCACGATCATGACAGAGAAGAATACCACAGAACGAGACGAAGCGAGGCAGGCGTTGCCATGTTGTAACTTCATTTGAGTCGAATGAAAAAAATAGAAAAAAAAAACAGCAAACAGAAAGAAGCTACTTTGCTCTAAAAAAAAAAAAAAAACATGCGTAAAATAAGAAGAGTTAAAGCAGCATATGTTAAAATATTAATTGATACAAACTTACTAATTATAATTAACGCTGAGCTTATGCGGTTATGTTTACCTTAATTTATTATAGCAATATCAAAAAAAAAAAAAAAAATAAAAAAAAAAAATACTAATAATTGTTGTTGTGTCAGCAGATTTTTTTATGTCATATGATCATATCTAAAGTTTATTATTGATTTATTGATGAGTGTTTCTCTTCGATGAACATTTTGAGTTCTTTGCCTCACTTTGGGTTTGTTTTACATATTCGGCTTTTGATGAAACGCAAATGCAAATAATTTGTACTTAAATATTACTTTAATTTTAACTGCGTTGAGTTAATTTCTATTATTTAATAAAAACAAAAAGCTACTGCAAAATTACTGAATCTGTGAAATGCGTCTTAGAAACAGACACTCACTGTCTCAAGATAAAATTTATCGGCCGAAGCGATCTCTTGACCGTGCAGTTGGCAGCCTACTGAATTCTGTTGTTAACAGTGCGATCAGATATACTGTGACTGAGCGTACTAAGCCAACAGAGTGTCTCAGAGATCGTAAAGATCTAACAGAGCCTGCTTATCATTGATGATGTCAAGGAATTTAATAATAAAAAGTGTGCTATTTTTTTTTCGAGATCAAATAGAAAAGAAAAAGAAGAAGTTTCCAAATTTCTCTCACAAAGCATATTTAGAATCCTTGTGCCAACTTAAGAAGCGCACACGCCTAACGTGAAGCATTGGCGGTAAAAGCAATAAAAACAAAGCAAAGCCAGCCAAATGAAGAAACGTTCAACACGAATAATCCTCAAAATAGCGCACGAATTTATTTGCAATTGCGCAAAAATGCAGCGACGTGTTTAATGCACAAAAGCGCAGCATTAGATTAGAGTGAGAAAGCACGAGAGAGAGAAACCAGATGCAGAAAAAAAAGTGAACCAGCGTAAGACGAAAGAAAATCGGCAGCAAATTGCAGTTGTACGCAGTGAAATGGCTGCGCATTAAACAAATAGACGACAAGTATTTCATCTAATAGAAAACGCAAGCATTCTGATGATGCAGGATATTAAAGCCTGTCGACTCGCTGGCAGCAATGGCTGGATGTGTTTTAATTTGGCAAGCAACGGCAAAGGTATATGCAAGACGCGCAGAGCTGCCGGCGGAGCTGTCGAGCAGCAAAACACTTTTAGCGTTTCTTCGACTTGTCAAAATGCGCGTGCCGTGCGTGCAAATAAATCAACTAACTTATTGCGTACATACGAAGGTAAAAGGAACAGGAAATGTCAAAAAACTGTAAAATCACACACACACACTTACATACACACAAAACGTGTATATATTTATAAGCAGAATACACGGCTATGACATCAGCTGCAGGCTCCTGGCTCCCAGCTTCTGACTCTTGGCTCCTGGCTCCTCCTGACTTCCATGTTGTAAATATTAAAAAATAAATGAAAAAAAGAAGAAGAAGCAAAATATAAAAGGAGTAAAAAATATGCGAAAAGCAACAAAAAATTACAAAAAGAATTATGTAAAAAATATTAATGGAGTTTTCATGTTTATAATGTCATTAGCTCACACAAATGTTGCTTCTGTTGCTGCTCCTCCTCCTGGTGTTGCTGCTTCTGCTGCTGCTCCTGTTGCTGTTGCATATGTGTGAAGATTTTTTCAACGTTCTGCCAACTGCGCATTCAGCTATGGCCATAAACATGTTTAACACCCACTCACACACGCACACATATCACATGCTCACACATATGTGCGCCAGATACCCATACATTGCTGCCTTCGTGTGTGTTTTTGTATGTGTGTGTGTGACTGTGAATGTGCGAACACTAATGCACACATTATGTTGAAGCCATTATGCGAGTGTGCGCTGACTGCCCCCAGTTAGCTGCCAGACTCACTGGCTCACTGACTGCTTCACTGGCTGGTTGGTTGGCTGGCAGGGATAAGGCAAAGCCAAGCACCAGCTTCAGCTCAAGCAATGCACGATACAACGTACCAACTTTTAAATGAAGACGTCTTTTAATGGTTTGCTTCCTGGGCAGGGCAGTGGCGGCGGCGGCGGCGGAAATGGCAAGTGTTGGACGTGAGTTGGCTGTTGGTAGGATGTTTATATGCTTAAACCCTTTAACTCATTTGTACTGTCAAGCAGCAGCAGTAACAACAACAACAACAATAACAACAACAGCAATCACAACTACAGCAATGGCTATGAGAAGCAGTACAACTAAAGGCGTGAGCCACAACATTCAACTTGACTGGCTTTTGTTGTGTTCTCGTTGCCGAGGTCAATAGAAAATTTTGCATGGCATGAGTTGCAATATTTGCTTTGAAATTTAATATGATTGATCTTGGAGAAATCTTAGCAATGAGCAACTTCACACACGTGCATGTCTGGTGTGCTCATTAGGAATTGAACTGAACTTTATTTAAAGTAAAATTGAATAGTATTCTCTTTGGAAGGAGCGTGACTAGCCAAGTTAAGGTCTGTTTGTAAATAATTTTTAATTGAAGTTGTTTAATGCAAATGATTTAAAATGTCTTCAAGATTTTATGCATCTGTTGAACTTTATTGCAAAGCTTGTCATGTTTTGAAAATGAGCAATAATATTATTGTAATTAAAATATGAAAATGAAATCTTAACAATAATTTTGTGTCGCATGTTTAAAAACTTGTGCGCTTATCCTGCTAAGCTGCATTTCCTAGCGGGCATTCCTTGAGTTACACTCAGTCGTACACTACACCGCAATATTTGAACAAACTTGCACTAACAAAAAAACTGAGCAAGCATCCTGGCTCCTCCCTCCGGCCTGTTGCCAAATACGTGTGAGCTCTAACTGTATCTGTGTAAATGTGCCTGTATCTGTACCTTCTGCATGTGTGTGCGTATGTGCGTTCTTGTATTTACCATACATAATAAATATTATGAATAATATAAACTTAATGACTCAACACTTTTCTCTTGGCACGTCACACAATGCTCCATGCTCCACGTGCCATGTTCCAGCAGCTATTCCAGCTACTCCAGCTGCTGCCTGTTGGCTGCTGGCTGCTGGCTGCCAGCGTGCGACGCGACTTTGTAAGCCCGTTAATTTTTCACAACATTTATATAAATTTGCTACGGCGGTGACTTGTTTTTTATTCGCCAGTCGTTCCTTTAAGCCAGTTCTGCTATGCGTGTGTGTGTGTGTGTGTGCGTTGGTGTCTGTGTGTGTGTGCCTTAGTGCAGAACAAAAGTGTGAAACAGTTGTAAGCATTTTTGTTTTATTCCTTTTTTGTGTTCTGCTAATTCATGTACAAACAGCAACACACAACTCACGACACTCGTGACTCGTCGTGACTCGTTTCCCTTAGCTCGTCTCGCTTTTTACGTCTATTTAATAATGATAACATTTTCATGTTTCACAATGTTATAATTTTCTCACTCTCTTTTTTTTTTTGAGCCACCGCAGCAACCGACAACAACATTACATTAAGCGACACCCTTCCAACACGCTGGCCCCCGTTAGCCCTCAACCCTTGTAATCAACAGATTTATTTGCTTTTTACCATGGTTTGCTGCACGTTTTGCGTTTTTCGCATGCGTCATGTTGGATTCATTAATTTCGAGTAGTTTTGAAAACTATTAAGAATGACACCCACGATGTGTGGAGTTGCTTTCTGGCATTCGATGGGTGTGGCCAGCAAGGCAAGCAATTAAACGCTTATCGCTCTGTGCCTGGGCTGGCGGTTGGCTGTGATTTGCTGCTGGGCGCAAAGTTTTCATTTATCACAAGGCACATTTTGTTTTTATTTGATTTTTGTATTAGAAGACAAGCATTAAATAAATTATTTAGCAACCAGCAACTATGAAAAAATGCACAATGCGCCTGGCCACCCTGAAGCAAAAGTTCACCGCAACTGCCATTCAGGCGCAACGGAAACGGCAGTTAACTTTACTTCTTCTACTTCTACTTGAGTTTTTTTACAACGCAATTTTGCGCTTCTTTAACTTGCAGCAGCAAAAGATAAAAAAAGACAGAAACCGAAAACAAATAAAGTTACTAAGAAAAAACACGTAAATGGGAAGTGGAAAAGCCTTGAAACAGCTGCGCCTTGCACTGCGCCTACGAAGCTCCACAATTCTTCAGCTCCTTAGCTGGCTGCTCAAGCGCTGAAACGCTGAAATGCTGAAACGCTCCACCTGTCATTCGTCTGGCAACTGCCTTCTTTAGCTTTAGTTTGTCATTTGGGGGGTGGGATTGAGTCGATGGAGTGGGGGTATGTGGCGGAAGGGGGCTACTAGCGCAAAAGTTCGCGTTTTTCGTCGCAGCAGCATGTCCTGTGCTAAATGTTATTTTCCGTTGTTAAATCCTGTTTTTCAAAGTTGTTACAAAAGTGCAAAGGAAGTCAACTTGAACGCAACACAAAAAAAAAAAAACAACTTCATCACAACAACATCAGCAACACTAGCAACATGAACAACAACAAAAACAAAACCACCACTAACATCACCAACATCAGCACCATCACTGCTGCCAACAACAACAAAAAGTACAGCAGCAGAAGTAAAAGTAGCAAAGAATAAAAAAGAAGAGCAAGAGGAAGCAGAGTAGCAAGAGAAAAAGTTTGTGGCAGGCGGAGAGACGTCATCAGCCGCACTGAAGTGGCAGTTGCATAAATGCTTTGTTTTCAAAGCCAGTCAACGCGTTTTACAACAAATAACAAGCAACGAAAAACTAAATAATAATAAAAGCAAAATTCTGATGAAAAACTGACGACAAAACGCAGGAAAAAATTACAAGCACAACAATAACAACAACACCAACGGCCATTACAATAATAATAACAAGCATAATAGTAAAAAATTTGCAGTAAAAATTTAAATGAAAAATAAAAACAAAATGAGGGAAATGAAAACAAACCAATGCCTTGTCAACATGGCAATGCGCCGTTGCATTGAAGGTGAAAAATCTGCTGCAGGGGGCTTCCTGTTAAAGCTGCACCAGTGATTTACTATAGCATATATAAAATATATATATATATATATATTATATTATATATATATTGATTTGAAAACCTAAGTATTAAAAATGTTAAATACCATGGGTCCGACAAAAAGCAGGCATTGGCAAGTTTTAAATATGCCACATTACATTCTTTTGCTTCTTACAACTTTTATATTTATTTTATTATTATATTTTAAAATATTTTATGATTAAAAATGGTTGTCTGCTTTATTAAAACAACTTCATAGTTTACGAGTGCGCATATTTCTCTTTAATGCACATTAACACAGAATAATAATAAAGCCTATTAGCCCATAGAAAATTCAGTGGAGTGAAATAAATAAAAAAATAAATAAAACCAAACTGCAAACTGAAAGTTGAAATCCAAAGAATAAAATAAAAATACGAGAATAAAGTGCTGCATTACATTTCATTTTAAGATTTCACGAGTGCGATGCGTGCGCTTAGCATGCCAGGAGCGTTGATTCTGTGGAGACGCCAAGTAGCAGCAGTTGACTGAGTTGACTGAAGGACGTGCGTGCGTGAGCACTTGTGTTGCGCTGCTAAAGTCAACGTTACAATGCAATTACGCTGAGCAGTTGCAGTTGACCGCAAACACGTTAATGTGTGCGCATTGTTGTTATGCAACAAACCTCAAAGCTGCTCGCCAGCTACTCACCCGCACTCGCACCGTCACCAGCAGGCGCAGCCACACTCGCAGCCGCACCAGCGTCCATAGCTAAATTGTTTTAAGTACTCACATAGAAGCATTGCAGCATTGCGTACCCCCTGCCACCCCCGGAATGCAACTGAATTAAATTGCGGTTGGCACACTGCGTATTCCAACTAGTTATGCATGTTCATTGTGTATGTGTGTGTGTGTGTGCGTTTGTGGTGTGTATGGTTGTTGTTGTTTCACTTGTCGTCATCGTCATCGTCGTCCTTGTTGTTGTTGTTCTTGTTATTGTTGTGCATTGTTAAATAGTTGATTCGTGGCTGGTTTGCTTAGTTGCTTGCTTGGTTGGCTGTTTCTCGTTTGGCCGTGCGTGTTGTATTTGTGTGGCTTAAATGCTTAACTTGCCTTTCGTGCGTGTCTGTTTGTCTGTTGCGCATGACAAACTAACATAAAAAAAACCAAAAACAAAAAAAAAATAAAACCCAAGCACACATACTCAGACTTACACTGAGCAAAGAAGTTATGACAGCGTAAATTAAGCAAGACAACAACGGTGCATTACACACAAAGAGTTGCCGCGAGCTAAGCGCTGACAAAGCGTGTTGACGTTTATTAGCTTTATAAAAAGTTCGCACCGTTAACGTAACTAACTAACCAAGCAGCTAACCGACCAAGCAACCCACCAACCAACTAAAGCATCAATCCACTACTCACAAACCCACTAACGCACCAACTAATCCACAAACCCAGCACTCACCAACCTCCCGCGCATATTGTGAATGACTGTTATTGGTTAAGGGATTTTTTTATGCACAGAATGTCTTCAATACTTTTAAATGCAAATACACAGTATAATTTTTTTTCTTTCGGGTTTGCATGGCTGTCTGCGTCTTTTACTTGCATTTTTGCGAGTTGGCACTCAACTTTTTCTGTAAGTTTTTATTAAAACTTTTTCCTTATGAAAGTTGGATATGGCAAATTATTAAGATTATTTCATTAGTAAAATAATTTGTTTTGATTTACTAATTTTATTTTGAGTTTTCTGGGGTTGTGGCTTAGTTTCAGTACAAAAACAATTACTATGTTTGTGTTAGGATAGTGAATTGTCAACAAATAGACGATCGTTCGATTGCTTTGCGAAATTGCGCAACTGGAAACTGTTACATGGTGAGTCAAATGAGTATTACACGGTTTAATTAATGGTTGCACACAATCCATATGCAGACGCCAAACAACACTAAAGCGATTATATAATATTTTAGCGCAGAAAGCACAGCAACAATCCATTGTGTGACGCTGCCTGCTGTGCAGCATTTTTTACAAGTTTTGTTTTATGTTTTGTGTCTGTGTCTGTGCAGTTTTTGCATAGTTTTTTCTTGTGCATTTTTCATTAAAATCCAGCACTTGAATTTCGGCTAAGCGCTGCTTGAGCTGCGGTTAGCTGGAATTTTGGTTTTTCGCTTTTAAGACTTTTTCACTCTAATTTTATTTTCGTTGGTTTTTTTGTTTTTGATATTTTTGTTTATTTTTTTTATATTGTTTGTGTTGTTGTTATTTATTTATTTACAGAGCTTATCTCTGACCACGTATGTTGGAACAGAAAATTGTTTTTGAAATTGAAAAATTGCAATACAAGCTGGGGTCAGCTAAAGTGACCGAAATGCACAAACAAACGAACGAGCAGCAGCAGCGACTAACATCGCCATAAAGCAAAATGAATAAAAAAAAATAAAAATAAAACATAATAATAAAAACAAAATGCGGCAAACCCATACATAAAACATAGCATAAAACCCGCAGCCATTTTCTTTGGCGCCATTCTATTTTTTTTGTTTTTAATTTTTTAGCTTCGCTTTGTTTATTCAGCTATTTTTTTGAAGCGTCAGTTTTTTTATATATATATATTTAAAAAAAGAAAACAATAATTCTTAAGAATTATTTAATATGCTTTATGATATTTTTTCATGCATTTTGTCAAGCTATGCACTGGAGAGAGACAAATATATTAGGCAAGTTGCTCATGCACGTGCATATTCACCAAAGCTGCATAGATTTGCTATGTTCTGTTTTATTTTGCGCTTTTATGTTATACTTTATTATAATTGTTGTTGCTTATAAATGTGTGTGCCATAATAAGCTATAAGCAAAAGCAGAAAATTAAAAAAAAAAAATAAATTGCGTTTATTTATTGTTTACGTAAATGCAAACCGAAAATTTGAACCGCATTGACTGGCCGCCGTTTCGCCCCGCTACTTATGATGCCTTTTGAGTGTTGCGCTTAATATTGAAATCCATTTTAATGCGCACAATTAATTCCGTTCAGCTTTGCCGCGGCCAGTTCGTGTGTGTGTGTGTATGTGCGCACGCGTTGTTAGCTAAATGCCAGGATTAGAAAATAATGTACAATCAAAAATTACAAAAACCGATACATGCGCACACTCGAACACACAAACACACACACTCACACAAACATTCGTACACTTTATCATTGCATAATTATAGGCGCGCGCGCTTGGCCATACTTTGCAGTGCGTCAGTGCGGACCAGGGCAGGCCGGGACAGGTCGGGACAGGCCACACACATTTCGCGCTTCGTGACAATTTCAATTTTTCGCATGAAACGTAATTAAAATTTATTTATATTTATACACCAAACTGACAAAACATTGAAATTAATTATCGTCTATGGCCGAAAAATAAACAATTTGCACGATTCGAATTTGTTATGTAAATGCTGTAAGCCATGATTATTATTTGTGGATTGGCCACATGATGTGAGTGCGAGTGCAGCATGCATATGTGCGCCAAACATTGGGTGGCCACACTTTATCATTTCAAAATTATTTTCGTCCTTTTTTCTTCTTTTCCATATTTCCTCACTCTCGCTCTGTTAAGTAAGTGATTATGGCGGACTTCGTTGCTGGTTTGGCTTAATTAGCTGCACGCAATGTTATAAATATTCAGCCAGCAGCGAGTGTGATCTGCTGGTGTGCCAGAGTGAATAGCAAAGATTAGACAGGCATATGTTTTGCTTTAGCTGCTGATATTGGCTTAACTCAACTTAAAATCAAAGGCAATCACATATCGTGCAGCTACGCTTGTGGGCAATTGAAGTAATTTCTTGCGGGTTTGTTGTTACTTTGTCGGCAGGCGGCAGTGGCTACACCTGGGCTACACTATGCTACATAAGAATAAAAACAATACTTCGCAATTGACTGAAATGCCAGCGTAGCACACATCTCGCTTAGGTAAGCTGCCAATGTAAAACAATTTAATATTTTTAAAACAATTGACACTTTGTTATGGTTAGCTTGGTTGTAGTTTAGGCAAGTGGCGCATTTGTCGCGTATTGTTTAGCGATTGCGACTATTCCAATTATCAACTGTTGTGGTTAATTGTGGCACACGCATGGCATGACATGGCAAGGCGGGAAGCAGGCAGAGCGACAGGGGGGCCGGTGTAATGTGATATCAGAAATGCACACAAACGTAACAATTGCAAACAAGGGTTGCCAAACAAATTGAACAATTGTCTGCATATAAAGGCTTAAAATGCACTCACACACATATACACACACATTCACGCATACACGTTAAATACACACAGACGGCGCATTGACAATGCCACGGAAGTGCAGACGCTGGCGCAACTGCGGTGTTTAATTGCGTGACGCGCCTGCCGATATGCAGCAGTTTTTGCGCTGCTGCTGCTGTTTACTTTTTTCATTACAAATGCACGACGCCATACCCGCAGAGCATGTGAGTAGGTGCCAGCTGGCAGTGGTGTCTACGTGAGTGTGTGTGTGAGTGTGTGTGTGTGTGTGGGTCTGCATTAAAGCGAACGCATATCATTGTCAGGCCTGGCAAAAGTATGCAGTGCTAAAGTGCAAATGATGAATGCATGAAATAAACAATATAAGGCATAGCAGAGCAGAGCAGAGCATCGGCATAGCAAGGCATGTTGCATACCATGGCGCGCTTAAGCATTAAGCGGAGACGCGCGCATAGGTGTGAGTGCGAGACGCCTGCCAGGGTTATGCAGCGCATAGCGGAACGTGTTTGTATGCGTAGTGCAATGCAGCCGCCGCAGTCGACGTCACTCGGGCATGACCACCAATTAACGCATGGCGTCGCTTCCGGCGCAACATAATGTGCTCCGCGCTTGGCACTGCACTTTCGAGATGCATCCCACTGCATTCCCGTGCCATGCGTTGCCTGTGCATTCCCGTGCGTGCGTTCGTCAGCATGCTTGACTGTGTCGCCTGCATACATGTCGCAGTTGCGCTCCTTTGCCGTGTGCATCATTCTCCATATGCCAGCTCTTTCGCACGCAATTCATTGCCTCTTGTGCTGTCAATGGTTGTGTATGTGTGTGTGTGTGTGTGTGAGTTTGCCTTGAATGTTTTCACAAGAGAATGCAATTTAAATTGCATTAAAATTGATTGAATTCATGAACGCACGCATGTCCTTCAACTGCAACAATATGCTGCTGGCATGCGTTTGTGGGCAACTCACTGTTCGTCTGTTTGTGTGTGTGTGTGTGTGTGTCTGTCGGTTTGTTTGTTTGCGTTAAGTGGGCAGCGCTATTTAAATTTGTTTATAAGAAACGTACGCATATGCACGCACAATGTTCAGGCGAAAGACCAAACAGAGCATTGAGAATGCGCCTGGCTTTTGATGCATACGGCCAATACACGAAAAAGATCATTGCATACTTGCAGGCGCACCGCGACTGTAAAATCTTTAATTTTAATTATAAAAGCTTAATAAAGATCAACATTAACATATTTTCTTGAATCACTTCTTTCTGTTGTCTTTTTTCGTTGTTTTTTGTTTGCTGTTCTTTGTTTTTCTGCATTTCAATACTTTGTAATTGTGTTTTATGTTTGGCGCCTTGTTTGAGTTGTTGTTAACACATTGTTATGTTGATGCTAACACTCACGCAGCAGCGCACGCTCACAAAAAGGCATATGCATATATATTGTACAACAAAATAAAAATATTTTCAGCCAGGACGCATGTTTACCATACTTGAGCACTTTGCGGCAGGCAGCAAAAGGCATTTAATACTTTGAGAAGAGTTTCCTTTTCCTGTTTGCTACAGCGGAACTTGAATTGGTTTGACTGTGATTGCGGTTTGCTGGGATTAAATTTCTGCTTTTTGTTATTTTTTGTAATTAAACTTACGTTGGACTTTTTTTCTTTCAAAAAGATTTACAACAATTAAAAGCAGAAGCTTAGAAATGTGTAAAATACGTGCGTGCTGCAGCTATGTGGGATTTACAGTATGGTCTGCCTAATACAAAATATAACTTTATTAAAGTTGAGCTGTGATAAGTTGGGAAGCAGCTTAGTTGCCAGGAATATGGCAGCTGCGTAGCAGTGACAGTAAGGATACACAAAATCTATGTGGCAAGTTATTAAATTCCTTTGATGCTTAATAGGCATATGCATGCCATGATTTCTTGTAACAGTAAATAGTTGCCTATGTTCACACACTCACACAGACACTGGCATGTGTGTGTGTGGGTGCTGTTTAGACTTGCAACTGAGCAGTTGTCTGTGCAGTTGTCTCCTATGTATGTGCACATGTACAATTGCAAGTTGCAAGGCAAACACGACACGACACGACACAAAAGGACACGAGAAGTTGCATACATAGTGCGACAATTATTGTTCGCCGGTGCAGCTGCTGTGCGATGATAGCCGCAGGTGCATGTTGTAGTCGGCTGGCTTGGCCGAATTCGTAAACTCAGAACACATGTACAACAGCAGACTCTATGCACAAATAGCAGCACAAGCAACTACAACCACAACAACAATAAAAATATCCAAAACAAAAAAAATACTAAAACTAAAGGCGACCGCCAGAGTGACAGGAAGTAAAACTTGTAAGTTGTTTTTATCGCCGTTTCCGTTTTTTGTATCGCACAAATTTGCAGTTTAGCACTGCGCTGCTTAGCGGAACGTGTTGCAAAAACTGCACAATAAAAACAACAACAAAAAAAAAAGTGTAAAATAAAAGAAATAAGAACTAAACACGTCTAAAAAAGCAGAGGAAGAGTAACAGGAATATGCTACTAAAGTTAGGCAAAGTTAAGCCCCACAAAAATACCAAGTAATGACAATCGAGTCAGTCCAGTTCACGTGCTTGGCTGAGCTGTGCGCCATGGGTGGGGAGTGCAGTGGCGAGTGGGGCAGAGGCAAGTGTCATGTGTTGCCGAAAACTAAACACTTAAACACTTCTCGCAGCATGCAAAGCGACAAAGTGACAACAGCAGCAGGCCACAGCCCACAGCACGCAGCCCCCCGAAGTATGCAATGGCAAACGGCAATTAAATGCCATTAAATGTGAGATTAAGGCAAATTGTAATAAATTAAGTGTGCGCCTGGCAAAGCGACTGCGTGATTTGTTGATTTGCTGCTTACGCGGCATTTGGGCGCCAAGAAGGCGGGATGGCGTCCTTACGCTTTGGCCAGGTCATTGTCGTTAGACATTATTTTAAATTAGCAAGGATTGCGAAGCTGACGATGATGGCGACAAAGCGCACCTTAATTGTTTTAAATTGGCGTAGCGGCTTAAGTAGGCAAAGCTTGGAAAAATTTAAAAAAATAAATAAATATAATCGAATAAAGCAAATGTATTTATTGTCAAAGCTTATTAAATGCGCGTGTAAATAGTTTACGCATTAAATGCGACACAAAGGACATAAATGCACAATTAAACCAAACGCATTATGCGCACAAAGCAGAAGGATGATGGACAGTACGACAGACAAACAGACAGACAGAAGTTGCCCATATTGCATGCTAAACTGCAGCACATGCCAATCGCTCCAATATATAGCACGTATGCCGCCTTACACACACACACACACATGCACACACTCATATTTGGTTTTTTCTGGCCGTGCGCATATTTAAAAATGCATGTCATGTACACAGATCTCTGACCGCACTTAACAAAAGTAGCAATTTAACAACATTTCAGTGCCTCAGGCGGCCATAGTGTGAACCAACATAAAAAAAGAAATAAGAAAAAAATGAACATAAAAACAAAAAGTGAAAGGGTGAAAGAGAGAGCGCGAAAAGTAACAAATATGTGGATGCATTGAACATTGAAATGCCAACAGGCGCAGCGCATCAATATGCGTGACACTAACGCATACCAAAATAGGCTGAGGGGCAAGTAGGAGTGTGTGGGAGTGCGAGTGCATGCCAGTCAATGGCCACATTTAATGCAAAAATAACTTACATATGCATGCACATGCAGTTCGACACCCAAGCGACGCAGCTGGCATCTGCAACAATAAAAAATAAGAAGGAAAAAAAAAACAAATATGAAAAAAAAGTCAAATAAAAAAGCTATGCAGCCAACGCATGCAAATTAAAAACTCTTATGAATATTGCATACTTTGCGGTGTTATTGCTTATTGGCACTAACAAAAAAAAAAAAACGACGCCATGTAAGCAAGCAATTACAATAACAAAAGCAAAAAACACACGAACAAACACACACGCAGTACAGTGCAATGCGGCATGACATGGCAGGCTTTTGTTTTGTGCTGCGCTCAATGCAATATTTAAATCTTTTACGCATTTGTTAACGCATTACAATAATTACAACAACAACAACAACAACAGCAAATAAGCAGATAAGTGCTGCAAAATCAGTTAAAGCTACAATATATGACAGCAACAACAACAACGACGACAACAACCACCACAACGATGGCGTGGCACCAATTAATGCATTTTAATTAATTATTAATTTATTTGTGCAGTTGCATGCGCCTATAAGTATGCAAGCAATTTAATTCTATTTGTTAATTTATAGGCAAGATTAATTGATTCCTTTAATTTTTTTTTATTTTTTTTGTTTTTTTTTTGTTTTTGGTTTATGTTTTTGTTTTCATAATGTGCTCAAATGTGTTTTCATATCATTTAAGTTTTTATACATTTTTTTTTATTGAATTTTTCTTTATTTAACTTTTTTGATTTTTTTAATGCTTGATATTTTTTCTGTGAAGTTTATCTGCTTACTGCAGATTATGTATTTCGCTCAGAGAGCAAAACGATTTGCCTTCTTTAAGTTTATTTTTGCTAATAATTTAAAATATTAAAGTGCGCATTAATGGAGCAAGGGCAATTAGAGAAATTTATGCAACCCAATAACAAGCACAGTTATGCAACAAAGGGTCATTAATTGAATTTAATTTGTTTCGTAGCCTGCTTTCTAAGCCGCACACGTGGCATCACTCATACGCCCGTGGTGCCTCTTAATCAAATATAGACATAGGCAAGAAATGTAAGACATTTAAAAACTGTTGTGTGTTGCTTTGCCTAAAATATGCTGATGCTTCTTCATTAGGAAACAGAAACATGCCAACGCCAGCATTGGGCCAAGCCGCACAGTTAGCATTAGAGAATCTTGCACAGAGACAGACAAAGTAAATTTATACCAACTGAATTTGTTTATAAAAATTTAATGAATATCCACACAAATACATATGTACCAGGCACATATACGTGCCATACACGTATGTGTATGCAGTAGAAATGTGTAGCAAGAGTTGTTGTTGTTGTTGTTGTTGAATTGTTGTGTTGCCAGTCAAATGGCATGCGCAGTCGCTGCTGTGCCCAGTGCATAGTGCACGGTGCCGTGACTGAGCCAGAGTCCTTATTGAAATTGTTGCTTGTTACGTTGATGTTGCTGCTGCTATTGTTATTGTTGTTGTTGTTGTCGTTTTTTGTTGTTCTTAGCAATTTGCAATTGTTTTTCTAACGTATGCGATTTCTGTTTTCGCTCGCTCCTGTGTTTTCTTTCTGTTATTTTGGCTGTGTTTGTGTTGCTTTTTTCGCATGTTTTTGTTGCATGCGGAATGTTTGTTTATTTGCGCACAGGGTGTTGCACACTTCTGCGTTCAACGGCTGCATGCTGCATATGGCAGCAGTGAAAATGCAAACTGACGCAGGCACAGACAAAGGCGCAGTCAATTTTTCGTTTATTATTTTTTTATGTTGCAACCATTTTTTGTTAGTTATTATGACGATAGCAAAGTGTTTTCTTAATATTTTTGGTTTTTTCGTGATTTTCGGTGGTACCAAGTTTATTTGCAATTTGGGTCACCTAGGGCGAAGACTCGAACAGTTGCAGTGTTGTTGTATGTGTTGTTGTTGTTATTTCATTTCTACTTGCCTCTTTTGTATTTTATCTAAAGGAAATAGGATTTCACTGCAAATCAATTGCTATGCAAGGCATCAGTTGCTATTGTCCTGGCATTCTGGATGTCTGCACTACGTTGATTTGCAGTTTACAGAGTTTTGAAATGTGAATGTCAGAAACTGCAGGCTATATTAAGTAAGTATAATGAAATGTTAATGGAACAAAGCGAAGGCAGCAAAGCAAATTGCTACAATGATGAACATTTATCAGGCCAAGTTTAAGAAGTAACGAAGCTACATGTCTGTGCAGACATTCACACACACACACACACACACACACACATACACACAAAACTATCTGTAGAACAACATTTAATATTTAAGCAAAAGCAACAACAACTACAAACAACAACACGTTGAACATTCTGTAGACGAACGCAGAGGAAAAATGTAAACAGTAAACGACGCTTGGGTGTGCGAAGGCAGCTAAGCGAAAACTTTTTCAGCTACTTTTTCAACTTGTGTGCTCATGTGCATATGTTTTTGCAAGTTGCAACAACAACAACACCAACACCAGGGACAACAACAATAGGTAAGTAGCCAGGCAACTCAGTGCGCAGCCAAGCAAAGCAAAAGTGCGAAAAGTGGCGAAAAACCGCAACAAAATGCCACAAGGACTTGGTGTCCTGTTTGTGCAAACTTGCCCAGCTTTGGCTTTTGCATCAATATACCGCAAGCATAAAGAAAAATTGGCAACAGAAAAAAGCAACAGAAAACGAAGGCAGCCCAGTAAATATGTAGTTTAGTAAATTAAGTAAAAAGTTACTGACCGGCTGACCAGGTCCTTCGGCGCTGCGCACTGCTCCCCAGTTTGGTTAACACTCAAAGTCTCTCTCTCTCTCTCTGTCTCTCTGTGTCCCTCTGCATCTGACATACATATGCGCATGCAAAACTAACTTTCAATGCATGCTTAATAATTAATTATGGGTCCTGTGAGTGGCCTGTAACAGGATGCTGTGCGAACTACAAGGTGAGTTCCAAAGTAAACAGGACTTTTTGAATCTAGCGCCCTCTAGTGGCGCCATCTATATGTCAACTGGTGCGTTAGAATCTGCTATCGTTTATCGACTTCCAGTAAAAATTTCATGACATTTCATCTATTGGAAGTGAGGTTATTGCGTTTTAAGTGTCAGTATGTTTTTGTATTTCAGCAGCAGTCGCCTTGTGGCGAATGGTTGGCCTGCAGCATGGTAGGCAGCATGCCTAAATGCCTTTAAAGTGCCGTTATGTGCGGTGTGAAGTCTAACTGTGTCTAAGTGCCAGCACTAAGTTATGTGTGAGCTGAGCTCACTTTCAATGATTTGTGTTAAAGAAATGTCATGACTTTGTGATATGATCAGTTTTGCTGTAGCATTTTTGACGCAGGCATAAGTCGCAGGATGCCATGCTTCTGATTCTTCTACTGCTTCGGGCGTTAAGGCACAATTCTCAACGGCATTAGACACATGCAATGCCATTTTTGTTTTTTATTTGTATTTGAGTAAAATCAAACATGACATCAAAGCTAAGAAAAACTTTGTGCTACCTTTGCTTATTAGTTCGGCAAATGCCGCACAAGGCCAGCTGTATGCTTTGGCAACAGCGAATTAGCAAACCGCCATTTGAGTTAAAATTTTTACAACTTATTGTCAACAAAAGCGAAATCACACTCGCCTGCAAATGTGGCCGCATTAATTGCGAATATGTGTTGGCTGCTGCTGCTGCTGCTGCTGTGGCTGCTTAGCATTTGTAGCCAAGTTGCAACAACAAACAATGCCAACATCAACTTTCTAATGACAATGTTTAACAACGCTTATCGCAAGTTTGTCCTGTCAGTCAAGTCGTCCTGGTTACGCCGCTCAGTCCGACTGCCCGACACAGAATGAATCAGTGAGTTTGCCTGGCTCCTGGCTTCTGCCTGCCACGTTGCCGTGGTTACGCAATGAACGCAGCAACGCCTCATCATTTAAATTTAACGCCATGTCGTGCCATCAAAGTTGCTGCCAACTGAGCGACTGCACCCGCCAGGACGACAACGACAACGACAACGACAACGACAACGACGCCGACGCCACCAAATGCTGCAGCAAGGCAAAATGTTGTAAAGTCATGCGTGCCGCTGATGCTGCTGCCTGCTGTTGCCGTTGCCGTTGCCACTTGAGCCATTGACAGACTTTTCTTTTTTTGCTTGTTTTTGTTGCTGCTCGCTTTGCTGCTTGGTCACTGCACTTAGTAATCTCTCGCCATGCGGCTTCGTGCCGCAGTCAGCAGCCGGCAGTCAGCAGCCAGGAGCCACTTTGCTTGCCATGCCTTTGCTTTGGCTGCTCATGTCGCTTATGCGCTTTGCTCTGTGTGTGTCCCTGTGTGTGTGTGCCTGTTTTTTTTTTTTGTGTTTTTTTTTGCTGCTTTTGAGCTTAGCTTAGTGCTGCTGCTGCTGATTCTGATGAAATGCCATGCTTAGCGGTCGAGCGTTGAGATTTGCTGCATGCAGCTTTGCCGTATTCAGTTTGCATCAAGCGCCGGTTCAAGTTGAGTTGCGTTGAGTCCTGTGGCCATCACACGTCGCACTCGTACACACACACATACACATAGTTGCATTCGTCGACGCAGTCGCGCTCGTGCAGCAAAACGTGTCCTGCAGCCGCGTCCCTTGAATGTGTGCCTGTGTGTGTATGTGTATGTTTTTGTGTATGCTATGGAATTTCGTAGTTTTAGTTAATGTTCGTCATTGCAATTTTCGTAAAGAATGTCGAGCAGTGAAAATGCTTCAGCGCTAAGCCAGCTATGCCAGTCTCCTCTCCGCTCCTATCAACGCCTGGCTACGCTGTGGCTCTGTCAGCCATCCTTGCAGATGCTGCTGCTTCTCCTGGTTTGTTGTATGCTGCTGGCGTCCTTTAGTGTGTGTATGTGTGTGTGTGTGTTGGTATGTTTATCGTGTTGTTGTTGCTTTGTAAAATATTTTTCATTGGGTTGATGTGTTGTCAAAAGTGGTTTAGCGCAGATTTGAGTTCTACTTTACTCAATTTTACTCATTTCTCATTTCAGTTTTTCTTTCTTTCATTTTCATTTTGCTGGCTTTTGCTATTATTTTCATTTGAAAGGCAATCTAAGTAATATCATTTGGTCAGAAATTTTCGTAGTCTGCGTTTATATATAGCTTGCTGAATATTATTACTTTTTTATGTTTTCTTGGCTTATTTTAAGCGTTTCGTATGTGTGCATGTGTGCGTTAATGTGAATCAGTGGCTTGCATACTACAAATAGAAATTTCGTTTAATTTCTTGTTTTACTGTGGGTATGCAAATTTATATAAAATAACATTTAACATTTCTGTAAGAGTTTGATATAAGTAAAAATGAATTGAGTTGTAGCAACTGCTCAAAGTTATATGTTAGTCAATGTAGGCAAAAGGCGTCCAAGAAAATGTATCGAATGCGGATTTGTGAATTAGCATAACAAAAAAAAAGGAGAAAGGGGAACGATAGCCTATTTAATTGAAATTAACATTCTTCGCAAAATCATTGACCAAGCGTGGCATAATGAGAATAGGCGACCGGTAAATCTAAACCATTAAGCCAGGTGTGAATGATGCTGAAAGAATAACTGCATAAATCAATTATAACATATAAGCTAAGCTCTTCTCTGGCATTTAGCCGTCATGGAATACTTTTAGCAGAAGTTACTAACCTGCATAGCATTCTTTAAGTAAGCGCTTGCTAACAAAATGTTTAGTAACTGTTAAGAACAGCGCATTTTAGGCGTAGAAAGCTTTTGAGTGGTATAAGAGTGTCTTGGAAAATTACTCAGTGGATGTCACTCAACTAAGCAATCGTATTCATTACACCGGCAAAGCAACAAACTTAAGTGACGACCAAGCGAACGATTGAGCGTAATAACTTAAGCAGCACGCAGGCGCTCTCCTGAGCACACTCGCTCCCACTCTCGCGCACTCAACACCCTTGCGCTCATGCTCTCGTTCGGATGTCGAATTCAATGCGAGATTTACTACGAACTGCGATGCCACGTACGAGCGATGTGCGTAGTTTATCGTAGCCGTGCTGTGCTTTGGTGCGCTTTCTTTTTTACATATGTGTGTGCGAGTAATCTTATACAAAATTTGTTATTTGAAGTTTTGTTGCCTGCTTAATTTTTTTCGCAAATAATTTCGAAACGACGGCAAGAGCAAAGAAAAACAACAACAGGAATCTTATTAATGAATGTGTGTGGCTTAGCAAATAAAACATCGTTTAGCATGCATGCATACAAGGATGCGTGCTCATGTACGCAGCAGCATTATCCTTCTTGTTGCTGCTGCCACTGTAATGCCGCAGGGCGGCGTGCGAGTATAATAAATTGCGTTATAAGTCGAGATGAGCATGCATTAATATCAGGATGGAATACTTTCTTATTCTGCGTTTAAATAAGTCAGCCCGCCATCAAATATTTAGCAAGCGAAATTAAGTTAACACAGCAAGACACATTCAATTGTCATTCTTCTGACATGCATGAATATTTCTGAACTGTTCAAACCATATGAATTCGATCTGTTTAGCTGCATGCTCAATGGTTTGCTTACTTCTTGCTTATGAGACATGCACGCAAGTTTTACACATCGTATACGCAATAATAATTATTTGAGTAAGGTCGCGTTTGAGGTTCGCAATGTTAAGGAGCTCAATTTTACCTACCTTTCAATGCTTTATTTTACGCTTACACTCATAGCATGCAACATAATTTCCATTTTTTCACTCTCTCGTTGCGTTGCTCTCTCAAGTAATTTTCGATATGAGAGTGTATTTTCGAAAATTAACAAGTCACGATTGCTAGAGCCAAGTTTTTCGAATCAGTTTGTGGAACTTATGTTAAATGAGTGAGATTTTTGTCAATGCAGTTAAATCGTTACAATTTAAAAATATTTCAAAAGGAAGATTGATCTTAAAACCGAATAAAAAACTTACATTCACGCTGATGTCCAAAACCGAGCTTTAACTTGCTTTATCATTCAATGGTATTTACATGTATGCAAAGTTTCTACCAGAATTTTATTTAGGTGTTCCTTTGAAAAATTATAAAAATTACATTAATTGAAAACATTAAAAAAGAAGATTTTTTCTTTTTGCTTAGCTGAAAATGTGGAAATCTAAATAGAATCATAAGCAATTAATGTCGAGGCTTATTTAAACGCACTAAGACTCAAATCGAGCTGAAGTTTTCTAATCTAAGACATGCTTGCAGTCTTTTCTAGTCTAGAAAGCTTTTCTTACCTATGTCTTAGCACAGGAGCCAAAGTAGGCGCAGTATACGGCTCAGAATGTAGCATAACTGCTTAGCATAGAGTCATATGTGCTCTGTTACTCGACTGCGCTCTCGTGTAGACCGACACAACTCGAAACAGCCGCACAACGATTTTGCACTCGTTTTGCGTTCGTGCCACTTTTATTGTTGCTGCTGTTGTCGTTTGAACATGGGGCATCGTGCGAAACGTCCTTGCTTGCGAAATTTAAGCGCACAGCACACGAAACTATGCTACACATTTCGTTAAGTTACGCTTTCGTTTAGTTTGACGGCACACATACGAGCTCCAATGCTCGCTTACTCTCCCACTCTCTTTTGAAGATTTGCTTACGCTCTTGAACGCTCGGCAGCAGTTCGAAGTCGAATACGCTGCTGCCTCGTGCAACGTTCGGCTGGGCGACGGCGTTCGCCTCACACGAAACGCGCAGAAAATGAATGGAAAAAGCACTTTAGTACTGAAAAGGCCGTGGTTTTGTGTAGTTGTCGTCTCGAGACGCGCAGCGGTTACTGCGTACGTACGTTTTAACGTTTCTTTCGTACGATTCGTTGCGTTGCGTTGCGATGCGTTACGTTACGTTGTTTTCGCTAGCTCGATTGCGATTCGTGCGCGTTTAACAATTCGCGTACACGATAAATTTCCCACTTTGTAAACGGGCGCGTCGTGTGCCTGGTGCGCTTATTTATTATTTGCCAATTTATTGTGTGCACAAAATGGAAATGTGAATGCAAAAGTAAAATACCAAATAGCACACACACCATCCATACACACACACACACACAGAGACGCGCTGGCAAACATATCGCGTATGTACGGTGTATTTTTGTAAATAAATTTCAAATTGTGTCAGTTTTAAAGTGCAGCAAACAAAAGAAAACAAACCGAAACCAAACAATAACAAAATCCTAACCAAAGCATAGTTGAATTGCCAAAGTGTAAGCAGAGCCACATTTTTGGTCATATTTTGTTTACATTGGACGCTGGACGTGTGTGCGTTGGCCATTAAGTGTGCGCCATTGTTACGCAAAATTAAGCGTTTCCGTTTGCCGGGCATGCCCGCAAACAAAAAACAGTAAAAACCCAACAAAAACGATAACAACAAGAAAAAGTAGACTGAGTAGAGTAAACAGCAACAGCAACAGCAACAGCAACATCACCAGCAACGGCAACGGCAACAGCAACGAGGGCACATTTAATTCAACGACGGCAATTGTCGTTAACTACTTTGGGTCCCAGCCGCAGCCGCAGCCACAGCCGACAGGCGACAGCACAAAAGCGGAAGTCGTACGACATTTAGGCGGTGATACGCAACAGCAGCAACAATAAGCATAAAAAAAGTGGCAGAAGAAGCGGCAGACTCCCACCATGCCACACACACACACCCACGCACACATGCACACAGTGGCAACATGCAATGCATAAATCAAAAATCACATTATTAAGTCATAAATAAAGTCGAAGAAGTAAAATACACAAAGCAGCCAACGCGCCAATGAGCGAAGGGGCATTTTTAAAATAAACTCACAAGCTCGCAAACTCGCAATAAATTGGCAGCAACCGAAAAAAAGTAAATAAGCAAATATAAAAGGAAGAGGAAAGAAAGAGTACAGTGGCGTGCCCCAGAGTATGCTTCACACGCTTTCATTTGCCATTGATCCGCTGCTTGTGCTGCTGATTTCCTCCGCATCCTTGTAAAATTCTTTGCGCGCACGTTTCGCACCGCATCCGTCGCTTTGCATTGTCTTGTGCTGTGTGTGCGTTCTTGCCGCTCTTATTATTATTTTTACGACATAAAATTCGCTCGTATGCGACGTCGTCCTCTTGCTGCTTGCTTGCGGGCGCAAAAGCGTTAAATTTACATGACTGACGCGCAGTCGACTGCTCCAACTTCTGCTGTTGCTACCTTATTGTAACAATAACAGAAACAGCAACAGCAACAAACAGCAGCTACAAGAATAACTCCAGCCAAGCCAACAAGGCCAGCTTCGATATTCATCAGCGCACGTTTATAATATTGTGACAGTGACTGTATGCGCGTCTGTTGCCTTACACTTTCCCTGCGTTGCTGTGCCGTCGTGCGCTGTTGTGCTGTGCTGTGCGGAAACTTGCCGCTTTAATGCTTATAAAAAAAAATATAACAGCAGCCAACTAAAGCAAAATAAATAAAAAAAATAAATAAATAAAAAAAAATAAATACGTGAACAAATAAAAAACAAAAATATAAAAAGCAACATAAGTTGTATAAAATATACAATATACTGCCACAATATTGTTGTTGTCGCTTGATTTCGTTGGCTGTTGCTTTTATTGCGCAAAGAACGAAAAAACGAACAACGAAAAGCGAATAGCGTAACAACACAAAAGGATACGTAACAGCTAAAAGGGATATGCCAGTCAATCGTGTAAGTTTATGCATACTTAAGGCATACACACATTCACACATGCAAACTCACACACACACACACGCATACACACAGATGCGTCTATATATAGCTCATAGTTGATTACGCCTGATTTCCTGCTTGGCTGGTTAGTTTCGATACCCTGCGCATATTCACATACTCAGGCGTGTATTCGGCATAGACATGTTTAATGGCCAATGCGGCGTATACGCAACGTTCTAGCTGCTAGCTGCTGCTGCTCAGACGCGGCTTGTTGCCTTCATACAATCTCTCAATCAGCACAGCCACAGTCAGTCACTCACTCACGCACTCACTCAGTCAGTCAGCCAGTCAGTCAGTCTGTCAGTTAGTTAGACAGTCAGTGTGTGCGTCGTGAGTCGCGTCGCGTCGCGTTGAGTCGAGTCTGCAGCAGGCAAGCCATAAAAATCATATTAAAAGTGTGCTGCATAACCTACATTTTATTTTTATATTTTTATTTCATATAGCGTATATATATATAAAACATATTCGTCGTCGTTGTCGTTTTTTTTTTTTTATGCATTGTTGCTGGCTGGTCTGGTCTGGTTTGGTTTTTGGTTTGGTTTGGTTTTTGGCTGTCGACTGCCGTCGCCCATCTCCTCGGCATGGGTTGGCAAATTTTTTGCTATTGCTGCAGGCAAGCAAACTGCGCTTGCTGCTGCTCGCTTCTGCTGTCATCCTGCCGTTCTGTCCTGTCGACAGTCGTCAGTCTAGTGCCATTGTGGCACATATATTTCGCATATATGCACGCCTCTTATGCGGTTTTTGTTTGTGCGGCATTTTCATTTTTATTTTATTTACACTGTTCGCCTTGCTTTTTTCTTTTTGCTTTTATTTTTTGTTATATATTTGGTGACTTTTCGTTTGTTTTCGCTTTTATGTTGTTGCTTTTGTTGTTGTCTTTGGTGTCCAAGCGCTGCACTTGTGCTGTTAAGCCTTGCTGGCCTAATTCCAACATGATTTCGTTTCATTGCATTTGCATGCTGCCTTGCCTTGCCTTGCGCTGCATTGCGTTGCATTGAGATTTTTCTGTGCGCTCTGTGTGCTGCTGTCCGTTGTGGTCTGCAGTTTTCAGTTTTTTTGCACAATGTTTGCGTTGTGAACTTTAAGCGTTTAATTTGCTGCTGCTCTTTGCCGTTTTAAATGCCAACATAAAAGTAAAAGCGCTTGCCAGCCAATTTAAGCTGAAGCTGACTAAAATATTTACAAAGTCCTTTTGCATGTGAGCCAAGTGTGTGGCAGCCATTGGCTATTGCGCAGTTCTGCTCATGTTTGCCTAAACGGCGGTTCAGGAGTTCTGCTGCTGAGTCACGTTTGTGTGCATTTGATTAGCCTACATGTGATGATCGGATGTGCGCTTAGTGAGTCGGCGCTTCTGTTTGTTGCCTGATTAATTTTATTGCTGTGTGGCTGGTTTCACTGTTGACGTTCTGGCATTTTGCATGACAAAATGACTAAGCATTTTCAAAACATTTTTATAACGTTGCCAATCAGTTAGTCTCAAATTTTTCAAGCGATTTTTTTACACATTTACTTTTTACTTTTATATTTAAGAAACTTTTATTGCAGTTTTATTTACATATGTGCTACTTAAATTATGGGGTCTGTTAAATAAATTGTAGCTCAGCAAAGCAGCTACGGTAAAAAAACTTTTCTCGGAAAAGCTGCTCTATATTTAGTAGAACATTGCTACAAAATTGTGTGATTTTATTTTCTATTTTGTTTATTTACTTAGAAAAGAATTTTCTATTGAAACATGTTACAGTTGAATAGTCGAGCATCATGACTGACACTTAAAGCAGCTCATTTTCATTACCAAAGTCAATTCGTAAGCTCATTAGAAATTTTGATTACAGAACAAGTAAAAAAAAAAATATATATAAATAAACATTTAAATGCATGCAAATGAAAACTTGTCAAGTGTTGGTTGAGCATGGTGTCAAAAAAAAAAAAATGAAGTGCCAAGAAGAGTTTATAAACCATTTAGTATACCATTTTTTATGCATAAGCCATTACGTCATGAAAAGCATAAAAAATCATAAAACACAATTTGATTTTTTATTATTTACAATCAGCAAAGTGCATTTGAGTTAAACCTTTGCCATACATTGCAATTAAATAATATTTTACATAACGATGGATGTCGAGGCTTTTAATTGTTTAATTAAACAAATGCAACATAAACAATTACTTACACAGGTAAATAGTAAATAGTGTAAAGCATACGCAACTAAGTTTATTTTTTGCTACGAGTATTTATTTTACATATGCAATGTTTAATCAGTCGAATGCTGATTGACTTGTCCAGCATTTTGACAAAATTACACTTCAGCATTTTTTAATGTGGCAGCAGGTAATTTGACAGCTGCTTATGAAATATTTTTAAATGTATTGCCAATAAGATTCAATTATATATAAGGCAAATCAAATTAAATTCCTGCTGCTCTTGTATTTGCTTAAATTTGTTAAATGAAGTAAAACCGAAGGTTACTTTGGTTAGAGAAGACTTTGCTTCTAGGCATGTCCTGAAGTCTGGGCAACATGTTCGTGTATAAAACTTGTCAAGTGGAAGAGGGAAAAGGTTTCCGTTTGCTATTCTGCATACTTATCTGTCATATTAGTGTAGAGATTTTGTTTAAAGCCATTGTAAACTTTTTGAAACTTTTCAAGGTCGCTTACACTGTAAAACTTTCTTTTTGAAGTTAAGCCTGAAGACAAATGTTTAATTGTACGTTTGCCTCGCTACAAAAGATTACTCAAAAGTTTTACTTATTTGTTTGGTTTTTTTTTTTCAACTATTGATTTGCCCAAAAATATGTGACTCGATTTTGTTTCTTATTTTGAATTTGTGTTTGCTAAAAAAAATAAATAAATACCAAAAATTCTTGACGAATTCTCACATTGAAATAGTTAAGATTTCTATTGTATTTATTCTTAGAAAATATTGTCTTGCTGATTTTCATTTGATTGGCTGTTTTTAATAAAATTTGCTGGCGAGTGCCTTGACCGCAGAAGTTAGTTGCCAGTGCTTTGTGTTTACATTCAAATCGATGCTAATCTCATGCCTTTTGCATGTCCTTTAACAAACAATTTTGTATTGTCTTTCTATAATTAAGAAAGAAGAGTGCAAAATATTGCAAAGGGTGAAAAATACAGCTAATAACTTTATTAGCTATTTCACTTTTTGCTTTGCTTTGTTAATATGCGAGCTGAAGTGGCTCTTGCAGCACACATCCTGTGAGATAGGGTCGCTGGCAACGTAAAAAAACAGCTACTATCGAAAAGTTTCCAGTGCTGTGCTCACTACTCACAATTGTCAACAATTTTCAAAGTTTCAAAATGTTTTAAAAATTAAAAAAAATAAACAAAAAACATTTTTTTATGTTATGGTTGCCATAGTTTAGGCGTAGTCCCTTGGAATGCTGCTGTTATACTATATGATTCGTTATGTTGTTATGATTCTGTAGATGCATAAACTTTTGTTGTAGAATACGACAGATCGACAGTTGTTTAATTTTGCAACTTTTTGCTTGCTGTCCATTTTCATGCATTTATGCAAGTAAATGAGGGAAGAGTAAGCTTCATAAGTCTAAACATTTTCAGCAATTTTTGGTTTCATAATGTGACACCCTGAGTAACTTTATTGACTTGTCAATTCATTTTATATGAATTTGACTGCTGCAGCTGTTAAACTTGTTAAGCATTCATTTGATTTGCATTTAATAAATTTTAATTAACTTTTCGCCTTGAAATTAAAAGATTTATAGCTTTAAGTAAAATTAAATCAAATTGCTAAACAGAAGACTTTCGTCTTCAGTGTGCAGTTATCAGTTAAGGCATATTTAAGTGAAGTAAGCTGACGAGGCTTAGACTTGAATCGATTAAGTCGAAGCTGCAATGCAATTTAAATTAAACAGAAACAATATTTAAACTGAAACTGTTAGCTAACTGCATAAATTGTCTGGCGCATTTGCTTGTTAAGAAGTGAAAGGATTGCGTTGCCTTGTGCTGCCTTGCGTTGTGTTGCTGTTCGTTATTTAACCCATATTTCATAAAATGCCAAATCGAAATTTCTGCATTGCACATATAACTTTGCAGGCCAGACAAAATAAATGCCAGCCAAGCAGTCAGGCAGGCAGGGAGACAGGCACAACGTTGCGTATGCGTAACTGCAATTTAAAGAAACTGAATACGAAAGTTTCCGTGCTAAGCATTGCAAAACTTATAACTGAATAAATTTCTGCACAAGTTTAATGTGGCAAGTAAATATTTACTACCTGGCGATGCTGCCAATGCTGACGATGCTGCCGCCGCCGGCTGCTTCCGCTGCTGCCATGTCGAATGTCATATGCGAGGCTCGGCTAACTTGATATAGATATGTTAATATGTAATACGCAAAGTTGGGCAGTTAACTTTAATATTTTATAAACCAAGTCTGCTGACTGCGGATGGCTGGCACGAAACCCGGTTCATTGTACTCTGTCCTTCGCCCTTAGCTTATGTGGCGGCAAGTGTTGTTGCGTTAGTAACGCAGTCAAAGGTGTGACTAATCAATGAATACTTAATTCTAAACTTTATTAATTAAAAGTTTTTTTTTCTGTTTTTCTTTTTTTGTTTTTTGCTTTACTACTTTTAGTTTTTTTTTGTTTTTTTTTTTTTTTTCGTTTTTGTAAAATGACTCAGCTGGCGTGCTTGCTTACTTTGATATTCAATCAGCCAGTCTAGACTAGCAAGGAAAAATAATATATAAAAGAAATACATTGAATCAAATAAAAGCATTAAATGAAATCAGCGTTCTTCAATTACAAATCGAACTGCCCCTGCAATTAAAAAGCGGCTTATTTTCAGCTCAAAGCACTTTCACACTTTTTGAAATTCAGTCCGGCAAAGTCAAAGTCGACCGCAAAGCGACAGAACAGAAGCACCCCATGCAGCAGAAGCAAAGTTGAAGCCGTGAAAGTGCATTTGGTAGAAGTTTTTCACCCCTGCCTGCTACTGATGCACTGCCGTGTAGTGCAGTGTGGCTGTTGTCTGGCAGACAGGTCGCCAAGGCGGCGGACCAGAAGGGCAAATCACGTTCATTCATTTGCCGTGTTAAATTTAATGTTTCGCATTAATGCCACTTGATGGATTGTCATTTGCTCGCATTTGCCTTTGCTTTTGCTTCCTCTGCTGCTGTTATTTTTTTTTTTTTAAAATAATCTTTGTTTACATAAGTTTTTCTGTTCGATTGCTGTTGTTGTTGTTGCTTGGCTCGTGCGTTGCATACCTTCGTTCGCCTGCTGTAATGCGATACATTTTGCAGTCACTTGATTTTTAAGCATTTCAATTGTTGCCGCACACAGTAGCAGAAGAGTAAAAAAAAAACAAAATAACAAAAAAACATTGCGAAACGTGTAAGATAAGACTGAGAGAATGCCATTCTTGGCTTGCTTTGAGTTTATTTATTGGCGAAAGTTGCGCTGACAAATGGCAAACAGCACAAACGCACATTTTTTACCCTCCCCCTCGCTGCTTATTTTCATTTTTTATTTATTTATTTATTTTTTCTTTTTTACTTATATTTCGTCTCTTTCTGTACGTTTTGTTTGGCTGAGTGGCGTTAAGAAGATGCCAAGTGCGTCGCTCGTTTGTCGCGTGCTTTCGAGAATTGATTATTGGTTTTATTTGCTTTATTTATGGCTGCTTGGTTTGACATATTCACCCGCCTGACATTTGCCGAACGTTCGACATTTGTGTGTGAGTTGCAAATATTTCTTGTCTGTGTTTGGCTGGCGAAAGTTTGAATATTTTTAAATAAAATCTCTAAGAAAAAGTGAATACTTTTTGCTGCTAAAAGCGATGAGTAACCCTCAGTCACTCATTTGATTCAAAACCTTTAACGTAGCAAACCAGCAAAATGTTTTTGCCTCACCTGCTTCGTCTCTGCTGGCTTTTCTTTAACAAATATTTAAGCATATTTTATGTTATGTATAAAAACTTAAATGCAAATGAAAATTGTGCAGTTTAAATTGTTGCATAATGCATGACTTGAATTATTAAAGCAAAAAATCAACACGAACAAAAAAAAAAATAGACAAGGAGAAAATGGAAAACACAGTCAACATTTATAAATAGCAGAAAAAAGCAAAGTAAAGCAAAACGAAAAGAGAAAAAATTATAGCCACCTGATAAACTGCAACATTAACCGCCAGCAACAATATTTAAAATTTACAAGTGCTGCAACAGCAACAACAACAAGAACAAGAACAGCATCACAAAAGAAAACCACTTAAATGAAATGCTGCACCAAGTCGGGGAAGTGCAAAAACAAGAAATAAAATTAAGAAAAGTTCCTAAGTAAAAAAAACTGCCAAACAGATAAAAGAACGAACTAACGAAGGACCAAGACAAGAGCTGCTGCATACCAGCAGACAGTCCGGCAAGTAAACAGCTCAGCGCTGTAAAATAGTCAGACTCGTACTGAGAACTCGGAACGACTCAGGACTCACTAAAATATGTAAGCAGAACGATAACAGTTAAGAGCCTTAAATGATATGCGGAGCAAACCAACCTAAGACGACCAAACCAAATCGAAAAGAATAAACAAAAAAATGCAAAAGGGAGCAAATGCAAGCAGCAGCATCAGACTGAAATACATGCTAAGAAACATAAACGAAGACAAAACATAAAAAAAAAAGAAGAAAAACCAGCAGCAGTAACAAAAAATAAGATGCCATACAATAATGGTAAAAAACGGCAGCTGCCGCAGCCGAAGTAACAGAAGCAGCAGAAACAGCAGCAGCAGCAGCTGCAGCCAGGTAATAAAAGAAAAATAAAGCAAGCGGAAACGGAAATACGTAAGTAGCACAATGAATGCTATGTCGGGCGAGTAGCAGCCGCGCAGCCAAGCGACAGGCAGCCAAGCAGGCAGGCAGCGAGGACTGCAGCCCACGAAGTAGCCGGGCAGCCTGGCAGCCAGCTGCTGATGAAGTTATTTCAAGTGGCGCATGCCAAAGTAAAAACGCTGAAAAATTGCAACGCCAAAAGTCTGACATGGCTTGGCTCGCTTTTTGTGTGGCTTTTTTATTTTTTTTCGCTGTGTATGCCTGGTTTTGCCTGACTGCTGCTCCCATACACAAAACTTCAACGTGTGCAAAGCTGGTGTAAAAACCTTGCATTGTGCAGGCTTTAAAGAAAAATCGAATGGAAAAAAAGAGGAGAGGTAGAGAAAAGTAGACGAGCGATATTATTTAAAGTTAGCCACGCGCTGATTTAATTTCAGACTATTATGTGCACACAATACACAGCGAGAAATGCGAACGAAGTGCACGGCTTCACGGCAGCTCGAAGGACAATGTGGCCATGCTGCCACGTAGGCATGCAAGCACTCGGCTGGACAGCAAGACAGACAGACAGACTGGCAGGTGAACAGACAGACAGACAGACAGACAGACAGGCAGGCAGGCGGGTGGGCGGAGGGCGTGCTTTAGGTTAAGCAGTCGCTTCTCGTGTCGCTAAGTCGCTGGCGTCGGCTGCAGCGCAGGGCACCCGCGAACATCATTATCAAAACAATTTTCGAGGTTAAAAATATGGCAACGATCGCTGAAGTAGTCGTACGTCTGTCCGTCCACACGTCCGTCTGTTGGCAGTATTTAGTTTTAGGAACCTGCCTACACTTCGTTGTGGGTAGTTTGGTGTTTTCGCTTAATGCATTTGTCTTTGCCTTTAGTTTTTTGTGCAAAATTGTTTTTGTGTAGAATTTTTTCTGATTCTTTTCTGCTTCTTTTCGCCTTGGCGTGCATTTAGGTCGAGTATCTGCTGTTGAATGAGTTTCATGCACTGTTTTTTGCGTATACTTTTTTTTTCCTTGCGCTCTTTTTTATTCAACTATTTTTTTTTTTTTGATTTTTTTTTTTTGTAGTGTGGTTATTTTTATATAAGCCTGCGTTACTCATTTTTCTTTCGTTTTGTTTTGGTTTAGTTTAGTTCAGCTTGAGCTTTCTGTTGTTGTTGTTGTTTTTATAGTTTTTAGTCAACATTGAAAGTACATTAGCCTTTTCAGGCAAGTCAGCCAGGCGAGTTTTCTAAATGGTCCTATGCATGGCCAGCGCTTGTGTGCCATCTTTGCGTTTTTCCTTTTTTTTTTTTTGGTTTTTTTTTTTTTGGTTTATGTTTTTTCAGTTTTGTCGGTTTTCTTCTTTGGGTTTTGTTGTGCGCTTCGCTAAGTGCAATAAATAAGTTGCTATGTGAAAACAATTTAAGTTAATTTCGAGGCAGCAGTAGCAGCTCCTACTTTTTGCAGATATGCTGTGCTGTGCCTCTGCTTGTGGCTTTTGCTCCTTTCAAGTATAAAAAATTTTTATTTTTGTAATTTATAAAAGAAAATAAACTGAAAAAAAAAAGAGAAATGAATTAAATTACCCTGCTGTCTTAAATGTTGGCTATTATGTGAATATAATGCTGTAGGTTATATTTGTTTGACTTTTGTGTGTTACGAGTAATTACACGTTTTATGTATTGTGAGCTAGACAGTGAGTACATTTTTATTAGAATTATATTTAATATTCTGTTGACCTGCTTTTGTAAAAAAAAATGTATGTTATTTTTGTAGAGTTCGTTGTCTACATACATTATTCTGCCATTGCTGCAGTTAATAGCAAGAAAAGAACAAATAAGAAGGAAAAGTAATAAATCACATATTTTTCTTTGGCAATATTTATTATAAATCTGCAAATGTAAATCTGTAAATAATTAATGCATTTGCATTTTGTAAAAATTTGACTGTTTATTAAACTCTTTAAAGCCATTGGCTGAAGAACAATAGTAATTTATGATGAAATACTTTTGCATTCATTAAATGATTTCAGTTATAATGACACAGACTGAGCACTTCAATGCGAGTCGTTGTTGACATCATACAATGGCAACCTTATTAACCATGCCCTCGCCACCCTCACCACTCAGCAGCCAATTGTTTGTATAAGTCATTAATCATAAACAACCCCAAGTGACTACCAAGTGCCTCCACAACAGTTGCCAACAAGCAACCGAGCAACCAAGGAGCCAAGGAATCAATTTAATAAGTAATGCCTACAATTCTGTATAAAGTTTTTCTGCTGCAGACCTTGTTAATATATTCGGTTACCTTGACTTGACTTAAAGTCTGCGAAGCACACGCGAGTATTTACTGCTTCAGCAACTTTAGGCTGTCTAATTTATTGACATATTCATATATAATTTTATATCTGCTTATATACATATAAAACACAAAGCAAAAGAGAGGCGGACAACGAAATCAAACAATTTAAGACAAAACATGTGTCAGCTTAAGGTGTGAAACACCCCCAAGTGCTGTGGTTCGCTTTTGACGTGTCTACTGCGTGAAATTTTTTACGTTTAAAATATTTTTCATATTTTTCATTGTTATGAATTTAATTGTTATATTTATTATCATTATTTGCTGGTTTTTTATATTTATTTTTTTTTCAATCTATGTATAACACAAGTCTTGGATGCCAGGAGGGTAAGCACTTTTCATTAAGATTCATGTGGAGTATTACAAGCGAAAAATAAATGGACAAATAAATAAAAGCAAAAACAGATATAAAAACAATAAATTCATTTATATAAGCACATATGCATGTGTACAAGGAACAACTGTAAGCACAAGCGAAGGCGCACATGTTTTCGTTATCCTTCAACTTGGATTTGTTTGCTGCAGACAAATGTTCCCGTTCCCGCCTTGCTTTGCTGTATTGAAGTGCACTGAACTGATTTCAAAGTGAAAATAATTAAATTTTATGAATGGGTTTTATTTCACTTCAGTTTTATTTTTTTCATTCATTTTTCCTTTTGTCCTTCAACAACAGCTGCTGCTGGTGCTGGTGCTGGTGCTGCTGTTGCTGCTGCCGTTTATTACCGATTCATTTTATTATGTAGCGTTGCTGGGGTTTAATTTTCAATGTGTTTAATGCCACCTTAAGTATATTTTTATGCTTGCGAAATATTTCTGCGAAGTCTGGGAGCTTTTACTTGCCTGCTGAAGCGACTAGCATAGCACTTTATTTTATTATTTAGTTTTTAGGATAGTTCCTAGTTGAATTTTCGCTAACTGGCGAGTAAATGGTGAAGGTAAATTATTATGCAAGAAAAATCGGCACAAGAGCAGAAGAATGTATGCCGCAGTCCATGCCATTCAACAGTTGGAGCTTAAAGAAATCAGTGACTGACAAAAGCTATTTAATATCTATAATATGCAAAAAACAATTAACTTTGTATTTTATTAGTAAAAAAGCATGAATGGAATTGAATTACATGAAACACGTTTAACGCCTTCAGTGGTTAAGGCAGCGGGCAGCAACGCGGTTAATTGTTTAAGTACTAATGTGTTTTCTTTCGTAATTTACTTGCAGGGGCAAGTGGTGACATTCGCCATTGTTCGCTCATATGTCCACATATGGTGTGTATTTATTATATTAGAGCTAATTACATTCAGCAACATAAATGCATATACACATATGTATCAGCTAATCAAGCAACAACCACACATGTGAAACGAAGTCAAGGCAGCAGCAGGGTAGAGCGGAGCTGCCACTGTATTGAGAAATCGGCAAACAAACGTTGCAGCATGTTAAGCTAAATAATAAAAAAGGTCTGTGGTTCATTACATAATGGCCATGAGATATGCTTACATGATACTTCAATTACCGCAAGACAGGAAGGTGAATCTAATGACATGATTAAATTTGAATTAGATATGGACGCAGCCGCAGCGCAGGCAAGTCAGCACAAGTTCAGCACAGCTCAGCAGATACAAGTAATAAGAATATATTTATATATATATATATATATGCATATCTAAACAATTATGCGTACACATACACGTATGCATAAATAATTTAATATATAGACAAAGAAGCCAATTAAACTAAGTACTCAGTATAGAAATCAAGGAAAGCTACATAAATGGACAAATATAAATCAATATACAGAAAGTAGGGAAAGTATGACGTCGCTTCGATTTTGTTAATTGCGCTAATATTTTTCCATGATACTCTGTTATTTTTTTCTTTCTTTTTCTATATATGTGCTTATGTGCTAATATTTATATTCGTTTAGTATGTAGTTTGTATGAGGTTTAAGATTGCTTGGCAAACATAGGAGGGGACCAGACACGGGACACTGGTGACGGTGCGCTGACAGCTCAGTTTAGCTCAGCTTAGCTGCGCTGTTGGCCAGTTAAGCTTTGACAAATAACAACAAATTATTCGACATTGAGAGGCCAAGTGCGCGGCACGAAGGTTAAGAACAATGCCAAGCAAGCGCAGGACAATCAGAAGCAAATCAAACAGAATCAAGTGTCATATGAAATGCTTTCACTTCGCTGTCGCTTGGCCATACACACACAAAAAGTGTCACTCAGGCAAATTTGTTTGCTTTTCTTATCGACTCGTGTGCATTTGCTTGGGTTTGTTTATTTATTTAATTGTAGTGTAGTCGCCCCTTATTTTTGTTTTTTTTTTTCTTTTTTTTTGTCACCTGCCATGTTTAGTTTTTCCTTTTGATATACATTTTCATTGTGGTTTTGATTTTAATATTTTGTTTTCATATCGATTTAATGACTGACATGGGAATTATTGGCTATTGTGAAGAAAGTTGAAAGAGTTGCTCACATTCATGTGGTGGCAGTTAAACCTTGGAGAGTTCATTGTCGCTGTGTGCGTATCTACACATGCATATGCATATTTAAATGCACATTATATACATTTGTCTGGCATGTGCATATGTATATGCTAAATGGCTGCCTGTGAGGCTTAATGCTGTCAATTTAATGAAGTCGTCAATTTAATAAAGCCGCAGCGAAATTATAATTATAAATGAATTTGCTTGATTAGCTGCCACCCACACTCAGTTGTGTCTTGCTTGTGTTGAAGGTTATGCTTATGTCTGCTGCATGTGCTATGGTTGTTGTTGTTGCCGCTAATGGCAACTCATGCCCATCTTAGCTTAAGCTTTTTATTTAGATTATTGTAGAAGCCTAAGCTGAAAAAATGCTGTTGCCCATAAATAGTACATTATTTGTGCAGAGATCTCAATGATATACCGTCTTCTAACTCAGCAGCTTTGTGGTTTACTTGCTTGAGACTGCTGCTTTTGTGGCAAAAAGTTCAAGAGTCGTGACTTTTTGTTTTTGTTTGAGTTAATTAAGAATGTGACCACAAATTTTCATAGAAAATGTCAAACACTCAAATGACACACTGTAACCTTGCTGCTACAGTGTTGACTGGTGCAAGGGCCAAGTCATACAAAAGGCAACAACAATCAAAAACAACACATCAAAGTCTAGACATGATGTACTTCAAACTGAATAATAATTAAACAAAAATTCGCAAAAAATAGGAAAAAAAAAACAGCATACAAATTTAAATGAGAATAAAAATAGAAACTGAATTATTGCAGGCGAAGTATGATTTGGGATGTAGAAGTAAATTCATAAATTGTCATAAATAATATTGCGAATATTTTATGCCGAACTTTTGCCATATACTTCGCATGCCGTATATTTCATATTGTGTAAATTACTTTTTATTTACTTACTTGCTGCTGCCAGACGAGCAATAAACAAATAAATCTAAGCGCACCTTTTGCAGGCAAGTCAATAAAGCGAAGTAAATGAAGGATATGCGTATACCAGGATATGGCATTGCAAAAAAAGGAAAAACGAACAATGTGTCTAATAAAGCCGAGAGAGCGGAGCAAACGACAGTTGACAGAGCCAATGGCAAATGGCAAACAGCAAACAGGACCAACTTTGCCATTGCGTGTGCGTGCAGTCATGCCTTACACTGCTTCTTATTGCAAAAGCGCGCAAACAAAAAAAAAAAAAAATCAAACACAAACATAAACATAAACATAAAAAAAAAAAAAAAATAAGCGAAGCAAAGATAAAAAAAAAATAGGATAGAATATTGTGGCAGATTGTATGTTATGTACTCGCACTTATATAAAAAGCAAATAAAACTATGTGGCATCATTTTCATATGCCACACGGATCCTGCTTATTCTGCTATGCGTGCACGAGGCAGCCGGGTGTGGCGGCTACGGGTCGCATGCGCTGCAGACAACATTTCCCCGCGTGCAAGCTTGAGTTGCCACGACTTGAGCTGAGTCGCGTCGAGTTGTGTTGAGTTGAGTTCCTTTTGCCTTTGACATGCAACACGCTTTCCATTTCAATGGCCTTAGCGTGCGCAGGACGAAGCGTGCCGCCGCAGTCGCTGCCGTCTATGGGAGCCGTGCAATGTGTTCTGGATTTTGCTTTGGCTTTTTGTTTTGCTGCTCGAAGGTATGCAGCAGCAAATCTTAAAGCGTAGACAGGAAATTTACCAACGCGCTCAGAGCGCCATTATCTGCGTAGTTATTTGTTTCTCTAACACACAACCGCCCCCACCACCGCCGCACACACACACACGCGTGGGTATGATACAACTTTTACTTCGTTAGACGTCCTGTAAACTTGCAGTTTATTTGTTTCGTTGTCTATGTGTGTATGGGTGTCTGTGTGTATGAGTGTGTATAAATTCAAATCCTTTTCAATTTTATTTTGCTATTTATTCTTCTGCCTGCTTTTCTTTGCTTTAGTTTAATATGGTTGCGTATTATGAATCTCCTTGCTAGACACATTATGCTGGCATGCTTTTAGGCTAACAGACAGCAACAGCTACACAACCGCAACAATGACAACACCAAACACAAAACAACAAACTCCAAGCAATAACAACAACAACAAGTGTTTGAGCCTGTACACCACCAAGTTTACTTTTTATGTTTATTTTTAATAGTCACTGCGTTAATATTTTCTCTTTTGAGTTTTTCATATTTTACGCTTCTTTTTTATGTTGACATTAATTTTCTATTTCTTATTTTGCCATACTGCGCTCGAACAAAAGACCATAACCTTCTTCTTTAACTCAAGCCCTAACCTTCTTAAGTATTTGTTGGTGTTTTTTTTCCATTTCTTTTTTTTTTGTTTTTTTATTATTATTATTTTGCTGCTGTTATGGTTTTGCGTTCTGCGGCAAATATTAAAATGAAATATGGCGTGACTTTCGCATTTTTGTGTGCGCGCATGAAATTGTGCAAAGATAAAAAACGAGACGATTGTTTGTTGATTCTATTTTTTTTTTCTTACTTTAATAGGAAAAAGTAAATTTCTGCACTGCCTTGAAGAAGTGAAAAGTCCTCGCCCACGTTTAAAGAGTTAAGCAGGCGTTTGTGCACCATTTGATCGTGCGTTTGTCATGTTTGCGCTTTTTCTGCTCCTCTTCGTCGTCTGCTTCTTCTTTAGTTAGCTGGCTTATCGTTTATTTATCTGTGCTGTTTGGTATTTTGTTGCATGTCACACGTCACGCTTCGCTTCGTTGCCTCGCCGCTTTAACTGCTTCGTTTGCTATGTCTGCGGGTTTTGCTCTTCTCACATTTGTGTCAGCACGCCTTCGATTTAGAATGTGTGTTTTTTCTATCTTATATTTTGTTAAAGTGAATAATTTAAGTTTTCTAATTAATTTTAAAAATATATAAGCCGTTTTACATATTAACACACAATCTTCATTTATTCAACTATTTATTGTTCGAAAGATTTCAAAAAATAATATTAATTTTTCAAGCAGTCTAGGCAGAATGCCGCAAGGAATTTCCAGCAGCACAAATTTTATGATTTAATTTGGGTTGAAGCTGAATCTGACTATATTGCAAATTCTGCTGCTTTAAGTAAACGTGCGTGGGCTAATAGATTATGCAGACAATTTAAATCAATCAGACGTTTTTCCTACTCTAGGGAATAATGGTATGTAATGATTAATTTTAAGCCACCGTACATGACTACTGATGTTGTCTACCTGGTGTCGGTCTAGCTTCCCGCGTCTTACTTGTGCCGCTTCAATTTTAGGAGCCACCTTATATTTTCGTGTAAAATTTCGCTTTGTCACACTGCTGCAACGCTGCTGCTCATGTCTCATTGATTACCAAGTGAGCCGTACCTACTTAAGCTACACAATCACAAATTTACTCTAGTTTTGTTTATACAACAAAAAACAAAAACCACAAGCGGCAACATAAACCAAAAATAGACGCTACATTTTCAAACCACGAAGTGCATATGACTTTTGTATTGCGAATATAAATAAGCTGCTAATGCGAATGTCCCAAAACGAAGGCCAAGAAGAAGAAGAAGAAGAAAAAATAAAAAAGGAAAAGAAAAAAAAAATAGCAGAGAAAAGAGAGCAAAGTATAATAATTTTTCATTGCTCGCATAAATAAAGACATTTTCTCATAGCCACAGAGGCACAGCGGATAATTCGTGACACGCACACCGAAACAAGTCACGAAACGGTGGCACACTGTAGCCCATAGGATCTGGGCACGACTTTGCTTTCGCTTGTGTGAAGGCATTGCGGACAAACAGAAGAAAACGAAATAAAGAATTTGCCTTCGATTGGAATGTTATCAAAGCGACGAAATACAAACAAATGTAAACGAAATGCTTGACAATGTGCAAGGGGCGTGCAAAAATTACATACGTGGCGGCATGCGGCAGCTGAAAAGCCGAAAGAAACTTTTGCTGCCTGCTGCTGCTGCCTTGTGCTGGCGCCTTGAGCTGTGGCTGCTGCTGCTGCTGTAAAGCAGCTTAGGCAAGTGTATTGTGCTGCTTCGAGAGCTCAAGAGCGTATGCAAGTTGCCATGGCTGGCGAGTGGGAAAGCGGTAGTGGCAGGGGCAGGCGTGGCTAGCTGTGAAGCAACGACAAGGAAACGGAAATGGCAACGCGAAGCAAGTTACGTGACTTTTACACTGCCATTAAAGCTTTAGCTCAGTTCTTTCTTTCTTACTTTTTATTCTTTTTGGTTTTATTTGCTGTTTTCTATGAAGCGCCAGAAGCCGATTTCTATTTTAGTTACTGTGCATATGTGTCTGTGTGTGTGTGTGTGTGTTCCAGATTCTTAGTTATTTCTCGTTTTCTGTATTTTTTCTGGTTTTTTCTACTTTGGCTTTGTGACTTTGGCAGTTGGACATATTGGCTGGATTTGCATTTTGTGCGCGCCGAAAAGTATGCAATGTAAGGTGCCACCAAACAGCAGCAGTAGCAGCAACAGAGCCACAGCCAAGACGCACAAGTGCCTGCGTGCTGATTGTGTGTGTTTTAGGATTTTGGGGTGTGCGTTTATGTGTGAGCTGTGTGGCATGTGTGTGTGTGTGTAGTTTGTTTGTAAAAGTTTTGCGTAAGTTTGTGTTAATAAAGTCGTTAGTGTATACACACTTGTATAAGCTAACTTAACGCACGTCTGGGCGTGTACATGCGCCCCCTTGTGTGTGCACGTGTATGTGTGTGTGTTTGTATGCTAAGCCAAAGCCGTTGGCTCACCGGTTTCTGGTTTTTCTTTACAACTTTCAGGTGCTCAACGTGCAGCGTCGAACGTCGAGCAAACGCTAAGCTCGTCTATAATTTAGTGCGCATTGCTGTTTTCTTCTCTCTGTATTACATATGCGCAGAGGCTGGGCGTTGCTTGTGGCTGCCGCTGCTGCTGTTGCTGTTGCTTTGTATTCCTCTGAAGTCCTTGACTGAAAGTCGATTGAGTTACCTTGAAAAGTCGTAGCTGATGAAAACATGTTAGGAAAAACTCAAACCATGCGCCGCTGTACTATTTTGTATTTATTTTTGCAATTTTTCTCAGTCGTTTTTTCGATTTTTTTGCCAGTGGCGCACAAAAGTATGCTGCGGTTTTTCTACTTCCACTTCTTATGCAAAGACGTGTCTTGCATGCATGCGTCCACGTGTGTATGTGTATGCCTGTATTTATGTGTGTGTTGTTAGTTGTTTTTGTTTAGCTGTGGTTATTGTTGCTGTTTTTGTTGCTTTTACAGTTTAAGAAAATTGATGACGTTGCGCGCGCGACGAACAAAGACACTCACAAGAACGTCACACGTGACTGAATTAAAGTCAAAGTATGTGCATCACCTTGGTGCGTGTGTATGTGTGTGTGTGTGCGCACTCACGAGTGCTGAAAAATAAAATGAGAATTTATTAACATGTCTAGAGCTTAAAAATGTGGCAGCAGCCACAACAAAAGCAATACAAAAAGAAACCTTTGGGTATAACACATTAAGCCCTTGACATGGGTCCAACAGCAACTTTGGCAAACTGCGCCACATTGAACCCAGAGTATTGTCAGTTGCTAGTTCATAGATCAGATCGCATTGACTGCTTTGTCGTGTGTGTATCAAATATTTCTCCCAAATTTATTTACTTTTTATACCACTCAGAGCTTAAGGTTTCAAAATGATAGAAGGCCAAGGACTATACGAATATAGCAAAAGGCAATCTCTTCTCATTTAAATTCAGGCGCAGCTTCCTCTGTTTTGTCTATACAAGATAAGCTGTGTGATGTTGCCTAAGAGTTGATTCATGCAGTTTTAGTGCACATCGTCTTTTATATAGATTTAAATTTAAAATATTACTCCAACATCGTGTGATGCACATAAAGGTTACGAGGATTGTAGGGCATTTCGTTCAAGAACATGGTATTTTTTTACATTTTGGAAAAATATTTTCTATGCTTTATATTAAACAACAACAGCACACAAATAGAAATAAACTAAGAATTTTTCTTTAAATGTGTATTTTATGATGAACTTATATGCATATACTCTATTGCTTTAAATATCTCAAATCATTTTTCTTTAAAACTTTCCTTTCCATATTATTTTAGAGCTGCGACTTGGTGCTTTGCTACAATTAAATGGCAAATAGGTAAGTACGCACTTATAATTACAAATTTTATTTTAAAATAAAAACATAATAAAGTTAGCTTATTTTAACTTTGCTCAAAGCAGAGACAGAGTTCATGACCTGCCCATAATATATTGTGAGCGCCTTTAATTGCCAACTTTGGCGATTGCAGCGATTAGTAGACAGTTTTGAAATTGTGATATTTTTATCTGACTGACATTGAAATGTCTGCTATGCTAGTTAAAAGTTACTTTTTGAGCTGCTGCATGCGAATGCACGCAGCTAAGTTCAAGGTTATGCTTCGCAGGATGCTGCTTAGACATGCCTTGGCTTAACTAAACAAAGTTTTCGTCCAGACAGTCACAGGATGTCAAGTAAAGCGAGTTTGCAAAAAGGTCGCTGTCCTGGCCTACCTTAAAGCGCCAACGCAGACGACTGGCAGCTATTTCACGGTGTTTAAAATTCATGTTTATATTTAATGAACTAATTAAAACAAAAAATGTCATATTTTCATAAATTTTTTAACTGACTGTCACTTTTTTGCACTTAGACACAATTAGCAAAGCACTTTGGTAATGCATTAGACAACTTAAGTCGCAGAGGCAACAACAACGACGCACACAATGTGCAAATGATAATAATAACAACAACAACAACATCAACAAAATTATGGCATTGTTAGTTGATTGGCAAGCTCACGAGCCAAGAGCCAAGAGCTGCGCAGAAATTGAAAATCATTTAGGCAACACCTGCTGCTAGCCAACAGTGGGGCGTCTGCTGGGTGACTTGCTTTAACTGAGTTCGCACTAAATCGTGCAGACGCGCGCAATTTCACATGCGAATTACGTGATTTTCGTTTATGATTTCTTATTTTAAGTACTTCCGCTTCCGCTGTGCGCAACAATTCGCGCAACAAGAATCAAAAGAAACGCGGCCACGCTAAGCGAATACAGCAAACATGACTTTACTTTCTGCTTAGACGTTTCCGTTTCCTCTGCTGCTGCTGCTCGAACGCACTCGTGTCTCTGCATGTATGTGTGTGCGCCACGCCCTGGTATTGCTTGTGTCTTTAGCATAAAAATGAATATTTATGTAACACATTCCGTGCTTGAGTTACTGTATAAAAAAGCATATCATAACACAACGCATCGCACTCTCATCGATTATTGCAACAAATAATGTGCACACATGTGTGTAGATGACACAAGTACCTACACACATACGTGTTCACACACACACATGCATGTACACATATATAAATTATATAATAAATATATTCTTTGGTATGTGTGTATATCCACATACAGTTAACCTCAACTTCGTCATAGCTGAGTGCTGTTCCCGGGAGTCTGTAGTCTGAACTGTGAAGCTATGGAGCATTGGAGCTGTGTGTAGCTACGGCAAATGCTGGCATCAATACGCGTCATTTGTCATGGCTCTGCGCATAGTTGCTCGGTGATTTATCATATTTATATTGCATATGAAGCATACGAAACGGGCAACTGCCAACTGCCAACTGGCAACTGGCAATGGGCAACGAGACGGCTGAGTGTTGTGTAGCTGAGTTGCACGTAGCGCACAGCATATTGCCAGGTGTTTCGCTTAGCATCAGCATCAGCAGCAGGAGCAGCACTTACTCAACGGTTAGCTCCTCGTCTTGCCTGGCCTGCCTGCTGCTTGTCTGCTGCTGTTGGCCACTGTTGCGTATTTCGTGCAACCCAACACACACACATACGTCATCATCATCATCGTGGCCGTTAGTTGCTGCGTCGTCCTTATCGTCCTCGACATCGCCGTCATCTCTGCCGCGTACTCAGTTCGCACTCGCACATGCTCATGTATAATGTTTAAAATTCTTTGCATTATGTATGCCATGCATATATTAAAATGTCACGGACATATGCGAGGGTTCATCGGATATTGCCATTAGTAAGTGCAGCTTGTTAGCAGCTAGCTCCTTGCTCCATGTTCCTTGGTCCTTGGTCCTTGTTCAACGTTCTTTCTGCCATACACATGGGATCGGATCTGGTTTCTTGTTGCCAGCACTCTCAACTTTTGCTGTTGCTGTTCCAAATCGAATGCATACTCGTGCTTGTGCTTCTGCTCGTGCTAATATTTTTCGGAGTTGCTCGAGGTGTTTGTAATTTGCAGCTAATTGCATATGCGTAAAGTTGCTCTTGGTTTCGGTTTATGCTGCATAATGCCATTATGTTCATTGGCAGCTAATTGGCTAATTGATGAAATTGCGCTTAGCTCCTTAACCTAAATTCATCAAGCAAAACACACACACACACATAAACACACATGCAATTTGTTAATGAAACGAAGGTTGCATCATAACCGTGTTCACTCATATGTAAGCCAATACATAATTACATGGAGAATTTTAATTAAATAAAATTTAAGCACCAAGACTTAGGTGAACTCGATGAATAGTTCAAGGCAGGCTGCGGCAGTTGCTGCACTCCATTAAGGCTTGACTTAAATTTCGTGGCGACCAGCAAACTTGTGGCAGGTCTAAATATCCTAATACTGTGGCAATCATAAGTTCTGAAAAATTATTATATGCAGTTTCATGTATGCCAACACAAAATATGTTCTACGAGAGAGGGAGACCACTTAGCAAGTTATATAAACTAATACTATACATAAAAACAACTCTAAATATGTATAACTTAATTTTTTAACAAAGTCTATAAACAAGTTTAATAAACTTTAACTAGAATTTGTGTATTAAGAAATACAATATAATTGCGGAGCATGCTGGCCCAGTCATTAACGCGAATTGTCTTGAAATCAATCTAGTGCGGTCATGTAAACTCAATTGAAAGCGAACACGTCCAAGGTCAAATTAGCAGCGGCAGAACAACGCGAAAATACACTTGCAAAATGTTTATGATATTCGTTTTTTTTATGCGCATATCCTAAGTTGTCTTTAATGAGCCACAAACATAATGAGCCATAATAACGGTAATATCATTTACGCTAGGCGATATACGATATATTGTATATGTAATTGTATGAATCGGTGTGCTTCTCAAATACGCGCACAATTTGCTAATAAATTTGCAATTAATCTGACAGACACGTTTTCGGTCATTACTCGTATTACGGAATATAAAAGCTAAGTGCATTACGAGACTACACTCAGTGCGAGTGTGTGCGAGTATGTAGATACAATGGAATCGAAACATATAAATCAAACGTTTAATTGCAAACATTAAAATACACAAATTAAACTGACAAACACACAAACATCGAAAAACAAAAACAAACAATCAAATAACAACAATGACATAACAACAAAAAAGCAACAAATGCTTTTAGTACAATAACCAAAATGCCAGCAGCAAAACACAATTTGCTACACTAACGAAATGAAAACAATAGCAATAATGGCAATAACAACAACAACTATGATAACAACGACAACAATAGGGGAAACAAAAATCACATGAAAATAGCTGAAAGCGTGACGTAGAATTAAACGTTGGAAGCGACGGCTAAGCGAAACGATTGAACTCAAAAGTTTATAGCTTACATTGTGTAGACATATGCGTGTGTGAGAGTGTCTACAAAGGTACATCGCATATACTCGCACACATGCAGGCGGCTGTAGTACTATATAAGAATAATATTAATATACGATTAAGCATAAGCAGACGATGTATGCTTCGGCTCTGACACGAGCATGAACTTGATTAAGCTCGGCATGGCAACCGCATTTTGTGATTATTAAGCGCTTGAGCCGCTTTAATACGTTTTTGACAGTAAGATTGACGACGCACTCGTGTCGTTTGCTCGCATGTGCGCAGCACAGGGCTGGCACACAGCGTTGCAGCGTCTTTGAAATTGAAAGCGGCGTTGGAAGTTGGGTGCCAATGTTTTGTTATTTTTTTTTGTTTGCTTGCCTGTGCTTTTCAAGTATTGCCGTGTGTGTGCAGATAAGTTTACGCTGGCATATTTAAATGCGGCGCTGCTATTTCTCGCAATTTATTTATGTATTTGTCTATCCATTGTATGCTTGTGTAAATAAATACGCGTGCGTAAATATAGCTGGCAGCTTTATTGAATTCTCGAAATAACACAATTACGGCGCTACAGCAAATTTTGCGGTTTGAGATTGATTTGCTTGTTGGCAAGCATTTGTGCAAGACAGGCGGACAGTTTGTCTGTTCTCGCTGCTATGTTATCTATTTAGTTATATAATACAAAACTGCTTTGTTTTATTTTATTTTTTTACTTTGCCTAAACTAGCCGCCAGCTGCTTGCTCATGTGCTTTTTGCCTTTGTGTATATACAGCTGCTGATTGCTAAATTAACTTGTTGCCGCCATGTGTGCTGTCAAATGAGATTTTTACTGCCTGCGTTGCCAAGTGTAGTGGCACAGTAATTGCAAGGACTGCACAAAGCCAAAAATGTCACAACCGAGCAAAGCCAACTCAAAGCAAGCAAAATGCAAAACCATACAAAAAAATATAAAAATACATAACAAAAAACAAAGACAAAAAAACAAAGAAAAGCCCAAAAGTGAAAAAGAAAAAATGATTAACTCCCACAAGTATGCTGCACTTTTTATATTTAGTCGTTTGACACAACTTTGGCTTTGGCATGCTTTTTTATACTTTCTTTCACTTTTCACTTTTCGTTTTGTCGTTTTCGTTTTATTTCTTACTTTGTATGCGCACACGCTTTTAGTCTGTTTTGTTATTAGTGTGCAAATTGAAAAGGGTTATATGAGGTCATATATGCATGCATGCCGGTGTGTGTCTTGTGTGAGTGTGTGTATATGTGTATACATTCATGTATGCCACTTGCCATTGTATACGTTTAGGTACTAAAGCTGCTACTAAAGCGTTTATTCACAGCAGCTCGGCGGCGGCAGCAGTTGGGGCAGTGACAACATCTAAGCACATTACGTAGATTGCATGTGTAGGGAGTGTTTGGCATATGACAGTCTATACACACCCACTTACACCGGCGCCTACAAAATGGCGGACCCATGACATATCAACGAAATCAGAAAAAAGACAAAGGTCTGCACATGCAGGCGGTGGAGCATTAGTGGCAGCGAATACAAAGGCCATCCATACACACAAAGATCGCTGTCAAAGCGACGGCGGCGGCGCCTTTTTGCCATTGTTGCTTGGCTTTGCCCGTTGTTGTTGCTGATATGGTTGCTGTTGTTATGGCTCATGCTATTCGGGTTAGACTAGGCGACGTTGGCTCACGCATCGACAGGCAATAACCGCTTTGGCTTCATTGGCGTTATGTGCCTTTTGTGTCCTGATTGTCTTGCCGCTGTGCTTGAGTGGCAATCGACCAGCCATGGCACAGCAGCTAAGCAGCCAATGTGACTTTTGGAAAATATTGTGCTTAATTAAAGTTTATGCTTGGCTGTTAGTTTAATATTTTCAAATCAATAACATCATCATAAGCTTATTGCGTTTTATGTTACAGTATTTAATGAGATTGTTTTTATTTTTAACAAATATGCAAAGTGTGAATAAAATTAGAATGTGGGATAAACAGATAAACAGTTTCAGAACTTATGTTCAACGCTAACATGTCATGATGTTGAATATGAATTCTATAAGCAATTCATAAGACTGAGTTATTCGTAAATGGCAATTTGCGAGAGACCGCAGCTAATGAGAAAAAGAAAAGTGAAGAAAGGGTATACAGCGGACTGCAAATGCTCCAACCTTGGCCGTCAGTGCGTGGCTATGCCGGTAGATGATGTAGGGTCGCATTTTGGCAACATTAATTATATGTAAATTCAAATTACACTTATTTGCGGTTTTTCTCAAGTATCGACGAAATTTTTCTAAAATGCGAGCAGCACTTGGCATTTGAAGTGCTGCCAACAGCAACGAACTTTGGTTAGGGTAACGCTAACGATTTGGAAATAAACGCATAAATTAAGGGATATTTAAGCGACTGCTAAGCTCATTACTTGCACGGAAGCTTACTTGGAAAATGCCACAAAAAAAAAAAAAAATTAAATAAAAAAAATAAAATATATATACAAAATTTCGTATATATAATATAGAAGTATTTACGTGAACATCTGTAAAAAAACATCGCACGATATTTATGAACGAAATTTGAAAAAATAAAAAAAAAAATGTATAAATGCTGAATATTCGCGCGTTTCATTAAAAAAGTAAAACCACTCGAAAGTAAGGTAAGCACTTTAATGCCACCCCTGGCTAAGCCCTGCTGCTGCTGTCTGCAACCAGACCAGTTGCCAGGACTACATTAGAAACGAGTTGCGTAGCTGCCAACCGCCAACTGCTCACTGTCAAGCATTGCTGGGCGGCGGCGGCGACTGTGAGCTGCAACAACAGAGTATTGGTTCACTTTGGAAGGAACTGGCATGTTTACCCGGCTTTGCTCGCTGACTGTGCGACTGTGGGATTATTTTTGCGTACATTCGCACTCGCACTCGCACAAATGATGTCGCATTAATTAAAAATGCATAATTACTATGAATTTGAAATTTAACAGCGAAAACGGAATTATAAAGCATCGTTGACGAATGACGTTCAGGACGATGTACACGACGACTATGACGATGACGACGATCCGACTTCAACATACGACGTGTGATGAGTGACAAGTACGTGGCCTGGCCTGGTCTGCGCTGTAAGCGTTCCTTGCTTCATTATTATTATTATTTGTTAGCATTGTCGTCGTTTTTTACATGGATTTTCATTTATGTGAGCTTTCTCGTTTTTATTTTAGCTGCATTGACTGCGACTTGTCATCACTGAACACTTAGTCTAGCCTTCAATAGCCTACAACTAAGCTGATGGCTGATGCCTGACGCGGGGTATATTGCTTTGAATTAAAAATGTCCATGGCAACACGGATTAGAAACAGCAAAAAGCAAAAAGCAAAAAGAAAAAGGAAAAAAAAAATGAAATAAAAATAACGGCTGCAGTCTTGTAAAGCGTAGAGGGTTGTGTAGATATTTAAGTTTGTATTAGCGTGGTGTGAAAACTTTTACAGAATGATTACAGCAGTTACACTGAATTAAAAAAAAAAAAAATACACAAAAAAAAAAATAAATTTAAAAAAAAAAAAAATATAAGTAATAAATAACTCTACAAATTAAGCACACATATTTGTTTAAATAAATAAGTTTTTCTTTACAGGCATACAGAACAGAATAAAAAAAAAATACAAAATTTCAAAAAAAAATGGCTTTCAAAACTTCTTACCGGAAAATACATATTTACCGAAAAATTTATTGTTCACACCAGCCTATTTGGTCTAAAGGCGGCTCTGACTTGCCTAATATCGCGCAATTTGAACAGTACATTGCTCTGCGCTAGCTCGTCGAAATTCAGAAATTCAGGACTTCGGCGCGCATTTGGCGCTATTAATTATAATTTAAAGACAGCGCCTCGACGAGAAAGTTATTAAGCTGCCGTCGAGGTGCCATCGAGGTTCGACGCGAAGGCGCCATTTAACGAAAGCACAACACAAATTAATAATTTAAATTTAATTTTGGAAAATTGTTGCGCAAAGCAAAATGTTTTCGTTTTTAATTGTAAAATCAATGACGGCTGCCGGCTAGCAAATAGAAACAGACGCCACGAGCCTCGGGCCACGCTGCGTATGAGCGATGCGACTGCCTTCCTACACTAATTACATAACTTTGCAGTGGGAAATGAGCGGCAGGCATGTTTCGAAAAGAAGTAGAAAAAAAAGAAGAAGATGAAAAAATTTATGTTGCCTACTAATTAGGCAGCATAACTTATACGATTTTAATTAATGTAGACAATGTGAAATGTTTATGCATAACATAGCCTAGACAGACAGACTGACACAATGCAGTGCGATTGACGAAGACAATAGACAAACGTTTGCTGTCAATGCCTTAAGGGGTAACACTTGGCAAAATAAGAAAGCAATACAAAAAAGCACTACAAAAAAATGTAAGGAAGAAAGAAAAATGAAAGTAAAAAAAACGAAAAGACATTTGCTTGATGTTGCAGAATACAATAAAAATTGGTAACAAAAAAGCGAAGAAGAGTAAACAAAGCAGACATTGATGTTGACAATGACAGACGCATCAGGCGAGTCAAAGCGACAAGGCATCAACATATCCTGCCAAAGGAGTAAAGCATGTGCCACTCAAGCAAGAAAAACTATTTAGCTATAAAAATCGATTTTGTTTGCCTTGAGTGTGCGGCAGCAGCAGCAGCAGCAGCAAAAGGAGCAAACATATGCGAGGCAGTAAATGACAAATAAAAATGAGCATAAGAAAGCGGCAAAAGAAAAACATGGCAAAGGAAAGTAGGGAAGCTAATAAAGTAGTGTGCGAGACAGGTCAGGCTGAAGTGGCAGCTAACGCATGTGTCCCATCACTTTTTGCCTTGGCATATGCGCATGTGAACGGAAGAGTGTGCGAATGTGTATGAGTGGAAGAGTGTTGGGGGCAGTGGGTCTTTTTTTTTGTGCGTTTGTTGTGGCGATTAAGCTACAATAGGCAGGGGCCAGCCACAGGCATAGGCACAGCCACTTGCCAGTGTGCCATGTCATGCCATTTTGGAGATTATTTCGCACAGCATAAGTTGGCCGACATTGAGGCAGCAGACCGACACACAGGATATCAGCTAATTTACTTGATTGCACAAACGCACAAGTCAGAGTGGTTTGCTGTTGGGCTCGCCACTCGGCAGCCTTTTTTCGCCGAATTTACCATGTGGCTGTCACAAATGGTTTCGTCATATCAACAAAAAAATCAAAATAAAAAATAAAAAAGAAACGAAAAAACGCGGCGCGATTGTGGCGCAGACTTAAGCAAACCTAAAGCGAAATCAAATACGAACAAGAGAGATATGTATATGCCATAAAGCACACAAATAAATGACATTCCGGATGGACGAAACGTGTCAAATTGTTGTGTTAAGCTTTGTAGGCCAAAGGCAGCTGAGCCGTGAGTGTTTCGCATTTTGCGTGTCATTTGTTTCAAATGAACTTCACGTAAGGTGTGCGAAAGTTGCGCTTAGGCATGTCAACATGCCCATTGTCTGTGCCTGTGTACCTGTGTGTGTGCGCCTGTGTGCGTATGTGTGTGTCTGCTTGCTGTTGGTTGTGTCATTTGTGGCATCCGCAGTCGCATTTGCTTTGAATTGCCGTGCGTTTGCTGATTTACGCCAGACACGGCCATGAGCGCCAATTGACAAATGTGGTAAGTCATTAGACGCCTGCGGTGTCGCATATGGCAGCTGCAAAGTGTTTATTGATCACCGATAGGCAGTTTAATTATACTTTGGCGTTGACTTGGCCTTGTCGAGAAGTTGTTACTGTAAAGTAGTATATTTGTATTCAGTATCTGTTAGTTGTAAATAGTTGTGTGCTTTTTCTCTGAGCATGCTTAATTATACATTCAATTGCATAGAACAGCTCCATGGTGATTTAATTAATTTCTCACAGTTACATATTCATCGTTTGATATTTAAGCTTTTTAGTTTCCAATAAATGCCAAATTTAACATAAATTTACTTCTAATGAAATTTCTATTTATGTAGCTAAAATTTCTAAAACAGCTTAAGAATTTTTAATTGAATAATTAAAGAAAATTGAAAGTTTATTATAAACTATGCCACGGACATTAAAGCAATCAATTGCGTTGCTCAACACACCAGCTAAGTTTAAAAAATTACACGCGGTCTGACAACGTTGACTATGCTCCAGAAAGCAACGTTCATTATTAGCTTTCTAACTGTGTTTCTCTTTACTTTTCCTCCGCTTGACAACATTTACAATTCTTTGGTATTTTTGTTTTTCATTTCCGTTAACATTTACTTTTATGGCACCTTTACATACGCCTGTCAGGACACGGCAAACGACAACGATACCTTTTTTAATTAAACACAAATCACTAACATCCCCAGCTTTTATGTTGGGCTGCTGAAAAATTAACAAAAAAACCACACGTTCCCTAATACAAGGCGAGTGTCACATAAATCAAAGTCATGCACCTGACGTTGGTTTGCGGCATTTTAAGTTAGGGGTGCACAAAACCTAATACATGCCTACGCACAACGCACAACGCACAAGTACACGGAAACGGCAGGAAAGAGCCAAACAGCAAAACAGTAAATACGAGGCACGCGACACAAGTCAACATAGAATCCTTTTTAATACCGCTACATATGAAATTAGTTGCGTAAATCCCAACATGAGAACACACTCGCAGTCGCATACGCTGATACGAGATACGTATTACGTTCGTACAACGCAACTAAGCGTCACACCATTACGGTAACGTTGCACAACGCAGCAAGTAGCAAATTAACAGAAGAGCAAAAAACAAAAAGCAAAAACAGAAATTACAGCAAGCATAAACGAAAAAAAAAAGAGAAAATGTATAAATTTATGCATGACGAAAAGTGACGGCAACTATGCGCTTAATAGTGAGTAATAAAGGCAGCCTAATATGCGCGTACGATAAACGTGGCATGTGAGCACTCTCGCACTCATTTGGGCTGAGCCATGTAGAGCCGAGCTGAATACTCCATGACTGACTGAGCCGCAGAGGCTGCCGCTGTGTTACAAACTACAACAACAACAACAACAAGCACAACGCAACGCAAAACAAAAATACAACAACGAGAACTGCATGTCATTTTGCTCGCTTAAGTTTGTTCTTCGTTCGTTCGTTAGTTTGTTCGTTCGTTTGGTTGTTCAATTGTTGTTGTTGTTGTTGTTGTTGCTGGTTGTATGCTGTTCGCTATTCGCTTGTTCGTGCGCTCAGTCGCTCGTTCGCCAGCGTCTTTGGGGAAATTAAAGTGTGGCAAAAGTGCCAAGCTTCATGTTAATTTTCATTAAAATTATATTAACTTGTACCGCTGCCAGCGAGCGCAGCACCGACAGCAACGACAGCACGGCAAACGGCAAACGGTTTGACACAGTAGCAGCAGCAGCAACAGCAGCCGGGTTAACCAAATGGGTTGGGTATCCCGATGTATGTGTCAGCAGTGGGCGGCAGTTGTGCTGCCGGGCTATCGTTATCCTTGTGGCAGTCACTGGGCTTATACAAGCGACAAATTTTTAGTGTTCGTATATATGGAAGTCTGTGTGTGTGTGTGTGTGTGTGTGCAAATGCATATGTATGTGGCCGTGTTTGTTGTATGTTTATTATTTCGGTATGGCTGCCGTTGGCTTCGTTTAATGTTAGTTTTTATATACATATATGAACGTGTTTGTTTTTTCTTTTTGTTTCTTTATAACTTATAAAGGGGGAATTTTTCTTTTTTTTGTTTAGTTTGGCTGTGTTCTGTTTTACTTGCATGTTATATATTTTTGCATGCACGTCCTACGGGACACTTAAAATATTTAAATGCGCAAAATAATAAATTAGCAATTTTCCAAAACTAAACGAATGAACCGCTGCGAGGCGGGTCGACTCAAGGATACGTGCATGTGTCGGTGCGGTGCCATGCCGCACAAAAGCGAAAACTTGCCAAGTGTGACAACAAGGACACATATTCGTGTATCGCTGATGTCGTTTAATGTGTAGTCGGTGGATGGTTTGGCTTTCATTTGTGTATGTGCACATTCCTAAGTTCAGCGTGACCGCTAACTGGGTTAGTATGGCGATTCTGTGTTTGTCTCTCCATCTGTCCATCTATCGGACTGTCACACTGTCAGCCTCTGTGTGAATATTAAACTTTAGTGGCATAAGGTTAGCAAAGGTACAAAAATGTCTAACTGTTGCTAAATAAATAATAAAAATGTTATTTTATGTAATTAAAGTTTTTTTATTCATAAGTGAGACATTGGCTAACACGTATGGGTTGGCTTATGTAGCTGACCAAAAGTCGAAGAATGTTGCTGCTCCCACATATATGCTGTACATTCCTTTTTATGAGCTTATTAAGCAAATACCTTTTTTTATATGCGCATATGCCGCAGAGTAGGATCAGAAAAATAATTAAAGTTTTTAGTTGGAAAGACAGCAAAATGAAAAGAGGATACATTGATACAAGAATATTTATTAGAAAAAATCAACTCTAAATTCCAAGTCTGGCAGATAGCCTATCCATATCCAACGGTATGTTAGCTGACAACCATTGTTTTTGTTGCCAACTCGTTTATTGGCAGGCAGTTGAGTGCATGTGAGGAAATGTGTACATTATGTGGCTGCGTCAGCAATTGCGTCACGGTACTTACCTTAGGGAATATCCGGCAAACACTAAACCCATCTATGTACTTCCTCTTTATCCCTCTATCTTTCACGCCCACTGTCCTGTTTGTGTATGTGGCACACTCTGTGCGTTTTAGTATGCCTTTCGACAATAAAAATATTAAATAAATAACTTTTATAGCTGTCATATTTATTTATGCTTATATTCGCATGCACACACCTACACGTAGCCATAAACATAAAAGGCCTACCTATCCACTCAGCTCGATACACTCTCTGCAATGACAATTATAGACACTCAACGCATCTGTCATTATTATAATTGTCTGGCCTAGGCCGAGAGCTGCTCTTCCAGAGCCGTTCTTCACATGTTGGCTGCAAGAACGCCTGTCGACTTTTAAATGTCACTGTGCTTCCGTATTTCACTGTTGCTTTATTTTTCTCACTTCCTTGACTTCCTTGACTTGATTGTATTTTTGTTTTTTCGTTGCTTTTGTTTTATTTTATATTGTTTTGTTTTGTATTGTTTTTGTTTATAGCAAAACAGCCGAAATTTATCGCATTGCGCTTTATGTGCTGCGCATTCAGCGCCCACATGCACGTGTGCGACCGAGCATCCATGAGCCGATATAACATAAGAGAGTATAAGTAAGCAATACATTATTTAACATCATTGTCAGTATGACGATAAAAACTGTCAGCTGTCTATGTGCGTATGCCCGCGTGCGTCTCTCTCCGTCTGTGCTTCTCTGCTGCTGCTGTAGTCGCACACATGCGAGTCTGCATATGCGAGAGTGTGAAAATGATTTTCTTTATTATATAAAACACTTTTATGTTTATGTCTTCATAGAACTTTTTTTTTCTCTTCTTTCTTCTTCATATTTTGTTGTTCCTATTGTTGTTGTATCGTAAAGCACAAATGTATGTATTTCCGCTTTACTTTCGCTTCGGCATGAGTTGGCTTTTGTGTTGCCATCTTGTTGTATGTAGTTGCTGTATCTGCCGTTGTTTGTTGTTATTTTATAAAACTTTACACGTTAAAGTGTTGGTAATGGTGTGAACTTGTTGAAAATACTAGACTTTTGCCAGCCTGCGGCTGCTCATATATTCGCATATGTGTCTACGGCATACATTTATTTTTATTACTTCTGCTCAGCTTTTTTTTTTTTATTTCATTTTATAAATTTTCTTTAACTTTAAAGTTTGCGGATCTTTAGAAAGTTTTGCATTGTTATTTGTATTGATGTAGTTTGATTAATTATTGGCAAAAAGCGTTGTGGGCTACAATGGGCACTTCAGCTTAAATGTGCAGATTACCCTAAGCATTGTCGCTTTTATTTTGCAGAGGCCTATTTAAGAAACTAATTCATGTCGTATAGGATTTTTGCAATTGAATTAACCCACAATTGGCAGACAATGTGCTATAAGGCAAATTGTGATATGTCATTCTGCCACTAATTATTACAGAGTTTTAACCCATTTTTGTTGTTTAACATTTTTGTTTTTATGATTTTTCAGCAGCAATTTATTTTTGTACTGCAAAAACAAAAGTTAATTAAAACAAAACATATTCAATTAAAACATGGCATACAGATGCTCCTCGATGCAACCATATACACCCTCACACACACACGCAATAGTTCCTTGCAGACACATAGTCAAACATTGGCAAAAAGACACAGCAAACATGTAAGCTATGCGCATATTCGTTGATTCTCTTTTGTTTGCATGTGCAGCACACTTTTCTGTGTTGTCCGTTTTGTAGGTGGCATGCTACATCAGCAAAGGCAGCAAACTACATTTATGGCACTGGCCAGACCAGGCCATTGTGCCTCCGACTGCACCAACCTCAAAACCGCCACTGTCACCTTCACCGTTGCCAACATCGTCAGCGCTAGGACCTGAGCCTGAGCCTGGGCCTCTTTAGGTGCAACGTCAACATTGTCAACGTGCGCACACTCCAAAAATGCTTTCAGTCAACATATTGTTTTTTTTTTCATGTTGTTGAATTTTTCGCATTTTTTGTTGTTGTTTTTTTTTCTGTCAGCCCGTTAACCTAAAAAATATTGTTGCTGTGCTCAGTACTTTAGTTTTGTTCTTTACATTTTTAATAATTGTACTTTTTTTGTTTTTTGCTGCATTCTAAATAAAGCTTTACAGCTGCGTTTGCACACATTTACAGTTGCCATGCCTAAATGTATGCAACAACTTTTTACGACACTTTAAAACTACACATTTTGCAACGAAAATTATAGCGTTGACGCCTTTGAATCGTGTCTGCGCGTTGCTTCGCTCTATGTGTTCCATTACCGTGCTACAAACTGTTATGAAGTCATTCAGTCAATCAATTAATCAATCGAGCATTGCAGCAATGATTGTGATCAAATGTTGTCAATTTTAATAAACAGCGCATGTGAAGTGTTCCTTTGCTGTCTGTCCTCATTTTTTTGCTATTTTTTATTTCTGTATTAAGTTTTTTTAGTGTTGCTGTGTTAAGTTGAACGTTAAAACGAATGCATAGAATGGCCTAGAAGAATCTATAATGCATTTAAGTTGTCAGTCGGCAGATCGTAGATCTAAAGATAATTAAATAAAATTGTTTAGTTAGTTAGGTAGGTTGACTAATTTTGCTATAAATAGTTTATTAGCAAGTTTAGCTAAACAATGGCTGCAGATTGAATAACGATTCTTTTCTTTGTCTATGTTGCACAGATCAATTTTAATTTTACACGGAAAAGCACTACAAATATTTTTTAAATCGCTTAGATTGAATGAGCGCATTAGTCGTTTATACAATTTACGCAGTTCTACATTTTTTTATTTATTTATTAATAACGGTTAAGCTGTCGATTTTTTTGGTAGCTTTATCACATACAAAGTAAACATGAAAACAAAAAAAAAAAAACAAATAGAGAAAGTATTGAAAAATCAAATAAAATAAAGTAAACGACCATTCCGATAGTTTTGGAAATTTCAGCGAAATCCAGGATGCCAAAAAAGAGCTTTGGCAAAAAATGCGCACATGCACATAAGCATATTTTTCGTGCTATTTGCACTATCCGCTTAATACCTTTTCAATTGCAAAACGTAAAAGTTTGCATTGCTCTTCACCTTTGCCCCCTTATCCCTCCTTTTCTCTCTCTCCCCCTTTTTCGCACTAACTGTTTTGCTCTCGTTTGCCTGCTGCCTGTGACCTTTTACTTAAGCCGACAGCGCTACAATGTAAATATTTTAGAGAGTGAGCACGTGTTGCTGCCGCTGCGGGCAAAGAGACTGGCACGGGCAGCGGGCAGCAAAGGATTTCAATGCGCGCAAGATTAAAGCCTTACATTTTTAATATTGCGAAATCAGTTGGTAGCACTTTAAAATTGCTATGCCTGCCAAAATTCACTGCTACCTCGACTTTATTTTATTTGATTTTATATTTTAGTTTTATACACGTGTTTTTGTTTTTGCTTTTGCACTCTAAAGTGTGTGCAACTGCCAACGAAGCTTGTTCGCTCGTATCGCCGACATCATCGGCATCGTCGGCATCGCTTATATTTCAGCACAATTTCCGGTGGTGCGCATATTAACGATTACTCATACTTTCGCCGAGCATTTCCGCTTTTTATTTTAAGCTAACGGCGCATATGACGCACACTGAAAGTGAGCTTCACTTTACTTAGCTTTTTGTTCCTATACCCACAAACACATACATACTTGTACATAGACTTATCCATATGTATGGGTACGTGGGCATGTACACGTGCATTTATTTATATGTACATTTGTATGGCATAGAGACCTTACATAGACTTTTGCTCATAACATGCTTCGCTATATGAGAGTCATACACCCAAATAAACTTTGCTAAATAAAATAAACCAAACCAAACCAAACACAGAAAAACATGCGCCCACCACATTTTCTTTTTCTTTTTAATTTGCTGTATTTTTTTTTTTATTTTTTTTTTTGCTAAATTGTTTGCTGCTTCGCTGTTGTGAACTGCAGGAAGTAGCTTACGCTGCGCGGCAGGATTTGCAATAACCTAAATATTTGTTGTGCTGTAAAATTAAAAAAAATATGACTTAAAAAAAAAGAGGAATCGTGCTTTATAAACAGCAAAAATGTAACAACAATGCAATGGCAACAAAACAGCAAAAAGCGAAAGGAAAAGCCTATGGCATCGCTCGGCTGGGCCAGCAAAAGCACGAAAAAAAAAATAAGAGAACATGAACAAACGACCGGAAGTTCTGACTGGTAGCAAGAAGAAAAAAAATAACAAAATCAGAAAAAAAGATACAGAAAAATAATAGAACCCAACGTAAAAATAATATTAAAGTCATTTGCGTTTTTAGCGCTAAACGCGTCCTTGCTACCGAAAACGACTTCCTGCCGCTTAAATACGCTACGTACAGCGGCAAAGTAGACATATGCATAAGTACACTGCGAGAAAGGCAATAGCATTTTTTGCTGATGGCTTTTTAGTTGTGGCCATTTATTTATACCTGCAATATTTGTTTTATATAATAATAAATTATGAAATTTTACTAATGGGAAATAATTAGATTAATTGACGAAACCATGATCTTTCAGCACTACGTGAATTTAATATTTCTTACATATTAAATTTCGATTTTTCGTTTTAAGCTGAACTTCAAGTGACCAATGCGAAGGTACGTGTTTTATAGCGTTAGATAGTCCTGCCGTCTATTTTAACTTCAATAAATGTCTGCATTTTTTTTTTAAGTGTACAAACATGTTAAATGGTTCATGCCAAGGTGCGTTAAATTCCCAATAATAAGCGCTACAACGGTAAAACTAATCCAACAGTCGCAATAGACAAGCGCCAAGCCAAAAGTCCTTGCAGGAGGTAGACACTAAGTCAAGCGGCAGGTAGCCAGGCAGGCACGCTGGCAGGTGGGTAGACACTCAGCTAGTTAGAAGAGCAGCCAGTGGGGGCAGGGGTGTACGCACAGTATCAGGTCGTTGTAATTTGTCGCCAATTTGTCTGCGTCTTCACCTAATGCGAACATATATCTGCGCCTTCTTTCCACACGCACACACATGCAAGGACGTATACGAGGCAATGACAGAGACAGAGCCACAGACAATGGTTTCCTATGTGCGCTCTACAATAAATTGTTGCCCGAGTAGACGGGTGATTTTGCTTCTTTTTGTCTTCGTCTTGGCTTGCCATTGTTCTTCGTTTTATTGGCTGCACTGTGCTGGACTTTGCACTCTTAGTTACCGTTTTGTGTCTATTTATGGTTTACGGTATTATTTGCTAAGTGCGCCTGCTACGCAATTTTGCCCTAAACTCGCATTATTTTTCTATACCAAGGATTTGCTTTGGTTTTTCGTTTTTTACCCGCAGTCAGAACTCATTTTATGTTATTCTGCTTTTGTTTGTTTTATTTTCTTTTTTTTTTTTAGAGTTGACTTTATTATTTGTTTTCTTTTTTATTTTATTTGGTTTTGCTTGGCTTGGGTTTGTTTGCTGTCGGTTTGTAATGTTTTGTTTTCGTATTATATGCGGCTATAAGGACTTAAGACGCCTTAGACAGCTTACTGCAATATAAATAGACTTTGGCCATTTATGGGGGGAATTTTGATGATTTTGTTATGTTGGCTGTGTGTGGCATTTATTTGTTGCATTTTGTGCTTTAAACGAAGGTAAACTTTAAGGCGTAGCCACAAAATAAAGGACATGTGTGCAAAAAAGGCTCAAACGTTGTAATTAGCAAAACTCGTTTTGAACAATTGGAAACCCGGCAAAAAAAAGTTTTTACTAACTGCCCAAAGTAGTTGGGCATAAAAAAGTTTACCAACACGGCATACTTCAACGTTTTGTTCTCCTCCAATTAGCATATGTGTCAATTAGAATTACACAAGCAACTGACCTTAAAAATAAAAAAAAAAATAACAAATAAAAAATAGAAAAAAAAAACGTAAACTAAATGTAACTTTTGCGCACAAGTCTGTAATTGCAGAACAATTTTTTCTCAATTGCATTTGTCACAGAAATTCAATGCCTGACAACTTTAACTGAAGCAAAATAAACCAAATACAACATTTTTATCAAAAAAAGAAAGAAAACCAAAATTGTTTCGACAAACTTAAACGCAAAGGTCTTGTGTTGAATGCTGTGAATGACAAGCAACAAATAAAAAACAACTCAAAGTGCAAAATAAATAAAAAAAATAAAAATAAATGGGGAAACATAGAAAACGTAAAAAAAAATGCCATATGATTTACTCGCAGCACAGAAGTTGGAATGCATGTCAAGCGAGTAAATTACCTTTTTGTGCGCTTATTGATTTTGTATGCAAACGAACGCTGACACACTCCCCGCCGCCAGCATTCGCCTGACTTCGCTTGCCATGCCTTGGCTTGGTTGGCCTGCTGAGTGAAATTTTTTTCCGTTGTTGCTGCGATTTGATATGGTTTTGTTATATGCTGTGTGTTTTTTTTTTTGTATTATTGTGCTTTTTAAGCATTTAGCATGTTGCTACTCTTTTTCTGTTATAAAACTCAACCGCAATTCATTTGAATTCAATTGTAACGTACTGTGTGCCATACACAGCGTGCCACATAAAAACAGCGCAACGTAGCGCGAGACATGAGGCGACAGACTCACGGAGAGACAGACTGTCAGATGGACGGACAGAACTACAGACTTAACTAAAATATCCTGCATGGCCAAATGGACATATGCGCGTTTCAACTGCTGCCATACGCTGCAACGTTTTCGTTTCGCATTGTGGATTCACAGGAGAGTGGAGGGATGGGGAGGTGTGTGGGTTTTTGCCATTGTTGGTCGTTTAAGCTTTGTTGGCTGGTTTATGTTGCACTTCCGGCAACTGTTTACAGCATTTTTTCTGCTTTAGTTTCTGTTACTGTCATTGCCTTGTTTTTGTTTGCTTTTTGCTTCGTTGTCGCGGTTTTTTTTTTTTGCTTTGCACGGTAACAAATTTAATATTATTTACTATTTAGCGTAGTGTGGCATAGTCGGTCCCTCAGTTGGTTGGCTGGTCGCTTGGCTGGCTGGCGCAACCCGCCGGGCTTAAAAAGGTATTGCGCTAAGTTTATTGTGCGCATTTAAATGAAATTACTGCGCTCAATTTACTCGCTTGCTGCTACGCTAAAGGCAGGCATCGTCATCATTTGCTTCCCTGCTCTATTGCACTTTTTTTGCTATTCCTGTTGTTGTATTTTTTATTTTTTTATTGTTGTTGTATTCGTTTAGCATTGTGTTCACTTCGGGGCGTATGATAATATTTTGCATGAATTGCTGGCGCTAGCCTGATTGCCAGTAAAACAAAAAAACCAGATGGGGAAAAAAACAATACCATAAATGCATAATATTTTATGCATTTATGCATATTCTTTGTATTTTTTGTGTCTTTATATTTTTTTTCTTTCTGTCTATTTTTTTGATCATTTAGCATTTGTTTTTTTCTTTGCTTTACTCTACGGTGGCCGGAAGCGAAATGCGTCGCTGGCTGCCAATACTCATATTGTTTGTCTGTCTGTCTGTCTGTCTGCCCGCCTGCTGGCGACAATGACTGCTAATTGATTAAATGAGTTTTTAGTTGTGTATATAATTTTTCAATAAAATGCCAACCAATTGCTGTCATCAATTTTTTTACAAGTTTTTTTAAGCAAGTTTTTTGTTAGCTCACTTAAGTGAAATTTCATTATAAATTAAAGAACAGTTGCTAAATATTAAACATATATTTTGGTTAAATTTTGTTTAATAAATTATTTAATGATGCTTTTTTTGTTTAGATGGATTGGCAGATATGGCATATATTTACGATAATTAAAAGCCATTAATGACTCTGACAAATTGTCGAATTGACGGAATCAGTTTGGCATTGAACACAATATTTTATGTTAATGGCAGCATTGTAATTTTCAATTATTCAGTACAGCAAAAGTTATGGCATGAATCAAAAGAATTATGCCGCTGGGAACTATTGACACGGCAGCTCACTCCAAGTGGAACTCTCCAAGTTAGCGTGTATTTGGCATAATCACAATAGCAAAAACGCGTCTCGACTTTGTCTGAGCAAAAATATATGCACTGTGGAGCTAAATAAGGTCCTTGCCCATGCCTTGTTCATTTGCTAATTGCTTTGAGTTGCGGAAGTCTTTCATTTTTATTTTTATTTTTTTTTTTTGCATTTGCACACAATTTCACAATCGAAGTCGTTCTTTAACCCGGAAATACTTTTGAAACCAAGAACGATTAATTTTCGTCAAATCAAACAATGTACACGCCGTCAAATCACAACATTTTTAATGACATAAAACGAAAAACAAATCAAACTCACGCGCAAAAGCAAATCTGCGGTCAATAAACCATGAATTGCGCACCAACCTCCCAAAAGTATACAACACTTAATTAAGTCTTAATTAGAGCTAACTACGACAGCAACAACAAAACAGAACAGAAAAAAAAACGATTACAAAAGAAAAAACAAAGCACAAACAATACAAGAGAAAACAAATTAACAAAACCGAAGTTAAAGTGGAACTTTCTTTTCTTCTGCTTTTTCTTCTTCTTCTTCTTCTTTACAGTACACATGTCGCATTAGCATAACACAAAACACATAGCACACAGTACATCACCCACCCAATCCATGGCGATGGTGCTGCTTGCGTGCAAACTCACCTGGCAGCTAACCTCGACTCGGCTGCGCTACTCAAGCCTAGCCAGCTGCAGCGAAGCCGAGCCAAACCAAGACAGGCCAAGCCAAGTCGGGCCACAGCAAGACGTGCGAAGTCATGACGTGCCTGCCACGTGGAAACTTCTTGAAAACTTTCAAGTAAACTTCTGCCTTTTTCGACTCTTTTGTCAATTACCCACAGTAGTTTGTTTTATTTGGTTTATCTACACTGCCGCCATTTGCGTTCCCTGCATTGCGCAATATCCGTTTGGCAGCTGTGTGTGCTCCGGCAGTGCCACAAGTAGGGCGGGGGGCAGTAAAGGGATTTGAGGGCGCAAGACTGCGTGGCAAAAAGTCCAGCGCAGCTATTGACATTTGATTGCGTCTTGCTTGCCTGCATATGTGCGCGTGTGTGTATGGCCTGAGGTGTCCTTGCAGGCGTCTCTGCACAATCATGTGCTCAATTAATACGCAAAGCAACTTTTACTATTCATTTGCTCGCGTCTTTGCGCCTGCAAATCAGCTTTGCCTGACGAAGAATATAATTTACGACTCTTCTGCGTCTTGCTGCCAGCCCACAAAAACTAATCCATCATTATTGATTGACATGAAGTCTCGATTCATGCCGCTGCCGCGTCTCAGCTGTTCTGCTGCTACACTTCTGCTGATTCTTGTTCATTTGTGTAGTTGTATATATTTTTTTGTTGTTTCTTCTGGCCTTGTTTTTGTTTGTGTTTTGGTGTAGTTCGAATGCGGCTTTGACTGATTCACATGTCGTTTTGGGAGTATTTTGTAGAAATTTGCGTATTGATTGCTTCCTTGATTTGTGTGCTTAAGTGAAATTGTTTGTTGGCTGGTCGGTCGTAAAGGCGGCATGGTTAATAAAAAATTCAGACAAATAATGTAGCATAATTAATGACTATGCCAGCATGTTTTCTGCTTACTATGCCTAATATATTTGCCAGCACTATGCGAGTGTCAGTTGGCTTATCAGCCGACGCATACACTCACACTCACGTGAGTAACATATCGCATATGCAGAAGTCTGCCATATTGATAGTTACATGTACTCGTATATATAATCAATTTATATAACTTAAATTCGAAATAGAAAGTACTCAAATTAATAATTTCAATGTTTTCAATTGCTCTTTCTCATTACAGTCTGCGCAGCATGTGCCACATAAACACTCGAGTGCAAAGCTGAGTTCTTTTTGACAAATAACCGGCAAAAGTGTGACAGCAAGCAAACGAAGACTGAAAGGATTGCAGTGAAATATATTTTATGCACAACAACAACAAAAACAGAGTTCCACATGCCATTTGTAAGCTATGTTGGCAAAGAACACAAATTAAAAAAAGAAAGCACTGCAACCTAAGCACAACAAAGTGTTGATTATGGAAAATATATAAAAATAAATATATTTAAACAGCAGCAAATATCAAAGTCATACTTCAACGCTGGCACCATGCAAATGCACATTGAAAACTGAAGTAAAAAATGCAGAGCAACTAAATGTAGATACATTTGCGCAGTTTTATTTAAATATTTATGAATACATAAGCAAACTGTTAAATTAACAGAAATTAAAAAAAAAGATCATAAAAAATTAATGCAAACTCACTTATGCAGCAGAACAAAAGGACGAAGTCGACGAGGACGCTCAAGTTAAGCCGCAAACGCCGTCCGCAAATGTAAATGTATTACACATATATCCAAAAGCTGTATTAAATATTTAAATTGTTGCAAATGGCAACATAACCACAAAAAACTGTTAATTGATTTAGACAAAAAAACCAACTTAAAAAAAAGGGCGAAAGGAAAATGCATTAAGCCCATTAAAAATTATAAGCATACATGAAAATGCTTTTCAAGTCGTTAAAGTTGTAACAAGAAACAAATTATAATGCGAAAAACCTGCAACAATTAACAGAAATAAAAAAGTGACAACTGTAAATCAAAAGAGTGAAGAGAAAAAAAAAAACAAAAACGTGTAAAAAATTGCTGCAACGTGTTTATTTTTTTGATTGTGCTTCAGCAACATGTTGCAGATTTATTTCTTCTTTTGCTGCTGCCTCATTTTAACCAAACTGCACACAATTGTGACACACGAGCATGCGGACGGCTTTAAGCCAGGTAAGTGCCATGCATTAATTAATTTAATTTAAAAATTATAAGCAATATTGTGAAAAAAAATTGTTTATATATAAACTGACATAAAAAATTTAAATGCAACTGAAACGCTTATTAAAATTGTGAAGAAGCAAAAACGCTGGTGTTGAAATAACCATAAAGAAAACGCATGAGCATACAATTAAAAACACCCAAAAATAATAAAAAATAAATAAAAAAGGCCATATATGTTTGTAATTTTAAAATGTGCAGAAAAAAAGAGAATAATTATTGCAACAATAAGTTGTTAAATATTTGTTAATGCAATATACTTTTTATTGCTTACATTCACACGCGTGTATACATAATAACATTTTATTTTAATTTTAATTAAAAATGTGGTCTCGATGAATTTTCTTTTAAAACTTTTTTGCCACAATGTTGTGGCATTTTTTTTATTTTTTTTCCAACACAATTATTATTATAATTTTAACGTTATTTGCTTAAATAATAAATTGCATAATGCATTAATGTTTATATAGCGATTAACGTCGATTTCACTGCGCCAATGCTCATATATATATTTTTTTTTTGCTGCTGCCTGGTTCTTTTTATATAGGCCATTAATTAGCCAACTGACACTTACAGCAAAGTTGCTTAATATTTCATTTGTTTTAAACAATACATATTGATATTATTTTTCATTTATTTATTTAAGCGGTTGCTTGCTGTCGCGAGTTCTTTGGAATTGGCTTAAGTTGCTTTTTATGTTTAATTCTGAAAGTACCTAAGCAGTGTTTTGGCATGGTAGCTGATTATTAAATTGCTTTTCCTGGAAAAATTCTGAGCATTATTCCTTTTGGCTAATTCGTTTTTGAGTAACTCATAGTTACGTCGGCAGTCAACAGTCAAAAGTCGACAACTGACAGTCGAAGTTGTTCAAATGCCAAGGACATTATTTTGAAACGCCTACACAAATGAATCGGCATTCCTGAGGCGCAAGAGTTTAGTTCTTGGCATATTTTGTTGTTGGAATATGTTGTCACATTTTGCTTGCAGCTAATGGAAATTAATTTTCCTCCTATAAATTTGCCGGTTGAGCATTACTTGCTTGATTTATACGAGGCACACTCAAGCGCTGGCATAGGCATTTGCACTTAAGTTGGTGTCCTTTGCTTTGATGCGCGCTCTGCGTCGAAATCGCCTTACTTACAATTGAGATTTACCGAGATCTCAACGTATACAAATCAAATAAATAGATTGAAGCGAAAAATACACGGTTTTATTGTGAAAATTTATCTTTGCTTTTCATATTTAACATGTTGCTAACCGACAGTTGAATTTAAGTTTAAATTAATATTTTAACGTAAATTTAATGAGCAGAGCGGTTAGAGAGCTATAGCTCTTGCTTTTTATTAAAACTATATATATTTTTGGTTTTTATATTTTGTGATTGTTTTATTTTAGCTTAAGTGAAGCTGTCTGTAAGTACTCCAGTACTCAAGTATTTCTGAAGCAACTGAAAGCTGAACAAATTTAAACAAGGCGCAAATAACCCAGTATCGCATTCATAAGCCATTCAAAAGCTCTTCGACAATTAAAGTAGCGAATTTCAGGCTAAGAAGTAAAGGAAGCAGCTGTGCAGCAACATTGAGGATATAGTGTATAAAGTATAAGTAAAAGAAATTATCTTTTGTTTTTATTGTGACTATTTATTTACGTCATTGAACTCATGACAGTGTGCAGCTTAAAAATATTTCTATGTTTTTGCCAATTATATAATATTAAAGACGACAGTTTACAGATTTCTGTTTGTTCAGCCTGTATGGTGGACTTAATTTTACTGGGAATTTATAATTTAGTGATCTCATCGAGTTACGACGAAGCAGCAGTTGTCGAGTAGTTCCTTGCAAAAAGTAAGTGAACAACAAATTTCTTTAAATTGTTGTGATTTGTTTTCACGAGTAAACCTTAATGAATTATGTGAGTAACAACGGCATCGATGATACAACAAATAACAACAATAAATTATAAATGCTCAACAATTTATATGGTCTGCTGCTAGGCCATAATATTTTTTGCTTTGGTGTAGTCGCAAAAGTTATTTTCACAGTCAAATTGTGTATATGGATGCATTTACCCGCAAATTTATTAAAATATACATTTTTAATATTAACATTTTCACGTTATTTTGGCGCGATCAAACTTTCAACGGTAATATACACAAACAACAACAAAATATTTGTTACAGAAAATTAACGCATTGAAAACAGAAACCCAAAACAACACAAAACAAAACAAACCGAAAACAAAAACACAAAAAGAAAAAACCCCAAACGTAAAAAAATAAATAAGCAGCAATATGAAGCGCAAAGCAAATTGCAAACTGTAAAAAATGCTGTTAATAAAAAATCGTGCAATTTTTATAACTTCATTATTAACTTTGTGTGTGTGGATGTTTTTTTATGTTTATGAAGTTGTCGGACATTAACATGAACATTTGCAAAAAGGTTGCCAGCAATAAAGCCGTCTGCCAGTCTATCTCTGGCTCTGTCAGTCTGTCTGTCCGCCCAACTGTCCGTCTGACTACGCAGCTCACACTTAGCACTCAACACTTTTATGCGTTGTATCGCTTATTTAAAATAATAAACAAAATTACTTCTGCACATTTTGAATATTGGCCAGTTGACCTGAACTGAACTATACTGAACTGGCCGTGCCTGCAGGTATTTGACTGCGGCAGAGCGTAGTTGGAGACAAAAAAAAAAAAAAACAAAAAACAAAGTCATATATTAAAATTTTGTAAATATGTTGCAGACATATTCAACTTCGCATTGGGTGATGAGGTCGCCGATGCGGATATGGTACGGGGAGTGAATATCAATAACGCGTTTTTTTTCACTAAATATTTTGGCTGCTGCTGTTTTTATTTTCTGCTTATCCCATGAGTGCCATATAAAGTAAAACATATTGCATTTGGCTGTTTTTTTTTTTGCAGAATACTCCTTTTTTTGGAGTTTTTTTTTATGTTAGTGTAATATGTAATTTGCGTTGAAAATTGAAATGTTTCGCAAATTGAGTTTGCGTGTTGTTGAACACCTGAGTTTTTCATTTGTATTCGTTAGCGTAAAAACATGTGTGCGCACATACGCAAATAAAAAAGGATAAATTGCATGGGATTGATAATTTCGCACAGGTTGGGTAATGCATCAACGAGCAGAAGTGCTTTTTAAGCTATCCACAGCTGGGTCAAGCAGCAGCAGCATATTATGAAATGTAGTGTGTAACCCAATTAGGGTATAATTTTCACGTTATCATGAACTCAGTTTGCTACTTCAGCCAAACATTAATAAACAATAACCATAAATCAGATTACTTAATGAGCTAAGGGTTGAATGCTTTATTCAGTTACGTGCATTTGTCAAATATTTTCCTCTACTCCATAATTGAATTATGATCCTTTGATGACTTTATTGATAACTTTTTTATCTCTAGCATATTAGTCACTCCTGTAGATCGCTGACATGAAGCAGTAATAAAACCAAATCACTTGCCTCTCATAGTAAGCAAAATATTGGCATAGTCCTTTTTACAAGGCTAAGCAATGTCTGCCTTGCATATTTCGTTTATTTCTTTTTGTATTTTTGATTAAAGACTATTTAATAATTTAAAAGAAAAAGAATAGATTTAATAGCAAATAAAAGCAGACAAAGCGCATGTATATTTCAAATAGAAAAAAGCATTCGGTACACAGCTGTGCAGACTTAGACAGCACGAGTGGCAAAAATTAAATAAGAAAAACAAAAAAAAAAAAATATTAAATAATAAATGCGGAAAAAAAGAATATTAAACAAATACAAAAAGAGAAGGAGAAAAAATATATATTAGGCGGGCCAAAACAAAAGAAAGAACGCATCAATTGTCGTCATTGTGTTGGCAGCAGCCCATAGCCTATAAGTATGCAACAACATATTATGAGCATACACAACTTCCGATTCCGTTTGAGCTGCGTGTGCGTGTTTATATGTGTGCGTGTGCACATCTAAGCTATCTAAGGTACGCCAGACAACGACGACAACGACGATGAGAACGACGCTGAGTAGGACGCTGAGAACGACAGTTACTGCGACAGTGACTGCGACAACTAAGACGACAGCCAAAATTGAATTCACAAAAATAAGTGTGTTGGAAAATTTATTTCATCAATTTGAAAGTAAATTGTTTGGAGAATACGAGTAGCAACAGCACTCAAACCCAGGCGTTCTCAGAAAGAAGCAAGCAACAACAACAGCAACAAACCCAAAAATGTATAAAACAACAACACCGACAGCAACAACAGCAACGACAACAACGGCAACAACGCCAACAACGACAACAACTATAAACAGCTTAAACCACACACATACTTGGAACACAAAACGTCTAAATGGGGCGCAGCACAATGAATTACGTAAAAAGTTGCTTTCGGTTTTTCGGAAAGTAGCAGAATGGCGGCATAGGTGCGAGCTGGGAGGCTGAGCGACTAGCTTCCTTTTCGTGCCGAGACGAAATTTACCTGCAAGGCAGAGCAACGGACCCAGATTGTCATTGTATGCGTGTGAGCCTTTATATATGTGTATGTGTAGCTTTAAATATTTCTTTTATTTGTTGATATTTTTTTTTTTGGTTGGTAATCAATTTTTTAAATCTTATGCATCATTTAGAAAATTCTACGACTCAAGACTTGTATGCATGTATATAAGGGTACAAATTTACAGGAAGTTAGGCACAAAAGGCAAAAATAAGAAAAGGTGCACAACAAAAACAACAACAACAATGGCAGTTATAACAGTTTTAGTAATATTATGAAAGTGAAGTTTAAGCCTTTGGAATAAATCGTTGCAGAGGAAAATTTCAGCGAAAAATGCAATGCTTATGAAGTAACTGAATTTCTTGAGAAAAAACACGTAAAAAATAATATACTGAGAAACTTGAAAACAGAGGCTGCGCATAAATATTTTGCTGTAGGATCCAATAGATATGCAAAGTGCCCAAACTCACGTTTAAATTTTACAATATTTCAGTTACTTCCGATATTGTGAAATCTTAAATGCTGCATGCTGCAGGCAAACAAGTTTTAAAGCAAGTAACTGCGAGATTAGCTTACTCAGCTGCGAATACAAAACTTCACTTCACTTAACCGTTTTTGGTTTGAAACATTTTGACTATGGAAATCTCTGCATTTATCTCTGGGGTAAAACTTTGCCATGTCCAGGGCATATGGCACATGCTGCATGGCACATAGCTGGATCACAATTTTCCAATTTGTATGCATTATTTTAAAATTCAAACTATGCGGCGAAACAACTACAACAACAACAAATAGCAAACATTTAACACACGTATATCACATGCCCGTTCCGGCATATCTCTGCGTATGCTCGCATGCGTCACTTGAATATGCACAAAATTGCTGCTGCCGCATGCTGCTGTTGCTGCTTTTGTTGCTGTTGCTGTTGCTACTGCTGCATAAGTCGTATTTTACACATGTACACTTGTGGTTGTTGCCGACATGTTTCATGTGGCACTTATTTCTCTTGTTATTGCTGCTCATGTTGTTGTTGCTGTTGTCGCTGTGACCATTGCGACTATTGCGACTGTTGCTGCTGCGGAGGAGTTTCGTCGAGAGCTACGTTGCGCTTATCTACGGCTTGGCATATCGCATGACATTCGGTTACATATGTAGCTGCTACTTGCTTACACTGACAGCAAGCTGCTTGGAAAAATGCCATTGCAACCGCATGCACAGCATACGCCCACACACTCGCACACACATGCATACACATGCAAAACAGGACAACTGCGACGAGCACGAGTCGCCGAGATATGCATGGCAACGTTTCGCAAAAGTTATGCAGCCACGTTGCCAAAGCTTAGCAAAGTCCAAAAGTGCCAGCAATGCAAAGACAGCTTACGTACACGCAGAGTCCTGTACACGAGTGTGTGGGTGTGCGGGTGTGGCAGCCGGCAGGCAGGCAGCGGTGGCTGGTGAGTGGCGAGTGGTGGGCGGTGAATGGAGTGAGGCCGCATACTTTGCTCATTCATAATACAAAAATTTATAACATTAACCCTTTTTGTGATATTTATGGTTATACAATTGCTTAGCATACTTTTAGGCGTCTCAATGGACTTTTGCCTGCTTGCGGTAAAAGTATGTAAAAAAAATCCATGCTACTAAAAAAAAAAAAATAACATGCCACAAAAAAATTCTTGCCTGAGCTTAGTTTATGCACTGAGGTTTGAGTTTTCAGTTTTTTTTTTTTGTTTTTGGTTTTTAAGAAAATTCATTGCCTTGGGCGTTGTGTGCATAGGGTAGGGCAGCCTATGCTTACTTTAAAGAGACCGCAAATGATAAAGTTGTCTGTGTGTGTGTGTTGGGTGTATTATGTTTAATATTTATGTCTGCTTTGAACATGAATGGCTGCGATTGACTTTTTTGTTAAGCTCTTCAAATTTTTTTGACTGTAGAATTGTGTGTTTAACCGTTTTCCTTTTTGGCAACATAATTTTTTATTGCTTTAAAAGCCGACTCTGCACGGCGGTTGATTTTGCATGCAAATTGCGTTGGACACTTGAGATAGTGTGGGTCAATCCATTTTAAAATGCCGCAACTGACAAACCCAAAACTAAAATTGCTGACATATTATTGCTAGAAACATTTGACTCTTCAAATAGCAGCCAAGTTACGGAGAAGTGGCAGTTGAGAAAAATTTTCCATATAATACTTTTAATTTGGCTGCTCTAATAATTTTCTATGCTGCTCTGTCGATTGCCAATTGATATAAGGTATCAAATCCGGGCTCGCGGCTAGTCTGATTACTTTGACTTCATTATCTGTTATGTGTGGGTTGCTGTCTTTGATATTTTAAATAACATAATCGAAGAACTGTGGCTTATTTTTAAATTAAAACTTAGCAGTGCTTTTATCTATTATACATATATAAGATCAAACGCTGCAAAACCTTTAATTGTGACTTTATCATTCTGCCTTCCTTTTTTTGTGACCAACTTGCAGCTATTGTGTAAAATTTAACTTTAAATTGGTAAAAACAAGTAGGAAGAAAAAAGTGTCGTCAAAGTTTTCGATAACCGAAACGAAGTATTGCTAAGTGCCACTTAACACATAAATTGCCACGAGAGTTGACAAAAAGAAAGCAAGAAAAAAGGAAGCAAGAGAAAACGAATTCCTTAAGCGAGAATGGCCAGAAGGAGAGCAGCCAAAAAACCAAAATCAAACAACAAAAGCCTACACATCGTGGCAACCTGTGTAGACAAAAAGGACAAACTAACAGCAAACCGGCAGAAAGCAAATAACAATAATAACAACAACAACAACAGCAGCAACAACAACAACAAAACAGAAGTAGCAGAAACCTTTAAAAAAGAATTGAATTATCTTTTGACCAAAGCGCAATTTAAAAATTATTCGCTTGGAAAATTCAATCAGTGAAGAGAACGGAGCATGACAAAAAAAAAAAACAAAACAGAAAAAAAAACGAAAATGAAAGAAAACAAGTGGGTAACATGATGACAAAAAAAAAGCTAACAAAAAAAAAAAATAAAAATAATCAAAAAGAAGTAAACGAAGAAGAAACACCAACGATAACGAGCCAAAATACCAACAGCGGCACCTACATGTCGCTTTCAACTCTCTAAAATACAAAAAAAAAAAAAAAAAAAAAATAACAGCAAATAGAAGAAGCAGAAAAAAAGGCAGCAAATTATTTTCACAAACTGCGTTCAGTGCCTTAAAGCCGGCAACAAGAAAATAAACAACAACAATAAAAAGCAGTAAAAATGGTAAAAAGCACAACAAAGCAGCGGCCTGAAACCCTTAAGATGCTTAGCTCATCATGTCAAGAAGAAGCTGCGCGAGAAGGCGACAACAGCAACAACAAAAACAAAAAAAAAAAAGAAAATATAGGAAAAGAAGCAGAAATAGGCGTGTGCGTATGAGTGAGTGGGTTATATTTCTTTTTTAGGCGGCTATTTGACGCTGAGCTTAGATTCGACACGAAGCAGGATTCTTTACGCATTTCGCCGTTGCTTTTTCAATACATACTTTTTTATTTATTTTGTTCATGTGATGTTCTTTTTTATTCTGTTTGTTATTTTTTTTTTTTTTTGTTTATTTGTTTTTTTTTGGCATTTGGGCATTTGATGCGCTTTATGCGTTTTAAAGGCTTCATGGAATTTTTGTTGCATTTGGTTTTTTTTTTTTTTTTTGGTAACGTTTTTTGTTGTTTTGCTAATTTTTCTGTTTTCTATCTTGCTTTTCTTTGGCGTTAAAGCATTCAATTCCGAATGTCTGCGAAACATAAACGACGCAAGCAAAGAAAACTAAACGCCTACTTTGCCTACTCTGCCCGCAATACTTTCCACGAGCATCTTACTTACTTTCTTTTTCTCTGCTCTGCTGTGCGTTCTTTGCTTTTCTTGTTGCTTGTGTTTACACGGCCTAAGGCGCCGCAACTGATGCGCAAAACAATTTTTCTAGCCCCAGGTCTAAACATACTTTCGCTTACTGCTTTGCTGCCTCTCTGAATGCCTCTCATCCTCCGCCTGGTGGCCCCGTTGGCTGCTGCTTTTGCTTAGTTTCTATTTTATATTCTTCGTTCTGTTTTCGTGTTGGTTTGTTTGCCGCACTTTGTGCGCCACTTGTTATGCTACACATTTTTTCGCGCGGCTGTTTTTGCTTCTACGCTGCCAAGACGATACACGAGTATGTAAAATAAAGTTCTCAGCTAACTGCTTGGCTTGGCTTTTTCAAATGAAAAAAATAAAGAAAAAACGTAAGAAGCGCGCATGGCGTCCAACGCATTGCCAAAAAAGCGCAAAATAAAATTAAAGGCAGCACGCAGAAGAAATTGTAATAGACGCCACTGTCGTCCTTACATAGGCGTTGCATGTTTACAGTTTGTTAGTTTTTTTTCTGCTTTCTTTTTCTTTTCTTATTTTTTTTATTTTTTTTTTTTTTTTGTGGTGTTGTGTATGCTTATTTTGATGCTTGTCTTCTTGTTAAATTTTTGTATTTTTTTATTATATGCTTTGGTTTGCGCCGCTCGAAATGCTTTTCAAGTCTTTTACATTACTTTTGGCATGTGAGCTTGTGTAGGTCTTCCTACAGCCGGAAGTTCTTTTCAGACAGTTACTGTTCTGTTCTCGCTGCTGTTTTGCGTGGGTGTAAACGCTTTTTGTTCGCCTGCTCAAATTGTGGCTTTGTGTTTTACTTTTCATTTTGAGAAATATGTCAAACACTTCTAGTGAACGCATAACAGACAGACACTTGAAACATTCAGTTCCTTAGCTTTAATGTTTTATTAATGATTGTATATGCATTTCAATCATATAGTATATAAATTGTTGCTTCTAGTTTAAAGCCACTTTTAAATTATTTCGCACAACAAAGCTTAAGGTTATCGGTAAATAGTTTTGAATCGTTTCAACTTTAGCTCATCTAACGATAATAAAAGTAATTTTTGTTTGCAAATGTCTCGGCAGTCTCTTATTAAATTCAAAAACCGCAAACCTTAAACGATGCCAAAATTGTTGCATTACTTGCATTTCGCACGATTTCTATTATTGAATCAATTAAAAAACATTAAATCCAATCGGCGTTAAGGCAACGTCTCTCTTAACAAAGTCAATTTGTGCTCGGTTGCTGAGCAAATACTCGTGTGTGCCTGCGCTTGATTATGTAATGTCGTCAAGCAACGCAAAGAACAACAAAAAACATGCGTAAATCATTAAGCTGCTCTATGTCGGGCTTATGCCATTGTACACTCACATACACACATACACACACACAGGCGCACAACACACATGAAATAGATCAAAGTTTAATAACATAAATCGTCTGACAGAAATAACAATGCCATAAAATAAAATAAAATCCCTGGCCAAAAAAAGAAAAAAAAAAAGAGGAGAACAACAAAATACAGCAAATCATAAAAATTTCTCAAACTCAAACTTGAACGCAAACTCCCCGAAGTGTAAATGAAAATGAGTGCGAAGTAATTGCATGACAGACATACCCACAGACAGACAGGCGAACTGACAGACAGACGTGCAAACAGAGTGACACAGTCAGGCGGTTATGCTTGCGTATGAGTATGTAACATTTACACTCGCATGTATCCTGCATCTTGTCAGGCTAAGGCAATAATCCCAGCCACGCAGCAACCTGCACACAGAATATGGCAACCGAGCCGAGACCAAAGATTTCGCATGCTTTGCTGTATGCTCAGTTATAAATGAACGCCACAAGTCTATCTGTTGCCGTTGTCCTCCTGTCCTGTCCTGTCATGCATCCTGCTGCCCACACCACATTTGATTCTGTCAACCTGCTTCTAAGCTCGTTCTTTGTGAGTGTGTGCGTGTGAATGTGTGTGTTACCGCTTAAATACTTTGATTTCATTTTTCATTTTGCCAAGTTTCACCATGTGCACAGGTACACAATGAGTAAGAGAGAGAGAGACAGAAATCTAGATTGAGAAAGTGAGAGGAAGAGCGCAAAACAATGCCACACATTTTCACATTTATATTGGCTATGGCGACAGCACAGCAGCAGCAGAGCTCACGTGTGCCAGTCCGTCCATTTGTCCTTTTGTCCGTCCGTCTGCCTGTCGCTGGGTCTGTCATGTACCTTTTCATTTTGTGAAATATTGCTTTGGATTTCAAAGCGCTGATAGACAGCCAAACGACAGACGCGCACCCTCAGCCAATCCCAATCGCAATGCCAATGCCTGACTCCCTATAATAATTTTAGCTAAGTTCTTTTTTGGTTTATTTTTTTCTTGTTGTTGTTTTATTTTCTTTTTGATTTTGTCGTTTTAAGTAAGACGCAGGATCAATTCAATCGCAAGCTACTTATAAATAAGCATGTGTGTGGGGTAATGGCTTTTCGTGGTGCTGCGGGGAGCTGCGCGCTGTGCGGTGTTGTGCGCAGAGAAGCGCACATTCAAATGAATATGGCAACAAAACACCTAACAGCAGCAACGGGAGTTAGGTGGCATCAACGATAGGTGGGTAGCAGTAACAGTCACACACATGCCACAAATATCCTTGAGTTGTATTTCTTGTTTTGCATGGCTGTTCCTTTTCTTTGGTTGTGCTTCTTCTTCATATTCATTTACTTGCTTCTTGCTGTTGTCATTGTTGCTGCTGCTATTTGGTGTATTTTTGTTACAATACAAAAACATTTCCTACTCGTTTTATAATTTTTTGTTTCTTTTAAGTTGCTGTGGTTTTTGTTGTTGTTGTTGTTGTTATCATTGTGGTATATTCTTGTGCGCTTATGCTGCTCTGCGGTTGAATATAAGCAGGATTAAGTATACTTAAGCACCTTCATGAGATTTTTAAGCTCCTGCATGAGTTGGATATATACACACATATCCACACACACACATACCCACACACACGCGTGCAGTGCGCACATGCTGCCGGGTTGCTATGCTCATTTGCAAGAAGAAGGTTTCTGAAGTGTCACCTAGCGATGCCAAAAAATTTACAACTGCTGCAGCTCATCATTTGCGTTCAAAGTGTCACATCAAAATGAGTGTGCCAGCGTGTGTGGGGCTGTGGGTGCGGGTGTGTGTGGTTGAGTGTGTTTTGCGTGTGTGTTTGCATTTTGCTGATATTGCTTTTTATGCTTTGTCGATTGTCATAAATTTCATATAATTTACGCTGCTGGCATTGCGACGACCCGGACTCCATCTGCTTTGCACAGTTCGTTGCATTTAGCTAAGCAGTAAATGCTGCCATTGCTGCTTCTGTAACTGCTCCAGTTACTGCTACTTGCTGCTGTAAGTACTTTGCATACCTTCAGTTATATTATGATATTTCATGGCTTCATGTTTGTTTCTGTGTGTCTGTATGTGTGTGTGTGTGTGTGACGAGTGTGTGGCGCATATCCGACTTGCGTCAATGGCTTCAGTTGATTTGAGTTTGTTGGCATTTGCGGAAATTTTATGCTTTGCTGCTTGCCAAGCGAGTGATAAAAGCGTCACTGCCGCTCACACATTTGGCTTCACACGCTTTGCGTCTAACTTAGAATCATTAAACATTTTACGACATATTATTGCGCTGTTATATGGCTATAAAATACTTTATTATTTTATAGACGAATATTTGGTATGTTCAAAAGGCAATACTTTACAATTAAAATGTAACATTTTGTCAGGGACAGCGAAATTTGTTACCAGGTTGGGCCACTCAGCTACAATAATCATCGCCTAGATTCGTTGGAAATACTTGCAATTGTAGAGCAACTACTGAGGCAATGCTTTCGATTGTTTATGCGACATCCGACTTTATTATATTCTCAAAACGTCATAACAGAAATATGCAGCAGTTAAGTTTTCAACATATGACAATGCTATGGTAAAACGTCCCACTTTAGTGACAAATGACATAGTGAAACATTGTAACTTATGACTTTACCTTGGCCCATTTTCCAAAGAAATTTACGCATCAACTTGCGTTACGCTGTTATGCCTGTCCATTTTTTTTTTGGTTTTTGTTTGTTAATAATTGCTCGACTGACAATTGATTAACAATTGAAAGCATAAAGTCACTCTTGTTAAATTATTGTCAAGCGTTTATACTTCCGCCAGCAGCCCTCACTTCGCGTGTTACTGTGACATGATTTCATTTATTTACTTTTTGTTATTTTCGATGTAGTCATTTTTGCGACTGTGGGCTTATGCCGATAATTATAGTGGCATTTTTAACGCTTACTTAAGCTAAAAGCAATTGCATGTAACTATTCCGAGCGACACTCAGTGCGAAGAGCTAACACAGCGACAACATAAATCAAACCAATTTCAAAAAACCAGAGCAAACAGGCAAAGTATGCGACAAACAACTGAAAATAATTCACAACAATTGTTTCTATTAAAAAAACACAAAAAAAAAAAAAAAAAAAATATACAAAAAAAAGCGCCGCCGAAAATAACATGAAAATGAAAAATAACGCGCAATGTTTATTCATTTTGTATACAACAAAAAGCAAAAAAAAAAAAGAAAAAAAAAAACAGAAATGAAAGAATTCAAGCGACTACGCTTTGCTGGCAGTGTGTGGGGCGTATGAGTGCAGAGCGAGTGAATGAGTGATTGACTGACTGCGAAGTTGGAAGAACGCCCACAAAGCTGACAAATGAAATGAGGCACGTAGACGTAACCGACATGCGCTGCACGTGTATTTCGGGCCACGTTGGCTTGGCAATTATACATGCTGCCACATAAACATGCCGGGCCTTAGCATGCAAACCACTCACAGGTGCCGCTAATGGCATAAACACGAACCTTTGGTTTTGTTACTCAAAATTACAACTGCACAATGCCAGGCAGAAAACGAGAAAAAAATAACAACAAAGAAAGCATAAGCCAATACAATAAGGGCAGCAACTGCAAAATCAGGTTGCATTGAATTGGCTGTATGTGCAGCTGTGAGCTATAGTCTGCGGCAGCTGTGTGTGCGGTTCTGGTGAGTGTGAGTGTGTGGTTGTGTGTGTTGCTGCATTGTGGTGTGTACGTTTAATGCAACGTAACAAATGCCATGATTAGCTGTTATTGGCCTCAGCGACTGACGGTGTCTGCATGCAAGCCGAGTTCGGCGCAACAAGAGCAGCAGACAAAGTGACTGACACAAGCGCAAATCGCCTGGCAATTGTGTGCACCTGCGGAGCTAGCGTACCTTGAAACAGACAGACAGACCGACAAACAGACAGACGTACAGTTGAATCGTCAGTCGGTATAGACAATTTGTGCATAATGCGCGCATGTCGACTTATGGTAAGTCATTTTAAGGCGCGAAAATTGGTTCGTGTAAATTGCGCGCCTAAAAGTATGCAAGCAACATTTTATTGCCTTTAATTTAATACTTTGGTTGATTTTATTTATTTTTTTGTTTCTTTTTTTTGTTTTGTTTATGTTTTGCTTTGTGGCGGTGTTTGTTGTTCGTGCTGGCAAAAACAATTTCGTGCTGCTTGTACTGCCGCTTGTCTATTTTATTTGTTTATTTGACAAATTTTGATTTTAATATGCACACAGCCAACAGGCGAATGCACGAAGAGCAGATCGGTCGTATGCACAGTATTGGCATTTTTGCAATATTTATGCGCAATAGACGCGCGCCAGTCTGATTACCGTGCCATATATAGACAATAAAGTCCTGTGTGCCACCCTTGGCGCAGTTTCAGACAGCGGCCATGATTAATGGTGTCATTGGACTTGAATTAGTTATGCTTCAGCGCATGTCTGGCCTGACTTGCACAGGCAAAGGCAGCAGTAAAGGCAGCAGTAAAGGCAGCAGCAAAGGCAACGCCAAAGGCACAGGCACAGGCAAAGACACAGGCTCAGGAAAATGGCAAAGGTTTGTCTGCTTGTCGTTTGTTTAACGCCCGCACAGTCGTTGCTTAGATTGCCTGTCAATGGCAGCTGTTTGCTTTCGGTAGCTGTGACAATCTTCGATGTGGCTGCAGCAAGCGGCGGCATATCCTTATGCCAGCCAGCCAGCCAGCCAAGCGGGCAGCCACTTAAAGACCTGCAGTCGCCGACACAGTCGCAGTTCACGTTCATGCCCATAGCCAATGTTTGTGGTTGTTGTTGTTGTTTCTGTTGTTGTAGGCACGCGCGTGGCATAAGCCATTGTCTATTTAACACATATGTTGCAAATCGCATGTTTTATTGTGCACACATTAGGGCTACACAAAATGCTGTCTCGGTGTGTGTGGTGTATGCGGAGTGTGTTGCCAGCTAAGCACGTGGGACCTTGCATCATAAATAACTTAAAGCGTGAAATATTTAATGCAGAAACGCTAGACCACGTTTATTTAATAAAGACGCCGACAACAGCAGCAGGAGCAGCCACCGTAGCTGTCGCATTTTGTATACTTTAATCTTATGCCTGACTGCCTTGATGATACCTTAAGGTTATTTTATCAAATTTTCAAAGCCACAAAACACAATTCAGGCGCACAAAAGCGCGAACTTGACTGTCAATGGAGCTGAAGTTTGAGTCCAAAAAGCCAAAGGCAAACAGTTGACATGCATTCCGCTGCTGTTACAGATTTGCTTTGTCTGCTTGACGCTTCATGCAAACGAATCGTGGACTCATGAACAGTTAATCTGCTGTTTACCTTTGAGTTTCGTATTTATGCTGACCTCCAAAGCTGAAGCCGCACTAATGCGCTTTAAATTATGTATATAAAAATATTTCGGATTTTTTTAGTTCGTTTTTATATGCGTTCGGTTTACAATGAAAAACCGCACAACATTGTTGAGGTTATTAAATGTCAGATTGACTGATTGGCGGTCCATAGCTGTCAGAATCAGGCCAACAGGACAGGCAGCAGTAGCAGCACAGAAAGACAGGCCGACAGGCAAAGAGACAGTTCAACATTGGCAGAGCAGAGCAGAGCCAACAAAACAAAAACAAACAAAAAATACTAAAGCATAAATACCGGAAAATGAAATGACAACAAGTTGACACGTGTATGTGGCAGCAGTTGAAATGCTTTAAATATTTTTTCTTTTAAATAAATGAAAAATGTGAAAAAGCAGCAAAAGTTTTGAACATAAGAAATCGGTAAAAAAAAGTTTACTACAAAAAAAACTAGATAATGTATATAAAAAGTCATAGCAGCGAGTAGTTGAAAAATCATGCGCGTTGAATGTTGCCATATGTTTTGAAAATGCGTGCTCATGCTGCTATTGTCACGTTTCACAAGCTGAGCAAATAGACATAAATAAAACAAAAATGCGCATGTGTGTGTGTGCAGGTGTGCAGCATATTTGACACATGGCGACGACGACGACGGCACTCGACGGTGGCACAAAACTAAGTACGTAACAAAGCACGCACGCACGAACGCACGCACATACGCCGGAACGCTAACATGCACGCAACGACATTTGTGTAAACACGGCAGGCAGATAGGCCAGCACGACATACGCTGCGTATGCGTAACGGACTGTCAAGCAGCGCAAAAAGCGCAAAAAGCGCAATGAGCCCACAATCCACAGTCCGTGCACAATTCGCAGTCAGCGCCTCTAAACAAAAGGCGAGCAAACGAGCCAACGAGCAAACGACCGAACGAGTGAACGAATGTGCGCTGCACAAAGCAAAATAATCATCATAATTTGCCGTTGTATGCGTAATGCATACAAATGTGTAAAGCGACACAAAAAAAAAAAACAAAAAACACTGAACACAAAATCAAAGGTAGTGAAGGCAAGGCATGGGAAGGGGAAGACAAAATAAAAGACGCAGGCAAACGTTGAGTACGAGACAAATGGCAACTGGCAGAAAAAATAATCAAGAATCATAAACCGACACGTGCTCAGGCGGCGTTCTAAAAAAAGGCGAGGAACAAAACAGCAAAGAAGACAAAAAATCAAAAGTAAAAAAAGAAAATGAAGCAGAACAAAGTCGAAGGACAACAAAAAGAAAACGAAGGAATATGCGCAAACTTTATAACTATGCGCGCGTGTCAATGCCACTGTGCATACTTATAAAAGGTAGTGTAGTGTAGTGTAGTGAAAAGTAGTATCGTTTAGTCTTGTGCTGTGTTGGGTAGTGTAGTGTAGCATAGTTTGTGTGTATGTACGTAAATTCGTACAAGTGTATGCAGAAGCGATTGTTTGCATACCAAGATTAAAAATTATGCCTTGTTTGCCTTTGCGCTGTCAGCACAAATAACGAAAAAAAAAAAAAAATAAAATAAAGAAATACTGACGGCAAAACAAAGACGATGAACCAAAAGTTTTGGCTTAATTTTTTATTGTATTTCTGCTTCATTTTTTTTTTTTTTTGTTTGCAAAAATGCTAAACTACCTTTTTGGCATCATAAAATAATAATAATAATAATATGCTGCGTGTGAATAGAATGCTGACATGCTGAAGTTGACGCCAGCGTTGGCGTTGAAAAAATTCCTGATTGTGTCCTTTTTGCAGCTTGTATGCGCATCGCAAGTAATTTATGCTTCTATGTTAATGGCATGGCACATGCCAAAGGATACACGGATACGCTGCGGTACACAAAATAAAGTAAAAAGGATAACATTTAATTTATTTCTGTGTTATGCTTAATCAAAGTATTGAGCAGCGTACGTTCATTTGCGACAAATAAAACTATTTCTGCGTTGATTATATTCAAAGCACACTCATTTGGGTCCCAGAGGCAGCTGACAATAGAAGAACTTACATTAAGTGAAATATTTACTGTATAGTAAGATCAAATAAATATATGCACATGCTTATAAGAAATGTTCTATTAAGCTAAATAAGGAATATCGTGCGAAAAATAATCAAATATCTTATATGCACATTATGCAGTAAAATATACGAAGGTCTAAGCGCTTTTCCTTCGGCAAGAAATGCATTCCATATTTGTAACTAAGTTTTTTGTTCGGAAGCATCCATTATGAAATACATAGGTTTATTCAATTAAATTATTCAATCGAAATTTCATATAATTTCTTAACTGTGAACTAATTTTACATTAGCATTCAAAGTAAAAGAAAATCAAAAAGGCAAAATAATTTTAATACTTAGATTATTCTTAAATATATTAAAAAAATATAACGGAATTTTTTTTTTTTTATTTAATTTGGCAACACTTTAAAATTTCAATGTGCAATTGCTACAAATTTTTTTTATTCGACGGAAATTTTAAATAAAAAATGATAATTTCATGTCATCATTTTGCTTAGATAAATTACAACAATAGTCGACGATTTTAAAAGCATGAGCCATGCCAAATATTTTGTGACGCTCTTAAAACAGCGCGAAAAAAATATATGCAATATGTAAAAATGAGAAAAACAAATACAGTAACGGGAATATTTGTATTCACAATCAGCTTTCAGTGCTTGTTATTCGTTTTGTTGTTGTGCACGTTGTTGTTGTTGGTGCTTTTGTTTTCTTAATATTTTCTAACAACAAGTTTTTATTTTGTAAACACGCCACTAAAAGTTTTCCACTTTGCTCTAAAAAACAAAGTCGAAAAAAAGCACAACACAAAGGAGGAAAAAAGAAAAGGACACAAATAAAACTGAATATGTTGTTGGTGTTGTTGTCGTTGCTTCCTGCTATAGCGCCTGACTTTGTGTCTTTTTATGTTGTTTTTTAGTTAATTTAAAAAGTTTTCCTTGCGCTTTGTTGATTTGTAGTCACAAAATTGGAAAACGATTTAACGATTTTTCCGTCTTCTATGCTTTTTGCCACTTTTTTTCTCTTGTTGCTTTCCCAACTTCCCAGGCTTCACTAACAAATGGCAAGGCTCAGGCTCAAAGCAACATAAGCAAAGACAGCAAGGACATATGTTGCTACATACAACTGACTGACAGGCTGACTGAGTGTCTGGCGAAATGTCGTGGCTTTTATATATGATGAGAAAATGACATTTGTGTGTTTAGGCTTGACGTGCAAAAAAACAAAAAGCACAAACAGAAAAAAGGAAAAAAAAAATCATGAGAGAAATAAGCGTTTGCACTTTTGTTTGCTTGTCACAAATGTCACGGAAATGAAATTAGTTGTGGCATACGAGGCACGAGCGTTGAAAAATTTGCCAAAGTTAAATATGCGCCATGTTTGCCATGCGGGCACAGGGCAGGAGCACAGGCAAAGGTAAACCTCGAATGCCGCAAGTTGTCAATGTGCAGAAGAAGAAGAAGCAGCAAAAGAAAAAAAAAACAAAGTCTCCTTGGCATACTTTTAAGCGCCAAGTATTAAAGAGTTTTGCAAATTTATTTATTTTCTTGAATTTGTTCTTTTCTCTTCGCTTGATCGTGGCAACTTTTACTTTCATAAGAGTTGGTCATTAAAAATGTGCAAAGTATGGCTTAAAAAACAATTTATCCAAGCATAAAAACTTCATAATGAATATGCCAGCCAGTAGCAGCAACAACAACAACAACAACAGCAGTGACAGCGCACAAGTGCAAAGTAAAAGCAAGGGAGAGCAAATGAGAAAGCAAACTTATGGCGAACGCACATAGCAAGAAGAAGAAGAAGCAGACACGCTGTCAGCTAGCCAACATTTGCTCAAGAGTTAGATGCGCCATTTGAACTTTACATTGCAAGGCTTAAACAAAAAAAAGAAAAATATGCAGAAGCAAGCGAATTTTGTTTTTTATTTAATGATTTTTTCAGACTACGCGCTAGCCAGCATATCGACGCTGCACGCTTTAATTAAATTTCTAGCTAAGCGTAAGCAAGCACGCAACAGTTTTGGTTGATGTTGTTGTTGGCAACTTTGTCGGCACTGACTGTGAGGCTGAGACCAGCTAGCGTCTGGACGAGCTGTCGACGCTGAGCGCTGCCAAGGCAAATGCCGCTCGAAAATTGTGTGCAACATGCGGCAGGCGGCAGCAGGCAGAACGATAGCAAATGTTGCCCATATCCTTTCAATTGCAATTTCGTTTTTGTTTTCTTTTAGTAAAATTCTTTCGTTTTGCCTTTACTTAGTTGGCTGGCATTTATTCAACTATTTATACTATAAGCGAAATTTGAAGAGTATGTATCAATTTGTGTCACATTGGCTTTGATTTGAAAGGGAGAAAACTGCAATAAACTATAAAAAGAAAAATAATGCAATTTAAAGAAGCATAATTTACTTTTTTTTTAATTACAGGACACTTGGAATCTTCGTGTGAGTCGTGTGACTACTTACTTACTTGCCCATTAAAAAAGGGGGTGCGTTAAAATATTTATTATAAGACCTTCACTAAACCCTCAACTTCATAATATACGAGTATGACACAGAAATTTATGAACTGTGCTGCTGTGCAAAGTTTGCCTTAATTGTGGGAAAACTCTCGCCATGTTTTTGATTTAAAGTTGATTTTGTGCAGTAACTAAGGGAAATGTCAGCCACACGTCATTGACGCCCATTAGTCAGTTTGTCAACAGACATTTTTCTTGCTTACCTACAACGTGAACAATGGCACGCGTTGTCCTTTGCGTTGCTTACATAATGCTTCGCTTTGTATTTGCTTTGCTTTGCCTGACGTTGCTTTGCTATGCTCAGCCTTATCATTGTCTGCATGTCAGCGATTGCCGACGTTAACTGCTGTCATACGTCTTCAACTTGTTTTCGCCGCTCACTCTATGCCAGACATATTAATTTTCCTACTCACACACGTACACAGTGCGAGCGCACAGCGCGCAAGATAAGCAAGAAAAAGTGTTTGAAGTTGTCTGCATTCCAATGGTCGCTGTCTCTTACTCATCCTGGTCCTGGTCCTTGTCCTTGCGCTCGCATGCGTCCCCCTCCGCTGACGCACCTTAAAACTTTGCTAATCTTTCGTTTTATGTTGTGTAGGCATGAAAAGTTTTTAATGAATATTTCTGTTGCGTGCAGAGAATGTGCGACGCTCCTCGCAGTTCGACTTGGCTCAGTTCAGTTGCTTGCCTTCAACTATTCAACTTGACTTACATTTTAAGCTGCTATTAATTTAGATAACATTGCATCTTAAATTGTGTGTGCCTTGTGAAACTTGTTTTGTCTCTTTGGTGCTTCTTCCATTTTGTATTTTTCTTTTTTTATGCTGTTTGTTTGTTTTGTATTATTTTGACCGAAAACTGTCTGACAGACATGTCGTTGAACCTGTCCGTCGATCTGTCGGTCTGTGCAAGGTCAGCAACGGTGGGAAGTCGGTCAATGTGTTTGCTCGTAAAACATTTCTTCTCTTATTTTTTTTTTTTTTTATTGTTATTATTATTATGTTTATTTACTTGGCCTTGTGCAAGTCGACTTGTGTTTGTTGATGGCAGCTGTAAGCTGTAAGCTGTGACATTACACGCTGACATTTGCGCTTAAGCTGAACTTAAATTATTCTACACATTTGCACTTGTGTGTATCTGCTTACAATTTTCATTCATTCATTCATTCATGCAAAGTCTAACCAAAAATATGTTTCAGAGGAGGCAACTGCGTAGCAATCAAACAAAAACCGAAAAACGCCAATTTCACATAGCCGCAAATATTTTGCGTATTGTAGCGAACCGGAAAATGCGTGCTAATACAGCAGACCGCAAATGGAAATGCATAAAAAAACAACGCATAACAAATAAAATTAAATAGAAATAGGCAACAGTAAAGAAGCGGAGAAAAAAATCCAAATAAATGGTAAACCAAAACGTAGATGAAAATGTTTGCCAAATTGGCATATTAAGTGCCCGTTTGTGCCATAAAAATAAATGCAAAAATAAAAAATAATGAATAGAAACTGAAACAAAATTTAAATAAAATGAAAAAAACAAAAAGGAAAAAAATGGCTACTAGGAAAATTGTTTTGCTGAACTTACGACCAAAGCCACTGATTGAATTTTCATGCATTTATTGTGAATTTTTATGAATTTTCATGGATTTCAATGACTTTCTTTTTTTATTTTTATTTTTTTCTTAAATTTGATTTTTATATAGAAACATATACTAGACATATACATATATTTAATTTTTGTTTATTTTTTGTTGTATGCGCATGCCTCTGTGGCTGTTGAAATTTCGGCTATTGCAGCATATACGTAATAAAATTAAAATGGCACGAAATTCAACACTAGTGTTTTCCGCAACCAAAGCAAACCAAAGCAAACCAAACCATAACCATTTGCAATAAGCATTAAACTAGAATATCTGCCCCTAAAATGCTCCCATAGTTTTTTGCTATTTTTTTTTTTCTTTTTAAATAAAATTTTAAAGTGCTATAAAAAATAACTACAAATTATTAAAGGCCTCATCGGTTGGCTGTGTGTGACTATGCGGCTACGAATTCAGTTAGCTATGCACAAATCAGTTGGCAGGCCATGCAGCTGTGGGTTATTTTTGCGCAAGATTTTAAACGCCTCAGGGCTGCACACCGGCACTTAACAATGCGGTAATAAGGCAAAGCACTGTCGGGTTGCTGTTTGCTGTTTGCATAGGCAGGTTAATTGTTATTTGCATAACGGCCAAAGTGTTTTCGAACCTTCGCAGCAGCCAAGCGGACAGACACTTGGGTCAATATGGATTTAGGCTGGCTTAGGATTGCGCGTTTAAAGCGGCGGCAGCAGCGGCATCAGTTATTTGTGCCAGTGCGACATTTCCCCATTTCGACAGAAACAGATATGCCGCGTGCGAGCGCAGAGGCCCCGGCATTAAGGTCGCATGCTGGGGTATGGGCTATTGACAGCGAATGCTTGCGCAACATGCGTGGTAAGCCCTTTGAAATATTCATGAAATCAATTTCGTTTATGGTTGCAAAAAACAAAACGAAAACAAGCAAAAAACTGTAGGAAAGGCAAAAAAATAAAACCGAACTTGACAGAGGCTAAGCGCGGCGCAGAAAAACGCGCACGCACGAAGCGTGTAAATGTTTGAATGTATGTCAGTGGCTGACTGTGTGTGTGTGTCTGCATGTGATTTCATCAAAATATGGCAACGCTTATGGCTTTGGTTTCCTGTCATGTATATCCTTTATTGCCTGCCTGCCTGCCTTGTCTGCCTGCCTACCCGGCTGCCTTGCGTTGCGCCACATGAGTTTGCCAATATTTTAGATTTGTTATGGCGCACGGGATTTGCGCTTTGTTGCCTTTTTGCTTCCCATTTTCGTTTTTGTTTGTGTTTTCGTTATAATTTTTGCTTTTGGCCACATTGTTGTTGTTTCTGTTGTCCCCGGCAGTGCGCGCGCGGGTCTTACGTTGTTGTTTTAGTTTTTCAAAAAATTATGCCATAAAATTTCATGTGAGTGACTTAATTGATTTTTGCTTCTCTTTACGCCATTTTCGGTGAGTTCTCTTTTGTTAATGTTTTATTGTTGTTGTTGTATTGTATTGCTTTAGCATGGCATTAGACGCTGCTGCTGTCGTTGCTGCTACTGCTGCTGTTGCTGTTGCTGCCATGGGCATATAATAAAGACTCATTAGCATTGTATGTATTATGGCATTAGCTTTTATTCGCCTGCTGCTGCTTCTTCTTCTTCCTTTACTTGCTTTTGTTTGTTTGCTATTTTTGCTCAGCCTTGTTGTGCGTGTATATGTGTATGGCATTGTCTAAAGCTGGCTTAGGCTTTATTAAATACAATATAACGCATACGCCTTGTATGCCTCATTATATCGTATATTATATTATTAATTTAACTATGCACAAAATACTTCTGCGCAGTTGCTCTAAGGCAGTCATCCCACATATCTTTAATATTACATATGACGCTTTAATATTGTTAGTCACAAATATTTTTTTTACTATTTGCTTAAGTCATCTCATATGCATAATTTCGACAAAAGGCAGTAATGAAAGAAAATAATAAACTGCGCGTTCAAAATGTTGTGTACCCTTTTTTTTGCCAGCAATATGCAATATTAAGCAACGAAACTTTGTTTTACCTTTATTTTGCCTTTTTGCTGCGGTTTTGTGTCGCTGCCATAAATACGTTAATATGCAAGGGTATGCGAGTGTGCGACGACGTTTACTTTGCTTTTTTATGAGCATACATAAAAAGTCGCGTTGCTGTGCCATTTACCATTTACCATTTGCCTTTACCTTTGCCTTTGCCCTCATATCAAAGGCAAGGCAGGGAAAAACTAGAAAATAAAAAGTAGACAAGGACTTTGCACATTTTATGCTTCAGACGCAAATGCATTTAGATGCAATGCACTAGAAAAAGTATGAAAAGTCGCGTTATGGGAAATTGTGCGGCGTCGCTTGGGGTTCACTTGGCGCATTTGCACGCGGAAAAGGAAAAGCAGCAATGACAGCAGGGAAATTGCTGCACTTGGCTTGTCACTTGCATACACCTGAGCCATGCATGGGTGCCTACTTTGTTCCAGTTTTTTTCTTTCTTTTTTCTATTTTCTCTTGTCTATTTTAAGCAGTTTCTCTTCCTTTTTTGTGTGTGAAAACGCAGAAGGGTTGCACATGTGCCACAAATGTGCTTATTAACAACAGAACAGACTGAACAGAGCACTGAACGATTTGCAAGACTGTTTAAATTTGTGTAAGCCTGTGTAAGCTATATGTGACGAAGAATCCTGCGTCCTTATAATAAAAGTGTTTGAATTTGTCGATAGTTGTTGCAGTTAAACTTGGGTGAGGCTTCACTGTATTTCAACGATGTGATGCTACGGTCGTGACTGGCTTCTATATGTCACATATTTTTCATATTTTATTTTGTTTCTTACCAGCACTTGGATATTTTTTTTTCTTAAGTTTGCAACGTTCCTTTATTTTTTTTTTTTTTGTGCTCTTGTGTGTGTCCTTCATTTTCAGGCCATAATCGCTAATTACCTCTTTCATATATTCTTTTTTTTCCTTTTCCTTGCTTTATAATTCTCATTAATTCGCTTATCGCGCCCGTCCATCATTGCTGTTCGCTCGCTGTCAATTAACTCGTCTTAGTGTCCATTTTACTTGTACGTTGCTGCACGTCCATAAATCCCACTCCGCATGCATCATTCTTATTTCTTTCTTTTCTCTGCTGCTTACATATTCTCGAATTGGCTATTAATCTGCACAGTTGCTCCGAAAATTACACGCACATTAATTTCGATTTAACCAACAAAATTTTTCAAATTAAAGCGCCACAAAATAACAGAAACAAAGAAAATAAATAAAACAGAGAAAAAAGTAACAAAAAAGGAAATATATAACAAAAAACAGAAAAGCGAAAACAATAAGGAAAAGGACATAACAACGCAAGAACACTACGCAGGCAAGCAACATCTGTTTCTACATTAGCTGCCCATCAGGCGCAACCGCAAACCCGAAAATCCTTGAAAACTGCTAAGCGCTGAATTGAAATTGAAAAGGCGAGTCGAAAAAGAAACGAAAGCAAAGCGCAGCCAACATACGTTCAACATGAGAGAATAATTAAGGGAATTAAAAACCACAGACCCAAATAACTCATACAGAACGTACAAAAAAATAACACCGAAAAAAAAAAAAACACAGAAAATGTTGTCTGCGAAATTCGCTCAAGTGAACAAAAAAACCAAAAAAAAAAAAGAAGAAAAGGATATCAGCATCATGTATGCGCATGTAGGCCCTTTTTTGTGTGTGTTCGCATGCCACAAACCTTGGCAAATGTTTTGAGCCCTTTGCCGACTTTTCGTTAACTCAAATAAAAAGAAAGTTTAGTTACAAACCCAGAGACACACACACACACACATATGCATACACACATGCAGGTTCATGCAGGCGCAGTTCGTGAATGAAATGGCAAACCGCAACGAGAAGCGCTGTGAAATGTTTTTGCTGGCATAATATGTCTGCGTCGCTTACTCAAGCCCATGACGTCATCGCTGTTGCATACACAAAGCTTCAGGCGGCTGACTGGTGCTACTGAGTGTGTGTGTGGTTACAGCTTTGTAACCTTCGTTTATGCGGCTCTTTTAAAGTTCTTTTTTTTTATCTTTTTCTTTTCGCTTGTGTGCATATAGAATTGTTGAAAATATTTTGCCAACATATTTTTGTGTGTGTGTGTGTGTGTGTGTGTGTGTGTGTGTGTGTGTGTACATGCGCAATCGGCTAAAATGTGAAACATGTTGAGCGCGTTTACGATTGAGAATGATTGTGCAATGCTGCCAAAGTGCGCATTTCATTTACAAAATACACACAATACATGCAAGCAGACACAGTAAAACATGTCATAATTACTTCGCAGCATGTGTGCATTAAAAAGTTTTAAATAAGCCAAGTTGAACAGCTGCCGTTAAGCCGCTTAGCTTTGCTGCAGAGGTTTTTATGGGTCAAGGACGCACACAAGGCTCTCTGCCTGTACTGACAGACTTTTAAATGCGAAGCCACTATGGCACAATAGGCACTTAAAGGAAGCAAAGTCAGTAATGCTTAAAAAAATCAAGTGCCTTTAAAGTTGCGGCTGCCTTTAAAAATGCGGTTGGCATTCACAATAGCGTAATTAGTCGCCTGGCCACTTTATACGCCAAACTGCTGCAGATATGCACATACAAAGGACCTGTGGCACTATATGTCTGCGGCAGGAGTGCGTGTTCAACGGCATTTGAATTTGCTAATCAATGAATAATTTATATGCCAAGGTTCTTGTGAAAAAGAAGTTTTTGTCCACAACAACAACAACAAGAAAAACAACTACAACACCATCAGCGCACATATGTACACGCACATGCAACAACAAACGACTCTGCCGATTCTGCATCGTTATCGTTGTTGTTGCTGTTGTTGTTTGCGTTTGTTGTTATTGTCACAGTGTTGCATTATTCTGTAATGTGCGTGCAAGTCGTGTTTGTGTTTATGTAAAACCATGTTTTGTTGCATTGTTGTTGCCATTGCTTGGCACTGTTGTTGTTGTTGTGCCGCGCTGTTGTCGTGTCGCATTTAATATGCAACTTTAAATAGCGCAATTATTATTTGCATGTCGTAATAGTTGTTGCTTTTTTTTTTGCTGTATTTAATATTGCATACTTTAGTGCTACTGAGTGCAAATGGGTAGAAAATGCAAATAAAAATTAAATGTTTATGGCTAAGCAAACATGTCTGGCTTTAATTGTTTAGCTGCTCGTTGTTTCGATTAAATATTGGCAGTATTAAAAAATCAAGTTAAATAATTTTAAACACAGTTGTTTTGTGTGACTTAGACAAAATTAAAAGCATTTATTTCCAAAATCATAATAAAGTGAAATTATAACATAAATACATTTAATAAAAACTTAAGTAACAAAACTACACATCCGACAAAAATAAATAAAACGCATGAATGCTGTGAGCAGGCATTATAATATAGTGAAATTAAAGTGTATATTGCCTTTACGCAATATGCAAACCATTAACATTTGGTTTGAAACAGCAAACAAAGTCTAAGCTCAACAACAACAAATCGAATAGCTCTGTGCTATTTTGCAGTTTGGCTATGTGTACGTGGTAAGTGTGTAACACACAATTCGCATATTGATATGCAGCATAAAAATTTTCCACCAATTAATCTCGATAAGGCTTTCACTAAGTGCAATAAACACGGCAATAATCATAACTAACAGTAAAGTCAACAACAACAACTACAGCAACAACAAGCAGCCACAAGAATTAACGGAAGAAGAAACACAACAATTACATGAATGAAAACTAGAAAAGCGTTAAGAAAACTTTTAGGCGTCCAGCGTCACTCGAGAGAATATTTTGTGCGTTGGCATTTGTGCTAAAACATATAACCATTAGATAAATGAAGTCGAGGTCAATGTAGGCCAACACACGGACGCTGGCTAACGCTTGGCTGGCAGCAGGGGTAGGCAGCAGAGCGTAACGCTAACAACAATGAAGGGCGACAGATGCTGAGGCATTTCTCGTTTTCATTTTCGTTTTCGTAATCGTAGCCTACCGCAGGGCGCACGTACAAATAAAATAGCAAAACTTTTGTAGGTTATTTGTTGTCGCGTTGTGACTTTGTTGTGCTTAGCATTCAATGCTTTTGCTTATTGTTGTTTGTTGTTGTTGTTATTGTTATACGTGTTACCTAGCAGAGAGTACAGCACACTATAGCAATAATCTCTGTCAATATCAATTTGCCAAAGCATTTAGTGCAGACATGCTGTGCTGAGCCAAAGCAACTTCAACACAAAACCCGCACCCATCAAAAGCCCCAACAGCCAACCGAGCCGAAACAGAGCGCAACGCAAACCGAACCGAAGCGATGGGCAGCGAAGTCGAAGAGAAGTGAAGTCGAAGTCGAAACAAGTTAAGTTGAGCCGCAGTGAAACTAATTAAATGGTGTCCCATAAATTGCACATTAAATGAAATTTATTGCATTTCGAAATTATTGCGAAAGTCAACGTTGTGCCGAGCGGAGCAGAGGCGCATGGAGCAGGCAGCACGCCGAGACAATGCCTGTGGCCAAGTTGTCTCAGGATAATAAAGTTGTTAGTTAGCAAACGTCGGCGCATGCCAAACGATGTTTGGCGCTTTTCAAGTAATTTACTATACCAATGGCGGGACTAAGGACGAACGACGGCAACAGACGACACCAATGCACACTGAGTGCAAAAAAGTGGCAACTCGCGCGATCCGGCATAAATTTTGATTTACACGATTTCAGTTTATTGCGCGTACATTTCCTCAAGCCCATCCCCAACCCCATGTCCATCCTGGGACAGTTCTGTGCCATATGATGTTGCCAAAAATTTTTGGTTATTAGTCCTGCGATTGAGATAAGACCAACCGGCAGTCGCTGTTCGCCGTTCGCCAGTTGCCGGCAGCTGCCGCCCGCTGTTCGCAGCAGAACTTTGCACAGATTTCGGTGTCCAACGCTGCAAACAAACGGAAGCCTATTCTTTTTTTCTTCTTCATCTTCTTCTACTCCTGCTGCTGTTAGCATTGCACCGGAAGCCGGTGTGGCAACTTAATGAACAAACTTGTTAAATTGATGCTAACTATTGCAAAATTTTTGCCACATTTTCTTATATTTCTTTTTTTTTTTGTCATTTGCTTTGGCACACTGCAGTGCAGCAATTTTCCTTTATTTAATTTTTTTGTTTCTTTGTGCTTGCGTTTTATTTTTGTTCTTTTTATCGTCTCCTTTTTTGTGCAAAGATTTTTGCTTAGTTTTCGTCATAGAAACCTGCTACCTTTTGTTATTGGCAGACAATTTGTGCTAACGATGTCCGTGAGCTAAAATATTTTACGAGTAATTCTGAGCGCCGACAAAAAACGAAAAAGATCATAATAATAAATGGAAAAAAATACTTGGCTAGCTGCTATGAATTGAGCATGCCATACCCCAGCTGACATATGCCACATCACACAGGTATCACTGTGCTGATGGTCAAACCTCTTTAAGACGCAGTTGACAGTTGATGTGAGAAGCAAATATATAAGATATCGTTATTTTTATATTTTAAACATAAATACATTCTAAATTAAAGCCTCAATGTTGCTGAAGTATCCGACTTCTTTGTTAAAATCAAACAAATTTTCGATCATGATCAGATGATGCTTCTATGCTACGGCTTAGCTCCTCCTCTCATGTTGATTTTGTTCATGCATTTTTCTTATTTTTTGTTCAGCTCACAGAACTTGCCTAGCAGTCAGTTACCAATAAATGTCTGCAGCAAAAGTTCATTTAATTGATTTTCCTTCAATATGTCTGAGTGACTGGCTCTGAGCCAGTTTTCGTCATTACTATTTTATAGCAATAATTGCCAAATAATTGCAAGCGAATGTGTGGAAAAAACTTTACCATACGCTGCCGATTTAAGTTTGTACATATGTAACATACACACACATACTTACACACACAAACATGCATCTGCTCATAGCAAAATAATGTGTGCTGTGAAGCGTGCAATGTAAGTTCTCAAAAACTAAATAACCAACTTTCATAATTTGTGGCTTGGGGTAGGAATTTATTATGGCAAAAGTTATTACAATTGCGTAATTGAATCAATTTTCAGGTTAATGAATTGATATTGAGTTCGCACAGTCGGCAGCCAACAATCCATAATCTTAAATATACCAACATTTCTATGAGAATATGTATTTTATATGCACAAATTCAAGTTTTGTTTTAGTTATTCCCTAGAAAATAATTTGCTTGTAAATTTCCAGTTTTTTTAGGCCAAGACTTGTACAATGCTCAAATAACTTGATGCGCATAATAAATTTATAGAGCAGTGAAAATGGCAGTCTTTGCTTTTAAGTTGCTGTGCAAATATAATATTGTAAGCTAAACAATCAACAGAGTTTGAAAAAGCCAAATAAAAGAGAAAAAGACAGTAAAGCTTGTTTTATTATTTATAGACATGGAACTGTCATGTATCAATTGTCTGTGAGTCCTTCAAATAAATTTTTTCTTATGACAAAAATTTAAGCTTTTATTATTTCACTAATGGCAAACTTGAACATACACTTGAATACAAGTAAAGCGGCAGACATATGATATTTTATGTAAAGTTTATTCAAACGTTTGTGTATATTTTTCCATTTTCTTAATTAGCGCAGATAAAAATCCCCCCAGCTGCAGAATTAATATATTTTGCTTTAAGGCTAACAATAAAATTGTACAAATATATTCAGCTAAACAAAACGTAAACATTGGGAAAATCAATGCCAAGTTCTGCGAGCTCCGACCAATTGTCGCTCTTGGCTATTTAACAGAGCAGCATGGCACGGCAAGGCGCGGTATGGGATGGGATGGCAGAGCAGTGCCACGGCAAAGTGTGCCAATACAATAACGAGACAAGACAATAGCCAGAGCAGACAGAATTTTTATATAAATTTGCTCTAATAACTCAACTCATATATTGTCTCACATTGTCCTGCTTTTCAATCTATTCCTCCCAACCTCCCTCCTCCCTTCCTCCACCGACAGAATGTGGCCAGCGCTGTTTCATTTATTTTGAGTTTTCTTTTGTGTGTTTTTATTGTTTTCATAGCACGACGTTGTTGTTTTTCCACTATAGTTTGGAAGCGACCACGCTTTGCTGGGAGTGGTGAAGAGTCTAAGACTGGGGCTGGGTCTGGGTCTGAATGTGTCCGAGTGCTGCTGTATCTTTTGCGCGTACTTAACGAACTGTAATGGATTTTAATATATTGTGGCACAGAAAACAAACATGAAATGTACCAACAATAACAATCCCAATCACAACAACAAACAAACAACAACAACAACAATAGCAAAGCAAAATTGCAAGCATAACAAAGCGTATGGCCCGTGAGAACACATGCAATGCGTTGAACTCCCACGCCACGTTCCGCAAAAAAGACAAAAAGGTAGCCACGGCAGCAGCAGCAGCAGCAGAGGCAGGAACAGCAGGAGCACAACACAACTCGCATGACAGCAGCAAGAGTGAGAGCGACTGAAGCTGTGTCGCTGAGAGTGTGTGTGTGTGTACGTTGGTGAGAGTTTCAGGTGACCGCATAGAAATAAATATCCTGCGGTTTGTCTAATAGTTTTGTTCGCCTCTGCCGCTGCATGTGTTTGTGTGTGTTTGTGTGTGCATGGGTATGGAATGCTGGCTTGTCGCTTGCTGTTTGCCAATTGCCAACTGCCTCAGACACAAACTCAGATTCAGTTACAGCTTTAGCCACCGTCACCGAGCCACCCCACTCACAGCGTCGGTCAACTTGAACTTTGCGGTCTGAGGCTCGGCTCTGTGCAGGCGTCGACTTTCTCTGCATGCGTCACACATTTACGCTTTGATACTCGTATAGATTTTATTGTGGTTATTCTTCTACCATGTTGTCATTGCCTCTACTGTTGCGACACTAACACTAACAACATCAATGCAACAACAACACCAACAACAACTCGTGTGTACTGTTGCTGCTCTATTTTACGCTTCACTGCACTTATACACTTTTGTGTTTTTGTAGTTGATTTTCTGTTTCTTTTTTCTTCTGGTGTGATTTTTGTGTAGTTTTTATTTATGTGCCGTTTGTCTGCACATCTGCCAAGGCAACATTGTCACGTGTTTTTGCAGCAGCGCAAAGACCGCATTGCCAATGTAAGGTTCTTTCGCTCATGGGCAGGTCCTTTGCCTTATGCCAGCTCATGCACACGTCTGCGTTGCGGCTCACTTCGACTGCCAGGATGCAATAAATTGTGAGTCCTGTTTTGCTTGCTCCACTGCTCCACTGTTCGACTACACGAGCGAGTCCTGTGGCTGTGCGCAGCTCTGCTCTGCTGCCATTGTCAGCAGTTTCTTTCATTGTTACAATTTTCTACAAGTGTTGTTGTTGTTGTTGTTGGTGTCGTTGTTAAGGAAATTGAAATAAATGTGTGTGTAAATGCGTCAAAATTAAGTTGGGCAAATGTCGTTGCGAGGGACAAGTGTCAATTAGAGAAAGTTAAATTACATTAAAGGCAACAACAACAGCAACAACCACAACAACCATGGCAACAGCAACAGTGCGCGGTATGTTCTATGGCATGGCACAATAAAAACAGCAACAATAACTACAACAACAAAAGCAAAAACAATTATAAAATAAACACACACATAGATATTGTACATATAAATGTATGTGTAGGATACACAACAACAACAATGCCAACAAAAGTAAACCACTATTGTGCATGCATACAGTCAAGTGCTGCGTACTGCTGTCCCACTCCCAATCACCTCGCTCCACCCTAGCCCACAAGCACACCACAGTGCTTCGACTCACCCATGGCGCACAAATGAGTTAAGTGCTTCAGTGCGTTCAGTGTTCACCGAATGAATGTGCCTGTGTTTGTGTATATGTGTGTGTGTGTGCGAATGTACAAAAACAAATAAGCAAATGAACTAATGAACAACGAATGAATGAGCGAATGGGCGTACTGCGGGAGTAAAATTTTAATTAGCAGTATTATTATTATCGTCAGCTGTAGTTGATGATGTTGTTTTTCTTTTGTTGTTGCAGTTGATGTGGTTGTTGTTTTTGTTATTATTGTTGTCAGTAAGTAACAATTGTTTTATTACTCGCGACAATCATGACTACAATGAGGATAATGATGATCATCCTGATGATGACTTCGACGTTCGCGATAACGATGATGATAATGATAAGTTTGTTATTTTTGTTGTTATTGCTGCTGATGAAGTTACCTCCACGTCAATGTCATTCACACTGACACTGATGAGCCAACATCAAAAAGAGTTGACTCACTTTGCCTCGCATTTCTACGTTCCGTTCACTTGATTTGGGCTAAGGACATTTGAAGCCGCAATGTGCGGCGTTGCCTAAGTTGGCTGCTCGTTTGTTGTTCATCGTTTGTTGTTTCGTTGTTTTGTTGTTTACAGATGCAGACACGTAGATAAAAAACATTGCCTCGCTACTAGCATAATTTCATTTAATGACCTGTTTGTTAATTGAATAAAATATTAATTAACAAATGGTTATATGGACGCGCATTCGCCTGTTCGTCTCTACGCTTACTTGGTAACCCCCACCCCTAACTGGGGCTTTGATTGCTGTTTGCTTGCTTTTAGTTAACGACTGCCGACAACGCCGCTCCCGTGTGTAGTGCACATGCCGGCAAGGCGTACGCTGTAATTACTTAAGGCTTATGAAGCCTGCAGCCTGGCATTGTGTAGGCGCCGGCATGCTGAGAAGACAACTGAAGACAGCGAAAGTAGATCGATTCGATGCCATGCAAATGCTGAGAGATTGCTTAGCATAAAGGTCAAAGGCTCAAGCAGAATAAATTTAATTATTATTATATCCTTTTATCTTAATTTTGTCTGCTTACAATATTCAAATCGTGAGCAAATAAAATTCACAAATATACAGCTTAGAAATGTAGGTTGGCAATAATTTTTTTTTTTGTTTGGTTTTTCTTAATTTTTTTTGCTCTTACTTTTGTATGGCAGTAATCTCAAGAGAGATAAAACTAATTTAATTAAATTTATTGCGCAGTTGCTTTCTTGTTGATTTTAGTTTTAGTCATTTACTTTTAAATGCAAAGTTTTTCAAAGTCAGAGATAGCATCGAATATGTGCCTCCAAGGCGACTTCTCTTCATTTAGTAGACTCGCATAAGAGTAACTGAATTTGTCGCCTTCTTCGTTTGTTAACTTGGTGAACTGTTGGAGCAATCAAATTTTAATGAGAATTTCTACTAAGTATTCACTTTGTCTACGAAATTGTTTAAACATAAATTTCTACATGTTATGCCTTAAGTTTCAGATTTAATTAAAATGCTCTGCAGCTGTGTGTGGTTAAGATTGAAGCTCATTTGGGTTGGATGAACTAACTAAAGCCAGCCACACATAGGCACGTACACAGTTTTGTTCTTACTTTATATCCTAACTATTACAAATTTTAAACATTAATTAGGGCAGCAAATACTCGGGGCGCTTCACAGCAAGGCGAATTCGGATCAATATAATCTGAATCAGAGAAAAAACATTTTAGGCATATATAAGTAGTAAAGCTCATTAAACTGGATACAGTTATTTATGATTTTTGTATGGATTAGGGAGGTTGTACTGTATATTATAACACTTAAGGTGGATCCGGAATTTTCTTTTAGATTATTAACTTAAAATTTTTATTACGTGAATTTATTTTAAATTGAAAGCGTTTCAATCTTCAGTAATAGCTTTTATCTAAGTTTGCTGCTATAGAGCACACAAACGTAGCAATTATGCGCTCAGCATCACGTATCCTTCACGAACCTTCACCTTTTATCAGTATATAAGACAAACAAAAATTTTCATTTTAGGTTTCCTTTTCGGCGAATTTGTATTATATTTATGTGATATAAATGTGACGCAGTCCGTATGACGTCAAACAAAAGGCTGCAGTCAATACTTAAGGCAGCATTAAAAACTGCTCCTGTTCTTCAAAAGCAGTCAGTTATCTCTTTTGTATATAATATATTAGATAATAACCATCAACAGCTAACAGAAATTTTTGCAGTTTCAGTTTACAACAAAGGATTCATCTTACTTAGGCACAGGTGTCGCAGGTGCGTCGTTCACGCTACCAATGAAAGCGACACCGGAGTTGCGTAAATTGATTCGAAATACAAAAAATTATTGCATTTACGTAACCCTTTATTTGGCAGCCCTCGCTGTACATGAAATCAAAATCGCAATCAGCCGACTGTTCAATTGCAAACTAAGCCTGCGGCATAATTTATGTGGCTTTTTCCTTTATGCTTTTACTCTACTTAAATCCAAGTTCTTCTTTTTCTTTTTCTTGTTCTTTTTCTTTATTTTTTGTTTTGTGTTTTATTGTATGCTGCTGAACATATTTATTTTTAAATCGACCCACGCTTCAGCTGCACCCTAAGCGTAGCCATGCATTGTTTGTGTGTACATCTTCCTTTTTTGTGTTTTTTTGTTGCTGTTTTTTTATTTTTAATAATTTGTTGCTGCTGCTGTTGTTTTAAGAGCATTGGAATAAATTGAAGGGAAATGATTCTATTTTACGCTAGATTAAACACGTGTCCACATAATTTATCGATTATTTATCATGCGGTCGTTAGCTGGTCACTTACTTTCTGCGTTGACAAAGCGACAAAATACACACAGACACCGGGCACGAGGCACCAGTCACCAGGCACCGCCTCTGCCACGCCTACACATAAAATGGCACACAGCGCAGCTAAGTAATAAAGCCCAAAGCTTGCAATATTTTCCGTTCTATGCTGTTGTTTTTGCTTGGGCCTAAGGCGTTTCTTGTGAGTGTTGTATTGTGCAGTGAGGTGTGGTGTGGTGCGGTGTGTTGTTGTGCCTTTCACTTGAATTTAGTTGCTTCATTGCGTCGGCTTAGTTTTCACACACTTGTGTGCTACTTGCTGACTGGCAGGTAGCCCTCACCGATTCCCCATCATTTTTATTTCAATACAAAATATTACTGGAGCACAACACTGGGGTCAAGTGCTCCGTGTTGACGCTCACGCATGCCAACTTGCAGTCAGCAAGCAGCATAGCAATGTACCCGACACAACGCCGTCAGCATGCAGCTTATCTCACAGAAGACCCCTTGAACCTCAGCATACGCACCACACGCCGTAGGTTATGGCAATGCCATGGCGCACGTGCGCTCGCAGCCATTTGCGCATTGTGCTGCTGGCCAACGAGTCTCGTATCTGTGGTCAGTTGCTAAACTTATACCTTGCGCGTATAAGAGTGAGTGAGTGTGTGCGTCTGTGTTGTAATTTTTTATTATTATTATTTTGTTGACGCTGCCCATCGGTGCTTAGCTTTTTTCTTTTGTTTTTGTTGCTATGCCTTGTCATTTAGTTGCTTGCTTTGCTTGTTGTTTTTGTATGTTGTGTGTTATGTTTTGTGCGTAGGTTTTGCTACCTGTTTTTATTTTAGTGCTGTCATTGCTGCTGCTGCTGTGCTGCGCATCAGTGGTGTGTATGCGAGTGAATGAAGGAGACAAAGCCTGACAGGGAAATCGATATTTTAAAGCGTTTAACTAGTTTCCAGCTTAGCTCAGGCAACGAACCATGTCAGGCGATGCTAAATGGGCTTTGTGCGGTCGCATTTGTTTGTGATTTCTGTGTGCATCTGTATGTGTGTGTGCTTTGTATTTGTTTGGCCCTACTTTGCGTTGTTGCGCATGTGTTGCTTATTACGCTACGCATGTATTGTGGGTTAGTGTGAGTTTGTGTATTTTTGTGTTTTTGTGTTATTTTGTGCGGTTATCTCGCATGGACACGCATTTGTTGGTGGTTTGTGCCAACGGTTTTACTAGCTCAAATTTTGTCCTATCTGTGTCCCATTAATTGACCGAATGCGCTTAGCCAGAGATTTAAAACACTAATGTGTTGTGTGCCTTTTGTGTGTCCTTTTATTTCCTTTTTTGCTCTTTTTCCTGTTCTTTTTTCCACTTTGTGTTTTTGGTTTTGTTTTTTGTTTTGTTTTGCCTTTTTCGGTGGTATACATTTGGTTTGTGAGGCTTATGTGCGACATTGTAAAAACGTTTGCCTTAGATTTGCTTTGTTGTTATCGTCCTGTTAGTCATAGTCCTGCTATATGCAACAAAAATCTTTAATTAGATAAAAATCAGCTTTTAATTGCCTTTTCACGTTGTTGCCCTTAGCGGCTTAGCTGCGTGTGTGCGAAACGTAACGAAACGAAACGTTCTCAAAATGTTTTCTGCATTGCTTAGTTAGTTCGTTAGTTTCGGTTAACTGAGCTCAGCTACACAATGTTTAACTAACAAAAGTCACTTCAAGTTTAATAGTAAAGTCAAAAATACGAAAACCAACCGAAGCAAATAAAAATCTTAATTATAAGACCAGGTCAAACTTCGTTTAAGTCGGCAATGACATTTGTGATTCCTTAGAAACTTTTGCTTACTAAATTATTTTGTTAAGCAGATACGGCACATCCGCTTTGGTGTACATTAGCCTATTGTTAAACAAACAATTGATATCCTTGCATTGCTCACACTTTTAGGGACAACAAAAAAAGAAAAACTTATTGATTAAAAGATCAACAAATATGATGTGATTTCACTAATGAGGCATACCAATCTTACAAAATTATTAATAATCGACTGAAGCAATTAGCGCCAACAAAAAAGAAATGCATAGAGGTAAATAAAAATAACTATATGGTAAATATAAATTTGTTTGACTTATGGATCTAGGAGTGGGTATTATAAAATATTTATTTTTATACTCATACGCATAATTATTTAGTAAACATACAAATATTTACTTTATATATATAGTACGATTAATATACATTTTAATCTCAGTTTGTGCAAGTGACTTTTGTATATGCTTGCATTTTATTAAGTTTGCTACAAATTGACGTCATAAAGAGTTTCGATGACAGATTGACAAAAATTTATTGATTTGTACAAAGATTCCTGAAGCTGTCAGGCGAACGGCAATAGATCAGTTTGGAGATGGTACATTATCATTATTAAAGTAGCACGGTATAAGTTGCCATTTTCTTATGCCAGGAGCAGCTTTATGTAATAGTCAACGACTACCTCAGCTCGATCAATAAAATATTTCTAAGAAATCAGCTTAAATCGACTCATTCCATAAATACAGGCAACAAATTAGGGTGAATGTTGTTTTCATTAAAATCAAAATTTGTAGCTATACGAATTAATCTTATAGGGTAAGGTTTCATTTCGAATATAATTTTAGATTTAATTTTTCATTGTGTATTCTACACGTGGCCTGTCCGGTTGTTCGTGCCAATCATTGCGCAACACGCCAACAGAACATGGCCGAAATAGGAAGAGAAACAAAAACCGAAATAAAAACAACAATTACATAAACTATTTCCTTGTACAAATCCACAAGTCGAACACTCAGTCAGCAATGCGAATGTCGGACCTGCCAAACAAGGCAAACATTTATCAAAAAGGTTCACTTGCTCTTATGACACACAATAAATCTTCGCTCGTACGTATATATATAAGCGTACACAAGAAGCATGAGTAACCACAATACATACAACTTAGAGAATGCCAAAATAAAATGAAGGCACATACAACAACACTAACAACAACAGCAATAACAATAACATGCGAATAAGAAATATTTCTTTAATTTCGTGCTACAAAATGAGAAACTAAAATAGGAAACGAAAACCCATATACAACAACAGCAACAACGAAAACAACAACTTTTGGCTAAACAACTTTATCAGCGCGCAAACAATTCAAAAAAAAAAAAAAAAACAAGAAAAAAGGCAAACAAGAAAACAAAATAAAATAATAAAGCGAAGAAGAAATGAGCTGCCTGCCAAAGTTGCTAATGCTTAAAGCGGTTTAATCCTTGCGCCAGCACACAACAACAATAACAACAACAACAAAAATAAACGTACACACGCCCATCTACGCCCATTCAATGCTGCACTTGGCGCTTATACTTGCCGTTTACTGCGCATACTTCATAACGTCCTAAATGGAAAAAAGCAACAAGAACAACATACACGTAGATACAAAAAACAACAAAAAAAAAAGAAACAAGAAAACAAAAACAAATTGCTATGAACCACTTGGCTTCGAAAAGATATTTGTACATATCCTTTAGACGAATCGAATTTTTGGCGTTGGCGTGTATTTCTTTCCTCTTCTTTTATTTTCTTTAGATGTTGTTGCTGTTATTGTTGTTGCTATTGTTGCTGTTGTTGCAGTAGTTTGGCGCAATTGTTCGACACTTCTGACAAATTGTTGCAGCAGTCGATCTAAAGTAGATATGCCGCATACACTTCTCTACGATATTTTGACTTTGTTGCCCTGCTTTGGCTTCTCCCAAGGCTTATGCTGCTGCCATTACTAGACGCTGCTGCTGCTTTTGCCGCTGCTCCTGCTGCTGCTGTTGCACTTGAAAATCAATTTTGCTGAAAACTCAAGTCTTTTATGTAGCTTATCGTTCACTTATGCGCTCTGCACGCATTGGTACAGGTTTTGTAACAGTAAACTACTTTTTGTACTATAATCAAAGCCGCTTTAAACCATCTAGAGGAATCTATGTAATGCAAGTCTTCAATTAGACTTAATAAGTAGTAACTTTTTTTTCATCCTCTGATTTTTTTTTTTCAATTTATAAAATAAAATAAATATACTTTCATTTCTTAGCTTAACATATTTTTACGACACTCAGACTTTAAAAAGGCTTACATTTTGAATATATTTTGAAAGAAAAGAGTATTTTGTATTTATTTATTTACATATATGCCAGGAACAGAAAACATCTTACATCTTGAACTTAGAGGTTTCCTCTTAGGACAATGAAAACAACTAAAACATCTCTAAATTTACTGTCGCAGGGCATTCACTTTGTATGTATGCCAAAGCAATTGCCGAATGGTTTTCCATTTTGTCTTTTGCCACTTCGATTATTGAAAAAGGCATTTGATGGCATAATGAGTAAATCAGTTGCAGCTACTGCCCGCCATGAATTTCATTTTGTAACTTATTTATGTGTTTGCACTCTCTCACTCGATATCTCTGTCTCCTTCTCTCTTTATTGCAGATGGCGATATCCTGCGTGTGCTCGTGAATAACACGGCGCAAATCAAATGCGATGTTGGCTCCAGTTTGCCCGATGACAAAGTTCTGCTCGTTGTCTGGTATAAAAATAATTTGCCAATCTATAGGTGAGTGCGGCTGCGGCAACTGCCCTCTGCTATGGTCAAATATGTGTTAACTCGTTTTTACCCCTTTACCCCACGCACTGCCGCAATTGCCGCATCTTTGCGTTTGTGTTCGCCTTTGGTGCACAGTTACGACACACGCGGCGCACATGCGGGCACGCCCTCACATTGGCGCGATGAGGAGGTACTCGAGGACCGTGCGGTCTTTCGTACACACAAAGAGCCAGCGGAATTGATTATAAATCCAGTTAAGGTATGTACAACAAAGGCCGAAGCAGTATCCTGCAGCGCGGCAGGCCAAGCGAAAAAAAAAAATAACATGAAAATGTCATAAAAAAAAAGGCAGGACGAAGAGAAGAACATGCTGTAAATATTAAGTGTCAACGAAAACAAAATTTTATAATTGAATTTTCAACCCTTTATTTTTTTCTGTTTTTTTGTTCTTCCGTTCTTCGTCCGTTATTCGTTCGTTTGGTATTTCGACGTCGTTCATTCGTTCGTTGGTACACTGGTTCGTTGGATGTATGTGGACATTTGGTGCTGATGACAGGAAAAGGATGCGGGCAACTTTCGTTGCCGCGTGGATTTTAAACTCTCGCAGACCAGAAATAGCAACGTCAATTTGGAAGTTGTCGGTGCGTATAACGAAAATAAACGCTATTTCATGTATTTTTAGCATATTTTAAATTGTTTTGTTGAATTTAATTTCCACACACGGTGTCACATATTTATTGCATTTTCCCTCTTTGTTTTTTATTATTCGCGATTTGTTTGTTTTATTTTATTTTATTTTTTTTTATGCATTTAACTCATTTCGAGTGGCATGGAAAAACCACAAAATTTGTAAACAAATGCGCACAGCTTCAATTAAAAATTAATGTTGAAATTTAATGCCATATCAGCGTAAACAAAAATAAAAAATAAAAATGAAAACCAAAAAGCGAAAAAAAAGAGATGACTGCATATTTGAAATCAACAAACCACACATTTCATTTAAAGCACTTTTATGTTAGATAAGCGCCATTCTTTTTTATACGTTTGTTACATTATATTTTTTTTTCAATGTGCAACAGCGTTAATGATTTAGGTTGATTACTTCAACGGAAAAAAGGAAGATTTTTTGCCAGCCTGTCATTAAGCAGCAAATAATTTTATTTATTTTTAGGATAAATTTAAATTTTTTTCATTTTGCGCTCCATTTTATGTTGAAAAAATGCTAAAAATCGAAAATTCCATTATTGAAATGTATTAAGTAATATTAAACTGTATAAATTGCAAATTATGGTAAGTAGCTTGTAAAATGCAACATAATATGCACTGAAAAATTAAATCAATAAAAAAATGTACTATTGCAAAGCGAAAAAATAGTATAAAAAAATATAATTTACAAAAAATCAAAAAAGAATTAGATTGGTATAAAGTATATCCAAATCCGCTACTTTCAACTCAATTTAGACCAGAAGTTGCATGTTTTATCTGTATTTCTGTTTTCCTTGTAAACATTTTATGAAATTCTTATTAAACACAATAGGCTAAAAAATAATAAATGATAGTTTAGTAACAAAAATTGTTACGAGTAATAAGAAAAATAACCCATAGTCTGCTTTCAGGCGCGTGTCCATAAATGTCAGTGAATAATGCAAAATAATGTAAAAACACCGCGAGCTATAAAATTTATTAATATTTGTTGCTTGCGTCGTTAATTGTTTTTGATTTGCGGTCATACATTATCATTGGACGGACAGAAAAATATAGTGGTTTTTATGCGAGTGTCTTTATTTCTTTTTTTTCTGTTGAAATAATTATAATTTTATATTAAAATATCATTTAAAATGACAACCGACAAATTGCTTGACACCAATAGTGTTATCAAATATGAATGACACCTAAATGCATTTTCATTTTAAAATTGCGCAAAAATTGAAATAAAATATTTAATGTGAGTTGTGTGAGTTATATCATGTTAAACACGCTTTACTGCGCCCTACATTCTGTGTGAACATTACAGTGTCACTTAAAATTTACTATTGCAGCATTTCCATTTTGTTGACAATCGTACCGCATTCTTATTATAACTTAATTAAATAAAAATAAATGAAAATGAAAACATAAATAAATTGAACAAGATAAATAGTAGTTCATCGTAAAAAATTGTTTGCGCTGTTTTTTTTTTTTTTTGATTTATTTAATTTGATATTTTTTTTGACAGCCCCTTTTTGGACAGTGCTTCTGTGCAATAATTATATATGTTTCATATTCTCAGTCAAATTTTTCCACTAAATTTCAAAGCCCATTTAAAATGTTTTTAAAATTCGTTATATTTTATTATCAACTCAAACGTTCTCTTTCTATATGAGTATTTTAAACTGATTTTAAAACCCAACTTTGCTTACAGCTGCACTGAATGTTTGATTTCCAAAAATTGAATTTTATTATTTTCATAATCATTTCAAAAAGCCAAAGCAAGTTTTCACATAAAAAGCAAACTCGAACACCATTCATGACATATTTTTATTGCATTTATAAAAGTAGCTTTTGATCGCAAAATTTTCGATATTGTATTGTATGGTTTTTGAGTATTTTGAGTTATTTTATAACGCACATAAATGCATTCGGTTTTATTTTTAGTGCCACCGCAACAGCCGAACATTTTCAATGAGCGACGCATGCGAATTGATTCGCGCGCAGGTCCCTACGAGGAGGGTGGCAGTCTGGAGGTGACCTGCGTTGTTTATGGCGGTGAGTAGAAAAAGCTTATCTTCATATCGTAGAACTACGCGCATATAAACAAGAAACGCAATAAAAACAACACACTCACACACACATACACACTCGTACAAAAGCGACATGGCCATGCGCAATCATAAAAGTTTTAACACTTCCGCGGTTCAGAATGCAAATAAAAAATGGGAAATAAACGAAACTATAACGAAAGCAAACTTTGAATTTCTGTGCGAATCAATATTGAAAATTTACAGCTCATACTCAAAAATAAAAAATAAGAAAATAAATAAAAGGAAATAATAAAAACAAGAAAATTATAATAAAAAAAAAAAATAAACGTGTTTTTTATTATTGCTTGCATTTATAACATAGAAACATAAATTTTGCGACTTATCAAAAATTAAAATCGCCAACAAACAACCAAACAATCAACCAAACAAATCGAATAATAAAAAACCAAATACTAAAGAAAGCTACAGCAACAACAACAACAGCAACAATAACAGCAACCCCAATTGTAATTTGTACAGCACTCCATTCAGTCACTCAAACTGTGGGTGTGTATGTGTATGATGTTGTAAGTGTGCTTACAACAAAATCGACAACAACAATAACAATAGCATAAGCAAACGTACAATAACAAACACAATAGGTAAGGTAAATAAAGTTCAATTTTAAACAAAAGCACAAAAAGCAAATGTGAACAAAAGCGGAAATACGACAAAGCAAATTTTTCATTGAGTCAAAGCAACGACAACAACAGCAACAACAACAACAACAACAAAACAAAAGAAAACATGATAAAAAGGATTGAATTTAAGTGAGAGGCGCCGGTATTGAATTTGTACGCCGTTCGCGATAAAAATAAAAAAAAATAAAAAATAGTTTAAGCAACAAAAAAAAAAAAAAAAAAAAAAAAAAACAAAAAAAGAAAAAAAAACAGAAAAAGAAACCAAAAGCGCCAACCGACCGAATGGAGTCAAGTGTATGTAGCTGAAAGGCGCATCGACTTGCTTAAACAAATAAGCAACAAAAATAACAACAAAAAAAAGCAGCAACAATAGCTATAACAACATTAACAAAGGCAAACGATGCGTTTCGCTGTTGTGTTGCTGTTGTGTTGCTGTACTGCTGCGATATAACATACGACGGATTGGCTGGCTGCGCGGTTCGAGTGTGTGGGAGGGGGAGAGTTGTGTACAACAAGCGAAAACAATTGTTCGAAGTTGGTTTTTCATTTGTCGAAGTCAACAGGCAGCATTTCATTTGTGCCAGCGCCGCTGACAACGATGCCGCAGACCTCCTCAAACCAACCAACTCCCCTCGTCAAGGCGCCAACGCCCAGTGACGCTGGGCTCAGCAGTCGCCGCCGTTGCTGCCTGGTCGGTGTCGCCGCAAAAACACTTTGTTCAATTGTTGTTAATAAAAGCGAGAAACGAATGAAAGCAAGAAAATAAAGAAGTGAAAAGAAATGAAAAAAAAAAACAAAAAAAAAATACATAAAGAGAAAATGCCAACTACTGTGAACCGCAAGCCGAACAGAACGGCAACAACAACAATAACAACAAAAGCAAATGAAACGCACGTTGAGTCATTGAGTGACCACTGAGGCACTCAGCGATTCATTTGCAGCTGCAGCAGCAGCAGCAGCAAGCAGCGACAGCAAACGACGAAAATAATAGCGAAATCAACAACAATGGCAACAACAACAGCAACAACAACAAACAAAGCATGCAACATGCGGTCTGTTGTCAGCGAGAGTTAGGGTGGAGCGAACGTTGGTAAAAGAGCCAACGAGCGCAAAAGCATAAAATAGTAAGATTCTTTACGTCGTCTATACCAGCCACACACACCATCACTCACACACACACACACACACACACACACACACACACACCCCCACTCACACACACATAGACACACTGATTCGTGTTTGTAAGCTCGCTCTCATACACAAATGAAAGACATCGCGTGCTTTATCGTTTGCCAGCGGAAGCGAAACCACTTTGAATGGTTTGACATGTCAGCGTTGACATAAAATAAATCACCAGAAGGAAGTGGCGGCAGCAGCGGCAGCAGCAATGGCTGCGGCAAAGCATGGACTGTGGCAAAGGTGGGGGCGGGGGCTGGGGCTTGGGTTGGACAGTAGTTGTGGGTGGTTGGACATTAAGTGTTTGCGTGTGTGTGTCGCAGTCATTGAAGTGAAAACGTGGCAAACACATACACACACACACACACAAGCAGAAACACATAGGTGTGCTGTACTATGTAGAAGTGTAAATGTACCATGTGCCAATTAATTCACCGGTGCAATGAACGACACGGCAAGGCAAGGCAACTCGAGGCAGCACAGCAAACCAGTAATGAGATGAATAAGTTGGCGAGAGAAAGCTAAACGGTCAAAGGAAAACGTGAAACTCTCAAAATATGCATGATTCGCATGTTGAAATATCAGCATGAAATAACATTAAAAACAGACAAAAGTTTTTTTTTAGCAATTTGTAAGTAATTTTTAAATATTTGCATTTAGGCATTTAGGCACTTTGCCACCACAACATGCTTAACTTAAAAAATAGCAATGGGCATTTCCAAGTTGGCATAGTGCAGGACAGTGCATATCATATACGGTTATTCCAAAATGTGTAGATCAGTTAGATGGGGTTAAATAATCGCATTCGCAGTCAGGCGCAAAGTGGCTTCTCTGTTCGTTGAGTTTTGCAAATCACTTGGACAAAGCAATTTACTTACCTGCCAAAGTGGCAGGCTTACCTTAAGATCCTGACTGCAGTATGGCCGCAGCTGCTAAAACTTCTGCGTTACTACAAGCGACCGACAATAAGTGGCAAGGAATGCCGCATGTTGCAGCTGGATTACAGTGAAGTGTGACGGGGGGCAGCAAGGAAAAAGAACAAGAGAACACTTTAACATATGCCGGAAATAAATTACATGAAAACGTTGCCATTATACAGGCGACACTAATGACAACGACTTGGCGCTCCACGGGTGGGAGTTGGCCTGAGTGCCAGCAAAGCAAAGCCAGCTGAACATGCGACGTCCATTATAAAATTGCATTTTTGCGGCTAATGCACAACCGAAACGAAACGAACCGAAAGCCAGAAGTAGCCACAGTCTGAAGGCAGTTAAGCGAAAGAATAGTCAGGACAAGCGAAAGAACAAGAAAAGAGAGCGAAGTTGGCAACGAAAAAATGTTCGCTACTTAACGAACTGCAATCAAGAAAGTAAGTCAAAGACGAAAAACGAAGCGAATTAAATTTTTATTGCAGCACACGCTCATGATGACGTTGAAAATGTGCACATGCCGTTTTGCTAAAGGCCGACAAAATACAAAAAAAAAAAAAAGGGATAAAAATTAATAGAAAAAAAGCAAGGAATACGATTTGGTAAGAGGCAGACGAAAAACATGCCAAGCTGAAATAAAGTTATAAAAGTCGAAAGCAAGCGCACACGCCCGGCAATAAAAATTAAACAGAGATGCAGAAGGCGTTATTAATGAGCAAAGGCAACCGACAAACCGGCACACAAAAAAAAAAAAAAAAAAACCGAAAAAAAAAACAAAATAAAAAAAAAAAGAAAGAAAAATAAAACGAGATATTGTATGCCATATACCATTGGCATGCCCGGCTGCACCGCACCGCACACCGAAATCCATTTACAATATGACTTTAATGCATATTTTGTAGTTTAGCACGCCATGGATTTGCCATCGCTCAGCCGCTCTGTCGCATGCAGTCATGCAGTCATTCATTCAGTCATTCAGTCGTTTATTCAATTGTTCATTTTCATTTGGTTTGGCGGCATGACTTTGTGGTAATAAAACGTTGCCACATATTAAAAACTTGGCAACAAAGGAAACCTGCGATTTTGTTGTACTGCTTTTCACGGCAACGAAAAAATTCAAAAAAAAAAATAAAACATATCAGGCAAGAGTGAAAAAATATGAAGCATGAATTTCGAAAAAAAAGAAAGCATTTTTTTTATTATAGTGAAAAAAATGTTCGCAAGTAGCAGCAACGCAAAGAAAAACCGGAAGCGCAGGCGTTTTCCGTTTTGCCACGCAACTGACGCCATATTGCAAATGCTACTTGTTTTTGTTATTGTTGTCACTGCCACTGAAGCTGACTATTGTTTGCTATTACCACAGCCGCGGCTGCCACTTCTCCTGCTGCCAGTGCTGCGGCTGCTCCACTGTGCCACGGAAGCCATCGGACGGTGCATTAAAAAACTATAGAAAACTATATACGTTATATATATATTTGTATACAATGTTTAAAATGATTTTTCATGAAACTTGACAATATTTTGAACAATTTTTTTTTGTAGATTTTGTTGATTTTGCCTCAAAGCAGCTGTTTGATAATAGAATTTAAAATGTTGGTCTGCCAGAATTAAAAATTGTTTGCTATGCTCTAAATGGAAATTGAAAGCATCTATTAATTTATAAATGCTGTCAAATATTTTTAGAATATCTGCAGATAAGCCAAACTAATACAAGCAACTCCAGAAATTTTTCTAAACTACTAGTGTTAAAAAATAAATAGATTATTTTGGTCATCTGCGTCTTCATTTTGCAATATAGCCATGAGTTTAATGCAAATGTCATATTAAAACGAACTAAGGAATAAGTGATGCGATTCTTTAACTATTAAATGCATGCAAAAGCACAATTGTTTACTTGAAAATTAATTTTAAATACAATAACGCAAAGGAATCCATAAAGAAAACATTTGAAATGTAAACTAAAAATTGCATAACAGAAAGTGAAATTTTTTAAAACAAATGCAAACATAGCTTGAAAAATATCCGTTGGAAAAACAAATGAAAGCGTCGCAATATTTATGCATATGCGTCATCAACACACTTACACACATACACATACACACATCCACATACTCAAGCATCTCATGCGTCTGCCAGGCATGCGACTTTTTTGTAACAACTGCAAGTATGCAACACTTTCGCATACAACCGCGTGCGTGTGAGTTTTTTTTTAGAGCTTGGCTTTGTTTGCATGATTCTGGCTGGCTTTCTTGCCATCCCGCTTACTCACTTACTTGCTTGCTGGCTTGATTTTTATGCAGCAGATGTGTTACAAAGATATGCAAAACTAAACAAGCAAATATTGCACACAAAGTAGATGCCACGCATACAGAAACCTTTTAAGCATAAGCACACGTTGGTGAGCGTCTCTCTCTGTGTGTGGGTCTGTGTGTGTGTTTGCCTTGAGTGTTGAAAAAGCAACATCATGTTATACAAACAAACAAAAAAACAAGAGTAAAAAGTAAGCAGAGCAACGTCAAGCAGAGCAAACAACAATACGTAAAAGAAATAAAAATGTAAGCGCTGCTAATGCGCTACGAATGTTAGGCAGCATTACAAAGCGAGAGAAAGCGGGTTAAAGTGAGTAAGTAAGTAGTAAGTGAGAGTGTGGGCGGGCGTGGTGAAGAGTGCGCCGAGTGAATTGTTGCATATCTGCAGACTCTGTTACGAAACGAACAAAAAGAAAACTCATCTTCATAGTCGTCATCACCGTCATCGTCGTCATCATCGTCGTTGGCGTTGTCTGAACGTAACTTCATGCGCTGCTACTTTAAGCACTTTTAAGCATAAAAAAATGTATGCTAACTGCAGAGAAGACTGCAACTGCATTAAAAATAAGGCGCACTCAGTAGTAATACCAAACTGGAGCACATTTAAATTTATTTACATACACACAGTATATACATATATAAATATATACGAGTAGAAGAGCATATATTATATAAACATTCAAAACTAAAAGCAAAGTGGGAAAAGCGAGCAAGCAATGAGTGAACTTTGCTGCTGCTCATTAAAAAGTTTGTGCAAAGAAAGCGCACAAAATGGGAATAAGTGAAAACGTAAGGCCCAGGTCGACTAGAAAGAAAAATGCATAGAATTAAAAATAAAAAAAATTGCAAAAACAGAAACGGAATTGCAAAATAAAAATCAAACAAGCAAAAAATGCTAATGCCAACATTAAAGGAGAAAAAGAAACACATCGGCTAGAAAAATATAAAAACGAAAGCAGGAAGCGCATAGCATTGGGCGCCCACTTTATGCTTATGCACCTGTGCTAGATTTGTGCTACTCAGGTGAATGGGTGACTCGACCAGCACAACTAAACGACGGCATCAGCAGCAACATGGCATGACACTAAAAACAGCAACAGCAGCAGCAGCAGGGAATGCAACAAAAATATGTAAACTCACACAACAGCCCGACAACTTTCGCTGCCGTTGACATTTGGAAAAATGCATTAGTAGGCACAGTCTGGGTCTGGGTGCTCCGTGCAAAGGAACAGCGTTGGCCGTGCAAACGACTTTGTTTGGTCTGCACTGTTGTGCTAAATTGCGCATTCAGCATATTGCTAGAGAAAAGTAAAACCACAACAACAAACAACGAATTAACACAAAAAAAAAAAATGAAAAACAACGTATGCAAGCATAGAAGATCTAAGCGCCATGAAATGTAAGCCAAACTGCTGCAGAAGAAAACGGTAGAGCAATAAAAGAAAAAAACAAGTAAATCAAAAGGAAAAAAATTGGAAAAATGGGTTAGCAGCTTTGCCGGCGTTGAAACCGAAACTGAAAGTGTGATGTGTCACTGTTGCGGCTGTTGCTGCATCAGCAGGCGAAGAATTATGGCCAACACGCAACAGAAACATTTATACAATGGTGACTGCGTGTCTTTTGTTGTTGTTGTTGCTGTTACTGTGGCTGTTCACCTGCATTTGCGTTTTCATGATGGCAACTGCTGCAGTCGCTGCCTTTCATGGCATAAACAGCTTTATGTGGTTACACTTTCAACGACTCTGCCAGCTGCAATGGCGATTGAGTGCGTGAGTGTGCGAGCATGTGCCTACACTGGCAGAAATACGCACGACAACAATGCATGCTCGGATTATTTTGACAATTGCATTGTCAGCTTTGTTAAATGTATTCAACTTCCGGATATACAAACTTTGTGTCGTTGCCGCCGTAGATTATTCAGCTTCCCAACGTCTAAAAACTATAGTAATGTTTTATATAAGTAATTCACAAATTCAAAGGCTGTCAAATTGCACAACAGAAACTTTATTAAAATTAAGCCTGTGAAAAATAACGTTGCGAAACCCCTGGCAATGGCTACCTTCCTGACTCAAAAGAAGTTTTAAACCTAAAATAAAAATAAAAAAAAAAACAAAGCTCATTATTTATTCATTTGCAAAGAGACCATGCAACAAACTGAAGTCATTAAGCCAATCTTACATGCTGCTCACTTATGTATTTACTTATCACTGTACTGCATTTGGCAAAGGGCATAAAGCAGCAAAGAGTCTCCGCTTGGCAACTGGACATAACTGAGTCATTATCATGAATGTCATATTATTATTGCTGGGATAATGGCATAATAGCTTTTTGATCCTTTGCATTTAGTGCCAAGGCAGTGTACAAAATAAAAAACAAAAAAGTATAAAAAATATTTTAATTAGCAAAGTACGCAACAAATAAAGGAATATGCTACCATGAGCCAAAGTGATTCGTGAGGTAGAACAAATAAAGCGTCATTTGCTTTGATGCTGCAGTAACTTGGTAACAGCGAACTACATGTGTGGCAATTATTACGCTCAGTGTAGCATTCAATGCGGTACTGCATACATTATTTGAGCAGTTGCCACATACGCTCATATGCTCACACACACACACACACACACGTGCACGCAACTTTTATGCTGCCACTAAAATGACTTTTGCATTTCTCGCGGTGCTCTTCTGTCGTCGCTCAGCAGCGTTGCATGTGATTGCGAGTGTGTGTGTGCGTATGCATGCGAATGTACGCCGCTAATTAAAATTTTCAAATGGAAAATATTGCGGCTTACAAAAAGCGAACGCGCAAATTAGTTAAATTTATGTGCGAATCGCACGCAAGTCGGGCGCAATTTTTAATGGCGTTGCTGTTGATAGCAGCGACGAATTGTGCTGCTGCCGGCTGCAGCAAGGGGCGTGGCATGGCAAATTAAAGCGCCAGACATAATAGCAACAATTGCTGGAGGATTAAAGCACGGCAAGAATTTAAGCTACTTAAATTGTGCCAACAATAAGCAACAACAACAAGCAAACAAGAGAACATGTATACATATTAGTATGTATGTATGTATGTATATATGTATGTATGTATGCATGTGTGTATGTGTATAACCCTGCTTACCTGCACACTGTGAATATTTAATGAATGCCGATGTATACACACACATGCATAAGCCAGTGTCAGCTGAGAATAAATCGTTAGACCCATATAAAAGTACACCAGAAGGACTCATTGTCGCTGGGCCTATGAAATATTTTCATAAACAACATAAAACTCAACCAAATGGCAGCTATTTATCAAACTAATGTGCCTTCAGACATGAGTATGCGAGACTACCTTAAGCACACACATACACACACCACAAACACACTGCACACACACACACACACACACACACACACACACAGCAAATGGAATCAAATGCAGTCAGTCGCCGCTTGCTGTGTGTGTATTTATACACAGTTTAGTTTAGTAGATTTCCAGGTGGATTTAATGGCATTTACTGTTCGCAATTGTTTGTCGCTGTGTGTGCCACTTCTGCGCTGCTTCTTATTCCACTTTTTTTTCACTTTATATATATATATATGTGTGCATGTGTGTGTGTTTTTTGTTTGCTTATTTGTTATGAAGTGCCAAAGCAAGGCAAGTCTTGTCTGCGCTCATGGATTTATGCGTCTACACAGTGAAATATTTTTAAGCAGACAACAATTCTTTGCCAGTCAAAGGCTAATTGTAGATTCTGTCTGCCGTTCTGGTTCTTATGTATTCTCAGTGCATGTCTGCTTCGACAGTTGACAATAAACAGCAATAATATATACATATGCGGCATATTCTGCAACAATTTTTTGCTGCATGATTAACTTTTGTCATTTGGCTGAATTAAGCGCACACGCTGCGTATGAGTAATGCTCGTTGAGTTTTATGATAGACGATTAGCCCGGCATGGGGGTTACTGCCATGCGATTACTCAGCTGAGTTGCTGCTACACGCCAGCTAATATTGAAAAAAAAAAAGCAAAAATGAATTTTGTTGTAATTTAAGAAGTGTTTCGTTTGTGTTATTGCGCATTGTTGGCGGGAACTGAGCTCTGATAAACATGCACATGAATGTTTTGAACTGGCTAAAGTATTTAACATATACATAATTGTACAATATATATAATTGGTTTTGGTTTTGTCAACCGATTTCGTAATTTCTTGAAGTTACTCAAGCGCAAACAAACAACAAAACTTAATAGTAATTCTCACTTTAATGCGCTCCTGTCTATTTCATGTATGACAATTGTTCACTTTTCATGTCGATTGCGTGCGGATAATTGCTTCATATGAAATTCCTTGTGCAATCTTTTTCATCTTTTTTATATGCCCACAACAGAACAAAGCATATAATCAACACTAACATCAAGAAATACTTATATAATTTAAATCGTCATGCTATTTTGCACAAATTTAAAGAGATTTCTCTTTAATATATTAATAAAAAGCCAATAATATAACAAAATAATTGAGGTTTCTTAAAAATACAAATATTTATTAGATGTACGAGTATTAATGATATTTATTAATGTTTTTTTCATTCTTTAACATAATAAACATAACCACAATTTAATTGTCGCCGGCATATTTAAGTAAATAAAAAAGTGATTTCCTAGGCACAGGAAAATAAACCACAATGGCGGCAATAAATAAGCATTAAGCACTTCAAAGTTGCGCACCCATTTAATACAATTTCTGTTTTCTTTTTCTTTTCATGGCCTCGCCACCTTCGCTTTCGGCATCGTCATCGTCTTTGCCATCTCCGTCGCTGTCGCTTGATGATGCAGGTTCGCCGCCGCCAACTGTCACCTGGCTGATGAATGGCCAACTGCAGAACAGCGTCGTCGATTACACCTACGACGGCACCATCAACAGCAAATTAGTGGTTAGGAATTTGTCACGCATCCACCAACATGCGGTCTATACGTGCCAGGCGAGCAATTTCCACAAGAAATATGTTTCGACGAATATCACGATTGAATTATACCGTAAGTAAATATGTCTGACACCTCGTTCTTGGTCTTGGTCTTGGTCTCAGTCTCGGTCTCGATGTCGGTCTAAGTGCTGGTCTAGACGTAGCCACTGCACTGTGGCGTCACGTAAAATTATGTGCCTCAGAAGCAAGAAAATAGATAAGCCCGCAGACTACAATTGATTTCTTCTTCTTTTTGTCGTTGAGTTTGTTAAACATAATGGGAATGCATTTTTGATTAATTTAAAATTTAAATGATTTTGTCGCCTCACATGCTGCATGCCTGCTGCTATATTAATTATTTATTAACAAGTACAGAAAACACTAGACTAAAGAGACGTCACAATATTGCAATGCCGAACTCATATTCGGTATTTTCAACAAAATAAAATCAATAACAAAATAATTTAATAAACATAAAAAATATGTAGATATGAACACAGAATTGCACGGCTAAAACAGTTTAAAATAATTTTTCCTGATATATATTTTGTATTTGTCGCACTTTTGTCAAGCGGAAGGTTTAGCGGCGATAAAAGTTTTAACAAATAGCTGCGCTGATGTACCAAAAAAACAAAAAAGGAAAAAAAAAAACATAAAAAAGTAACGAAATTGCAAAGAATGGCAACAATGGCTTATGCCATCATAACAACAAAAATACACAAATATAAAAACCAACAACAAATTGACAATAGGTTTATGTAACTGTTATAAATTTCTCTTCTTTTTTATTACCATAAGTTCGCATATGTAGGTATTTCCCGTGAAATATTGTTTTATATGCATACGTTAAAGCTTTTTTTTTTAATTTTTATTTTTTATTTAACACTGAATTAAATTGAATATTTTTTCAAGTAAATTGAAACTTACGTTGTGCGTCAACAGTTGTTTCACAATTTAATTGTTCTTTTTGTAACATGTCAGAAAGACTGAGCTGAGTTAAGCTGACTTAATTAAACTTTAAATGTGACTGACAGCAAAAATTCAGAACTCTCAATCTTATACGCTTCGTTGCTTGATATTATTTTGTCTAAGAGGTCATCAGCAACAGTCATTGAAACCAAGAATTCGGCCCATATTGAGAGCTATAAAGCAGCTATAAAGCCATGCAATGAATATCATTATGCTGCGATCTGTATTTTGTTTTATTTCGAGTTCAATTATTATAATTTATTATCAGCCACATTAAGCAGCTTGCAAAATTGAAAGCTGCTTAATGCTTTGTTGATACACCTCTGCATGCTTTATTTCGAATTTGATGTCTGCGATTTTCAGTTTTCAATTTATTGTTGTGTACTCAGTTCAGTTCTCAGTTAAATGAATTGTTTAAAATAATTTCATTTTAAGTTTGTACACAAACAAATAATACTTAAAATGCATATTTTTTATATACTTTTTGCCAATTGGTTTTGTGGTGAACCACGCTCATTAAATGCTTCGATATTTTTTCTCCCCTGGTTAAGTATAATTTCCAATTTATTTAATATATTGTATATATATTTTTTTTAGTTTGTATTTATATCGTTTTGTTAATGCCATTTTTTCACGCATGTTTTACAACATTATTACACACCATGAATGATGTAATAGCATTTTTAGCGCTTCATTGTAATTAAATTAATTATGCGCATTTGCATTTGTGAATTCATTTAAATGTTTAATTAAACGATTTATATGATTTTCATAGTAAGGCAATTATGTAAAAAGGGTTTCATATATATTCAAACTTAGTTGAATTTGAAATTCAAAATTCGCGAGATTAGAAAAATGGGAGAATTATTAAAATCGTGATGATTTAATAATTTCGTACATAATAGATCGTTTAATGTCCTGCACAAAGCAAATATAATTGCAACTTTCTACCCGAAACAACAATTGCAAACGTCAATTGATTCGTCTTTTGTATTTAAAACAAATTAAGTTGAAACTATAAACTGAAAGAAAGGAAAATGTAAAGAAGAATATTATCATTTTATAGTTAAGATGTAATTCCATAAATACAATCAATTAAATATAGATTCACATCAATATAAATCTTCATCGAATATAAAAAATATATCCACTGCACAAGAAGTTTGTTTATGAAAATAAAAAGTCAGTCTTAATGAATATTCACCGCTTGGAACTGGTAAACCACCCAAAAGATCAGCTCTTGTGTAAATGTCCTTGAAAATCTGTTTACCCTACAAAATTAAAATATAAACATTATAGTTAAAATAATACTATCCTGTTTTCTTACACGAATATAAGGGTACAGATTTTTTACACTAATGAAACTAACCTCATATGGACACGTGTGATTTGCTGTTGTATTATCCTTAACAAACGCATAGACCATTTTGGCAACTGGATTATTTTTTCTTTCATAGAACAGGCAGAGGTCGATTACAGCGTCGAATAAAAAAGGCTTATAGCCGTTAGCTTTCTTTTTGAACGTCAATCGCATATCCATCTTATAAATCGGGTACTTTAGGTCCAAATCAATATTGAGTAAAGAGACATTTCGGCTCTTCGCTTTCAGGTAACAATGATTGAAAACAATCCAGGTTTTGTTGTAAGATTCACAGTGCACATTAGTCAACTTAAAGAGCAAAGCCATATTGTGGTATATGGTTAAAATAAGTACAAAAATACTTATGAACAAATGAATCACTTTTGCCATTGTCAATCGCAGCTTACTGAATCCGCACTAAATATAAAATCGCAATTGAATACCAGTTTAATTAGAAATTCAATTTTGGGCCAATACTTTTCAAAGTTTATTACTACGCACGACTGAATTTTTCACTGTAATCAATTATTTTATAAATGCTTCGATTTCAATCAAAAATAAACATATATAGACATTATTTTAAATTGAAACACTTATACGCAATTTTAAAAAAGACATTATTATTATTGTTATTCCATAGGTGAGGATGGGAGAAAAAACCAAAATTGATTTAAAAAGCTTCTTCTCTTTTAAACTTACCTAGTTGGTGAGAAGATTCACAGTAGCAGTTTATGGTATGCAAGTGCGAGTTAGAATCGGTTTAATGTGTTTATTGAATTAATTACAAATAAGCAACATTATGTAATATTTAAAATACAAATTCAAGTATTGCATTTCATTTGCAATTGTTTAGAGATGGCCATGCCCAGTCACGCCTGGAAATATGCTTTGCCATAATGCCACCAATGCACAGGGTTTGGCTCATGTTATGCGTTCCAATGCAAGACCCGGACAACAACAGTCGAAACAACAAAACCCACAGGAGAACGTGCTTGTGTTTGTGATTGCATTTGGATAAAGAGATTTGGCATATCTTTATTTGATACTTAAAATTTAACGTTTTGCATTTGGTGTTTGCGTAATTATTTCAAATCGAATTCCAACTGAGTGGCGTACTTTTTAAAAATCTCCATAATTGAACATTTCAGAGTTCGAAATAAATAAATTTAAATTATTTAAATAAAAGTGACAGTCATAGACGTACATCAATATTGATACCATGTACCTTGAGTTGATGGAGCTTAGCACCCGAAGCTATGTTCTTTAACTACTCATTTTTCTTTAGCTTGCTTATGTTATTTCATAAATTTTAAACTTAATTATAACCTGGAAGAGTAACAGACTTTTAAACCCATTTAATAACTCTGAAGTAATTATTTTATTAAATTAGGAATATTGGAAATATTTCACGTCTATTATCTTGAGGTAAAATATTTAAATATTTACAAGTCACTTGCATCAATTCTAGAATATTGAAAGTTGTGTCTGTTCAGGAGAAATACAATTTTGTAAAATTTTCAAGCAATATACTTTTTTGTGATATAATTTCTTGTTAAATGAGATGAATACGTTTACCAACTGAATAATAGTTAAAGAAAATAAAACAGCAATAATTTTCTTAAATTTAATCTTCGACGAATGTAAAAAAGGCATTCCCAGCCAAGGTTGGCTTTTTATTATAATAATACGTAGTTTCTAATAAATAGTCACCGGTTGGAATTGGTAAACCAGACAAACGATCAATTTTTGGATAGAAGTCCTTTAAAATGTTTTTGCCCTACAGAATAGATAATAAGAAAATATTAAGAAATTTTTTTATATTCTTAGAATAATAAAAAAATAATAATTGCTTCACCATAAAGGGACACGTATGATTCATTGTAGAAAAGTCCTTAACAAACGCATAGACCATTTTGACAAATGGATTATTGTTTCTTTTCAAGAACCGGCAAGCGTCGAATGTTACATCGTATAAAAATGGCTTGTAACCGTTAGCTTTCTTTTTGAACGACAATCGAACTTTTCCTCTGTCTGCCGGGTATTTAAACTCCAATTCAACATTGAGTAAAGAAACATTTCGGCTCTTCGCCTTCAGGTAACAATGATTAAAAACAGCAAAGGATTCGTTGAAGGACTCACAACGTATGTTTGTCAACTTAAAGAGCACAGCCACATTGTGGTATATGATTAAAATTAGTATAAAAATACTAATGCATATTTCAGACACTTTTGCCATTGTCAAACGTTGCTTAATGAATCCACACTAAAATCAAATCAAAATTAAAATTAAATGTTCGATTATAAATTTTATTTTGGATGAAAACATTTTTTAAAAGTATGGTAATTGTCGGAAGCAACTATTGTAATACGCATGACTGCATTTTCTAATGTAAACTGTAATCGTTTTGATTTTCAATACAAATGAAGGCATACATTTTCAAAATTGCAACGGTTTTTTTATTTTTTGTGTGCATTTGTGCAAAGTTTTAATGTTCTGATAATTACAATTAAGTTAAAATATGCCACAGATGTGTGTTTAAAAGAATATGATTTATTCAAAAAAATTCTAGTCCCAAATAGCAAAAAAGCGGATTAAAATTAGGCATTTGACTTTCCATTGCTTAATTAGAAAAGTTAGCGCCAGGCATTATGATTTGCGACAATGCCTCAATAAAAATACGTAAGTGTTAATTTTTTTCATTTTCAATCTTCGACAAATGTGAAAAAGATATTCACAAACCAAGTTGGATTTTTCCTTAAATAAAAATAAGTTGTTTCTATTAAATAGTCGCCGGTTGGAAGTGGTAAGCCAGATAATTTATCAGGTTTTGGGTAAAAGTTCTTTACAAACTGTTTGCCCTAGAAAATAGAAAAAAATAACAAATTAAAAACTAAATAGAAAAAAAAAAATTGTTTAGTACTTATTAAACTAACCACATAGGGACATGAGTGATTTAAAGTTGACATATCCGTAATAAACGAATGGAACAATTTCACAACTGGATTATTGTTTCTCTTCAAGAATCGGCAAATTTCGAATGTTACATTGAATAAAAATGGCTTGTACCCGTTGGCTTTCTTTTTGACCTCCAATTGGATAGTGCCACTATCAATCGGGTAATTAATGTTCACTTCCAGATTGAGTAGGGTAATGTTACGGCTCTTCGCTTTTAGATAGCAATGATTGAAAACCACCAAGGATTCGTTGAAGGATTGGCACTGCACATTTGTCAATTTAAAAAGCACAGCCAACTGCAACAAAACTTCTGTTAAAATTTAATATTTTCAAAGGAAAACCAAAAGCACCGACATTATGGTATATGGCTAAATTAAGTATAAAAATATTTATAGCTAATCTATACACTTTTGCCATTGTCAAACGCCGCCTAATGAATCTTCACTAAAATCGAATCAAAATTAAAATTAAATGTTCGATTATAAATTTTATTTTGGATGAAAGCATTTTTCAAAAGTATGGTAATTGTCGGAAGCAAGTATTGTAATACGCATGACTGCATTTTCTAATGTAAACTGTAATCGTTTTGATTTTCAATACAAATGAAGGCATACATTTTCAAAATTCCAACGGTTTTTTTATTTTTTGTGAGCAATTGTGTAAAGCTTTTTATGTTCTGTTAATTACAATTAAGTTAAAATATGCCACAGATGTGTGTTTAAAAGAATACGATTTATTCAAAAAAATTCTAGTCCCAAATAGCAAAAAAGCGGATTAAAATTAGGCATTTGACTTTCCATTGCTTAATTAGAAAAGTTAGCGCCAGGCATTATGATTTGCGACAATGCATCAATAAAAATACGTAAGTGTTAATTTTTTTCATTTTCAATCTTCGACAAATGTGAAAAAGATATTCACAAACCAAGTTGGATTTTTCCTTAAATAAAAATAAGTTGTTTCTATTAAATAGTCGCCGGTTGGAAGTGGTAAGCCAGATAATTTATCAGGTTTTGGGTAAAAGTTTTTTACAAACTGTTTGCCCTAGAAAATAGAAAAAGTAACAAATGAAAAAATAAGTATAAAACCAAAAAATGTTTATTATTTATTAAACTAACCACATAGGGACATGGGTGATTAAATGTTGACACATCCTTAATAAACAAATAAAAAAATTTCACAACTGGATTATTGTTCCTCTCCAAGAATCGGCAAATATCGAATGTTACATTGAATAAAAATGGCTTATAACCGTTTGCTCTTTTTTTGACCACCATTTGGATAGTGCCCCTATCAATCGGATAATTAAAGTTCGCTTCAAGATTGAGTATGGTAATGTTACGGCTCTTTGCTTTTAGATAGCAATGATTGAAAACAACCAAGGACTCGTTGAAGGATTGGCACTGCACATTTGTCAACTTAATAAGCACAGCCAACTGCAACAAAAATTCTGTTAAAATTTAATATTTTCAAAGGAAAACCAAAAGCACCGACATTATGGTATATGGCTAAATTAAGTATAAAAATATTTATAGCTAATCTATACACTTTTGCCATTGTCAAACGCCGCCTAATGAATCTTCACTAAAATCGAATCAAAATTAAAATTAAAAGTCAGTTTGATTTCAAATTTTATTTTGCATTACAGAGTTTTGTATTGACTGTAAGCCAGTGATTAAAATACTATCTGATTTTAATCAAAAATTAATTCACAGTACATTATGAAATGAAATATAGAAGGCCATGTATTCATATTATGTGGAATACATATATTTTAAAACTTACCTTTGATTTACTTTTATGTGCAATTATAATTAAGTCAAAAGGTGCCACAGAAGCGAATTCAATTGTGTTTGAAAATGTTTGCTCTATTTAACTTTACTAATGAATGATTAGAGTCATATTAGCTATGTAGGGAATGCACGTGCGAGTAAAAATCGTTGAAATGAGTTTGTTGAATTATTGAAACATTTTTCTTTTATATTATAACTGGTCAACATTTAAAATGCAGATAAAAATTTTATGTTTGATTAGAAATTGCTAAGAGATGGCCGCGCCCAGTCACGCCTAAAAATAAGCTTTGCCATAATTTCACCAATGACAACAACAAATAGAAACAACAAGAACAACAAAACCAAACAGCATTAGAAGTAACAGTAAATGAGTTTGTTGTATTTGGCCTCTCATTATTTGATATTTTCCGTTTAACGTTTTGCATTTTGCATTTTGCGTTTGCATAATAATTTCAAATCGAAATCCAATTGAGTGGCACATTAATGCGTAATTATTGAAAATCTCTATAATTAAAGCGCAAATGGGCATCGTCAAATACTTCCGGTTACCAGGGCGGACCACAATCAGCACACGCTCTGGCTCACGCTGGCATACATGCATCTGTACATGTATGCACATTGGTTATGCAGAGTCATGCTGCATGTGCATGTAGTTGAATATGTTAGTACGAGCGAGAATATGTATGTTTGTGTGTATCTATGTGAACATGTCTATTTGTGCAGTAGGGCGCAGTGAATTCAGCCAAATTTTGTTTCCAAAATTACATATTTGTCTAAAATGAGTTGCTCTTTAGCGCTTAAGTAAAGCAACATTTAAAAATTAAACTTTTTCTTTTGCATCTTCAGCAAAAATCATTGCTATTTCCTATATGCTTATGATACTCTTAGTGGCTCTTTCTTACAATATTAGCATTCGTGAGTTTAGAAGTTGAGCTGTAGATGAACGTCTCTTCTAAGTAATTGATAAAACTTGTCTTGAGTGCCGGCACTTGCCAAAGACCTTGCCTATATATAGTGGCTACCTCAACTATTTGATAACTTTCCGCATCAGCCTATCAAACGATGTACAGGCATGCACGTGCAATCAATTTTAGGCGTTCAACGATGTTTGCGTTAATGCATTTACACGCTTGCACGCTCACACGCACCCGGCAGCGGTGTTATGTAATTTCGTAATACTTAAATGTTTATGCATGAATTCGAGAAAACAAAACTACAACAAAAAGCTAACAAAATCAAAGTGGCGGTGGGGTGAAGGTGGTAAAAAATACTAAATTACACAACGAAAATAATAAATTAATCAGAAGCCAACATTACGTCAAGCTGACCTCGAACTTTACCTTAGGTGGTAGCCTTGAACTGCGAAATTCACCACACTTCGTAACACCAACAACAACAAAACAACAAAAACTAGCCAAATGGCAATAGGAAAGTGGCAAGTGGCAAATGTTAAGCGCCTTTAAACGCTCAACTCAAAATGAAAACAACAACAACAACATAAACAGCAAAAAAAAACGAAAACAATGTCAACGTGTAATGACATAATTCGTAGCGCTCATAAAATTAACTAATGACATTCATTTCGTATTCTGACTAACAATTGCACGCACACAACAAAAAAAAACAAAAAAAAAAAACAGAAAATTTACAACAAAAAAAGAAGAAAAAAGAGTAAAGCAAAAAAAACCGCACTCATACCTACACAGACTGACTTCATGTGTTGTGTAAGCGAAACGATTGGAATTCCAGATACTGGGCAAACAGTGAACAGGTAAAGGCAACGCACGGCAACAGCAAGCACCGACTGACCGCTACAGACGGGGGCAGGCTGGCAGACGAAGCGTGGCCGACATGGCAGAATGTTGTCAAAAGGCTGTGACTTTTGATATTGTTTTTGTTGACATTTTTATATTGGATTTTATTATTGACATGCTCGGTTTCTTGCTTATGTCGTAAATGTCGAATAATCAAAGCTATCAGAGTCCCAAAAACAAAAGAACACAAAACAAAGTATGAAGAAGCTCACAAAAGGAAAAATAAAAATAAATAAAAGAATAAACATTGAATGTATCGCATAATGGCTAACAGCTGTTACACGCAGCTTTATGTTTATTACCAAAAGCAGAGACGCTCATAAAGACAAGGAAATTGAGTCTATTGCGGTGGCGTGTGCGTATGTGTGTGTCCCTTTTCGCCTCTGAGATGTTTGCTGGCCCATTGGCAAACAATTATCTGCATTTGTGGTCAACAACTTTTGAACTTCATTCTTGGCGCTGTGTGAGCGACACGTGCCTGCTTCTATTTTCTTTTCGTTTTTTTAATTTACTCATTTTTTGTTTTCTTCTATAACTCAAATTAAATTTGAAATTGTTGTTTAATAAATAGTTAAAAGGGATGATTGACACAAAAATTTGAATAGTTGTTAAATTTTTACAAGTTCAAATGGCTTATTTATTTTATTTTTATAATCATTACGGTAATAACATAACAAAGAAAACGCAATAGAAAATTATAATAAAAATAAACATAAACTACTGACGCACTGAAATTTAAATAAACTCTGAGTTAAGCATAATATTTCCATATATGAAAATCAGTAACAGCAACTTTGAAAGAAAGTTTAAAAATTGTAAATTTATTCGTGTAATGCAAAATAAATAAAAAACTGGAATAAATTGAAATACTTTCAGTTTGCAGCGAGGCGTCAATAGAAGCCGCGGGGATGAATGCATTTTATTGAGCATATTCTACACGCAAAACTATTTTTTAATTAAGTTTTATTAAACTTTTATAAGCGAAAAATAGTTTACTAATTAAATTGGAATTTATTCAACAATAATTCATTTATGCCTATCGACACGCCCATAAGATGCGCCCACATATGATAATTTATTTATTAAGTAAACTCTGCAAAAATTGACTACATTCGCGATTTAGCGTAGCATGATGTAGGGCGTTTTAGCCTTTTTATCTTGCTAATGTGTTTTAATATTTTTTTTTGTCTTTTGTTTTTGCACTTAAATGCTTTTTTGCCATTTTTTGATTTTTATTTTATTTTTTGTTTTTGCTTTTGTTTTTGTAGTGGCAATTTGTTGCAATTAATTTTAATTGCATTGCTTTCCATTTCGATTTGTATTGGCAAATGCACAAACGCACAAACAAATGTGAATGCATAATTTGAATAAATAAATATTTAAGCTTAATTTTTGTCATACACCATAAATTACGTATTGGTTAAATTAAATGTCATTTAAACAAATAAATAAATAAAGCAAATAGCCAGACATTTGGGCAGGCAGGCAGGCAGCAGACAGGCAGGCAAGAAAATGCTGAAATATGGCGAAATAAATGCAGCATTTAATTTATTTCTCATAGTCATGCATAAATAATGAAACGCGTTTTCCATTTACGTTTTGTTTACGTTTTTGCTTATTGATTTGCATTCTTGCAGTACGGCCGCTACTAGTCGAGATCTCGTTCAACAATCAGCCAATGTCTGCGGATCGCAAATATGAAATCGAATGCCAGGCCATTGGCTCACGTCCACCGGCGAAAATCACTTGGTGGATGGGCAACTTGGAGCTGCATGGACACAGTCAGAAGGTGGGTACCAGCTGCCTTGACAATGATATTTATAACAGCTTTTTGAACAACTTTTGCTTTTCATTTATTGCAGGTCTCCGAAGACGGCAATGTCAGCGCTTCGGTGCTGTCTATCACGCCTACGCGCGAGGATCACGGCAAAGCGCTGTCCTGCCGTGCGACCAACGAATTGGTCCGCAATGGCATACGTGAAACAGCCATGAAGCTGAATGTGTTCTGTAAGTACGAATACTTTTTGAATCACTAGTCACCGTGTTTATCTTTTCCATGCTAACCTGCAAGGCAAACTCACATAGCTAATAAAGCAACGTAAAAACTCTTAACCTTGGGCTAGCCAAGAATAAAGCTAATTAGGATCATTTTAATATTCCATCAACTTAATCAACTGTTAAGAGTTGGGAGTGCCTCTGAGTGACACATAAAAATAATTGCCTGCTCACAGTTTAGTAGAATACACAAACTTTGCTGTGGTTAGTGCCATTGTACATCTTGACAACCTTGATAATGTAGCATAAAGGACATTAGATATTTATTGAAATTTATTTAAGAAATTTATAGAAATGAAGGCGGAATCGCCAATGAAATAAAAACATGACGACATGCGACAATGCTAATCAATTAATAAGTACAACGAGACAAACCCCAAAATATGTTCACATAACTTGCTGCTGATGCTTTGTTTGAGTAGGGTTAAAAGTGCCGCCAATGAATAACTTCATTTGCATTGGCAACGCAATCCAACCAACAAAAGCAACAAAGGCAGCAACAACAAAGTTGCTTTAACACAATGTAAAAGGCGCGGACACAACACAGCAAAGCAGAGCAGAAGATGCTGTTGGCATTGGAAAATATCTTTTCAATTTGCTTCACAGGGAGACAAAAAAAAAAAATAAAGAAAAAAAAAAAGAGCATGTCACCATTCAATAGCGTGTTATGCGCACTTTGCCTCATATACATTATATAAATATTTTGTTGTTGTTTTGTTTCAGCTACATATTTTTTAACCAAACAAAAAATGAAAAAAAAAGTATAAAGAAGCAGAAAATATTAAGCACGCTATAAACATGTAAATGAGCATGGAAATTGAAATTGTTATCTAATTTTATACATCAACGCTTGGGTGCGTTGAAACTGGCAACTGAAGGCAAACACTGCCGCATAATAATATTCGCCGCGACACGCTGCGTGTGTGCAGAGCCAGAAAAGGGTTCGCCTGGGTTGCCCTGCGCTCTGCTGTGCTGCTGTGTAGAAACAAAGTAAGCGATACTCGGATACTTGACTGCTCGCTCACTTTGATACTCTCGTGCATTGTGTTTGCCAAAAGCACATATTGGCCAAAATCAATTTCTCTGTTATGTTTAATAAGTTGTTGTCGCTGGCGAAAATGATGTTGATAAGTGGTGGCAGCCACAGCAATGGCAGCAGCACGCGTTGACTGCACAGCAGGCATGTGGCCGCATATGGCATGTGGGGAGCAGCACTACCCTACTCACACATGCCTAGGACTTTTGTTTAGGTGCCGGCTATGTTAGCTGCAAAGGACACCACTTCGTTGTCAAGCACTATGCAATTATTTTTGTATAGCAAGTAATGCAAGACAACTTAAATAAGGACATGTCTTTTGCGGTATTTCTTCGATTTCATTTCGATAAAAATTTCTTTTTAAGCTATTACGTCACATAAACTCTCGTTCTATTAGCTAAGTAACCAGCAAAGAAATGATATGAGAAAAAAAAAAGGGAAAATAAAAGACACTCAGTGGTCAGTGGCCATGGCCATGGATATATTCGATTTGTGTAGGAGTACGCTGCACAAACATGCCAAATCCATTAAAGGCCGCAGCTGAAATGTATAGTTTATACACATGCATGCCAGTCTACGCACATTTTCAAACAGGAAACCGACAGACAGACGACAACACAAGAGACGACCGGGGACAGACGACCGAGGGCAGACGACAGATTTTCGAAATGTTGCATGGCAGCGAAAAGTTGTGTAAAGTGGCTCAGAGAAAGAGAAAGAGAGAGAGGAAGTGAGAGAATGGCAGAGCGGCGAGTGACAGAGATTGCCGCTTAGAAAGTAGCATCGACCACTGATGCGGTTAGATTGGCTTAAGTGGTAATAACTGGCCGTCGCTTTTCTTGTGCCGGTCCGAAAACTATCCGCAGTCATCCGCACTCTGTCGCAGCATACCCTTTTTAATGTATTTTATGGCCAGGCGACTGGCTGGCATAGAAAGTAACCAAATGTAACGCCAACGCAGCAGCCAACGGAGCCAAGCCACGGCAATGCAAAGCCGGCGAAGCGAGCAAAGCGAGCCAAATGTAGCCAAACTGCAGCTTAACTTAACGACTTTTAACGTTGAGCACATTATCTGCCAGGGATTGCATGTGGGCTGCGGACTTTGGACTCTGGGCTGCTGTGGACTTTATGCTGTGCGTTGTGGGCGGTGGACAGAGGACGGTGGCTTGCATGGGTGAGTCTGAGTCTGTGACCATCACTTGTTTTGAGCAATTTCTCGAGTCAAAGCAACTTCATTTGCGCATTGTGAGTGAGCGCGCGGTTGGCTGAGTGGCCTAAGTGGGTTTTCGTGTTGCTGCTGGTGCTGGCTGGTGGCTCATTTTGACCACTTTGAGCAGTTGCCAGGATGTGATTAGTGCACCACTCGCTGCTTAGAAACTTTAATGTCAGATCGTTAGTCAGATTTAAATTGATTTCATTAGGAAAAGCTGTTGCCGCTTTGACATTTTATTTATACGCATTTTATTTATTGCCAGCCTAGCAAAGTAGGTGGCAGGAAAAAAAAAATAAACAATAAAGAAGTAAGTAAATAAAATTTAAAGAAATTTTTGAAGGAAAATAAAAAAAAAAAAAAAGTATAAAATGAAGAAAACTTTCAAATGATGCTGAACAATATACTAAAATAAACTACTTTCAGTTTGTGTTATTATAAAGAAAACAAAAATACCATAATTTTAAAATGCATACAGTAATAATATTGAAAATTGAATTATATATGCAACAAAATAATCTGCTTAAGAACAAATAATGTTCTGCTGAGCCGATTAATTTCATTATGTTGCTCAAAAAGCAAACAGAATCAATTACTGTATAATGGCCTTAACAGTTCATTGAGATTGATTATTATCAATTGCAAAGTTATTGACTTTTTGTTGCACTGCCTTACACAGTGAAACCATGTCATCATAACTAATCACAAACGATTGCCCCCTCCCTCTCACTGATAGCTCACTTAAAACACAGTCCATGCTAACATTACACAACCCAAAACGTTCCTGGGTTTGTAATTTCGCACATTGCGCCGCTTATGGCCACGAAACGGTCGCTTCGTACGTTCGTGGCTTGGGTTTCATTTTTTGATTTTTTTAATCTACGAAGTCATTATTTTTATTGCGGATATGACTTTAATTTAAGGTGTTTCCTCTGCTGAATTTAATTTCTACACTAATTCGAGTTGATTGTTTGGAAAATAAAATCTTTATTTTATGTGTCCAACCCTTTTTTCTCTGTACACTTTTGGGTAAGGCTTTTCGTTGTTGTTGTTACACAAAAAAGAGAGAAAAAAAGGATTATAATAAGCTAATTGCCAATAAAATTTAGAAAAGTTTTGCGCATAATTTGCAAAGAAAAAAAACGTCCATGGCTTTTTGTGAGTTAAAATCAGATTAGCAAAGGTCGAAGTAAAAAAAAAAAAAAACAGGTGTAAATGTGTCTAAGGTGGTGCCCACTGTACTTAATTGTAGTTACGACGCAATAGCTTATTTAAATAGGAAACAATTGTCGACGTTTACATAATGTAGGCACTTTAAGTTTTCCATTGCCAGACTGCATTAATTTTGTCGTTATTGCGATGACGCTGCCAAAGCAGAAATGCCAAAGACTGTACACTTCATTTTACTTTGTAAAATGCTACGCTTGATTTTACACTGTCAAACCTTAATGAAGACAACTCTCTGCGTGTATATGGAAAATATTCAAAGGAACTACTAAAGTATGCCATTTGGCTTTGCCAAGGTATTGTCTTTCATTTCAATTTGTTTCGTTTCGTCTCGTTCTTGTTTTCGTTTTGTTTTTGCAGTGCTGCTGCTATCAAGTCAAGTGAAGTGAAAACACAGAGAATAATTCTCAGCGACAACAACAACAACAGCGTCAACAAAAACATTGACAAAAACAATAAAGGCAAAAAACAAAGACAAGAAGAAGATGAAAAAAACAAAAGCTTAATGCCTCTGTTTGTACATTCACTAAAGTCCAAACAATCTACACTTCCGGCGCTTAACAAAAATACAAAGCAGACAATCAGTTCTTTTTCTTTTTGTTTTTTTCTGTTTCTTATTCCTTTTGCGCATTTAACTTTCTTGAGGCAAGCAGCTACACGAAAACAAAACCAAAAACGCTCCAAGCAACTAACCAACCAACCATCGAACCACGCAGCCACCCAACCAACCACCCCACGAAGCAGCCACGCGAAGATAACCAACATAGACAACAATATGCATAGCCTCTTGGTCCGAAATTTTCATTTTCATTAACAAGTCCTTTCATGGCACAATCGGCTTAAGAAAGTAGCTAAAAGCAGCAGAAACAGAAACAACAACAGAAGAAACGTCAGCATCGTCATCAGCAGCAGCAGCATCAGCATCGGCAGCAACGGCCGCAGCAAGTCGCATAAGAAAATCAGCAACAAACAAAATCAGCTGGGGGTGGCTGTGCGAACAAGACAAAATAATAATAAACAAACAGTCGAGCAGAGCAGAGCAGGGAGACAGAGAGGCCGCCAGTCAGCAGTCGTTGCTGAACCGAAAACGTTGGCAAGAGGAAGACAAAACAGTTGATGAGATGCGAGTGTAACTCAACAAAACGAAACGAAAGAAAACGAAATGAAACGAAGCTAAACTAATCACAGATAATCCAAGCTTAACCCCTTTTTTCGGACTAGCAAAAAAAAGAAAGGAAGCAAAACAAAGCCTACATATAAATATAAAGGAAGGGGGAAGGAAATGGCCAAATATGTGTTTGTGCATGTATTGCCTTGGCTTTTTTATTATGCAATCAGTTGATTCGCTCATTTATTTGCGCACCTACTTAAAATTTATTTATTAAAAGCCCTGTGTATTGTCCTTGAACACAAGCGAATTATGTAAATGCCTTGCAGGCGCAGCAAAAACTAACGGCATAATTGCCACTTTAAGCTGGCGACGCGACAGCGATGTGCTATTTTATTTATTTATTTATCTATGCTTGCCTTTTTGTCTAATGCCTATTTGCTTTTTGCAGTTATACCTACGCTGCAGTTGGATCTGGGCTCGAATTTAAATCCAGAGGATATTGAGGAGGGCGATGATGTGTATTTCGAGTGCAAAGTACATGCAAATCCGGCTGCTTACAAAGTCGTCTGGAAACATAATGTAAGTTAAAAGTTTTACACTATCCAAGTGCGATGTTTTCAGTTTCAGTATACGAGAAGCTGTGGGTCGTGTGGTTTACATTTATTTTACGTATTTACAAATGTTTAAAGTGAGCTTCTTTACTTTAAGCACTTTTCTGTCTATAAATACATTCAATTGTTGAATTTTATAAGCTTCCTCTTGCAGGCAACGTCTACTTCAGTTATTTGCCAACCTTTCTGTTATTATTTACAGCGTGCTAAATACTTTCGCTGTACACAGTTCATGGTATCCCCTACCTAGGAAAAACGTGTAGCATGAAATGCCATTGCGTTTGCGAAAATATGCGTGAAGAGAAATTCTTCACTTGTAATTAATTTACATAACTTAGAAAATCAATTATTGGGTGCTCTAATCCATTTGCCCTTCATTAAACCTTCTTACACAGCGCAGACTGCGTTGTAGAACCAAGAACGAGGCTATGAAAAATAATTGCCAGCAAAATGAAATCCCAGGATACTGGCATGTATAGGCAATAACAACAACCAACAACAACAACAACAGCCCTTATCAAAACACTGGCAAGTGACAGTAACAACAGCAACACCCACAACAACAACACGAACTCAAGCAGAAGCACAAACAAACCCAAATTCACAGAAACAGAAGAACAGAACACAAAAAAAAAAAAACTACGCACTAAATTATCCAAAAACTAAATTAAGTGGTTATTTTAACTAAATTATTGGCCAATTATTTTGACTTAGTTCCGACTGAAGTAAATAATAATAAAGCCACGGAGAGCAAAACAGGAAAAGTGGAAGAAAGGGAGAGAGGCAGCAGTTCACTTTAGCTTTTGCTTAAATATTGAATTATTTATGGTTTTTGTTATATTTCGTATTATTTTTATTCCCCTGTTGTTGCCGTTTTGAGGCTATGAGTGTAGTATATAAAGCAAATAATGCCAGTAACAATAACAACAACAATGGCAGCAACAACAGCAGTAGCAGCAGCAGCAGCAGCAATAAGAGAAACAATTAGCAGCAGAAAATTGAAAATGGCAAAAAAAAAAAGAAAAGCAAAAAAAGAAAATAAATATTTTCTGTATTTGTGCGCATTGTGAAATAAATGTTGGAATAATATGAATGCTAATTGAATTCACTTCAGCAATAGCAAAGCACAGTAACAACAACAACAACAACAGAAACAAACACAGTGGGCATACATATTCAAATAAATAGAAATTAAAGCCAGACTGCAAAAGTTTCTGTATTAGTGTAAATAACAACAACAATGTCTGTGGCAACAACGCCAATAGCAACAACAACAACAATAAAAGGAAGCTTATCAAGCAAAGTGCCTTGCATTGAATTTGTATTGGAACATGAGAAAATTTGTATGTCGTTATGGATGAATATGGGAGAGCAGCAGCAGCAACAGCAGAACAAGAGGAAGCAGCATTAAATAATGTAATTATTATTCATAATACGTAAAAACACACGAGCGAAGCCTTGCACACTTAAAAATGCCATCGAAGTGTATTGTGTGGGTTTGCGTGTGTGTATGTGTGTGTGCGGCAACGATGTGCTCAAACACTGGCAAAGCAAATGGGCTAAGCATGAAATTATGCAAGGACTCACATACGATTGCAGGCACAGCTTAGCAGCGAACCACATTGTGAGTGCAAATCGTTATGATCCTGAGAGTGATTAGTCAGACTTTGGGAATTGAAATCATTCGATTTGTGCTGCAACTGTAAACTAATGCCTAACTAAGCTCTGAACTAAGTTATCTGCAGCAATTGCAGCAATAATAAATTTAGTTCGTTTGTTTTCAGTTATGAGTATAAAAAGATTACAAAATAAGTTACTTTGAGTAAATTTAAATTCAAAACATTGTTGCTTGATTGTTCAAACTCGCTCCTCAATGTCTATTGCTTTGTTTGAAACTTCTTGATCTTTTCCGTTTTAACTGCTCAACTAAGAGTCACAGTGGTTGCTAAAATATTAACATGGAATAAAGTCACAAAAAAATTAAACAAAACAAACGTAGATAGTTAGCGGCTGATGTTGTCATTAATATGCGCAGTAAATTGCAACCCTGGCTTTAAAGCGTCATTGTATTGTTGCAGCTTTCGTAAGCAGTTAGGAAGTAAAATCAAAGTAGTCAATTTTTTCTAATCGCCGTTAAATGGCTATGACTACGTTGAAGGTTTCCTGTTGGCACAAAAAACAAAAACCCAATGCTAAATGCAAATGACCCAAAAAAACAACAACTAAAAAAAAAGAAGAAAAAAGCGAGTGAATAAAAGAAGCTACACGAGTGCGAACCAGCACAATAACAATTATTGTGGCTTGTGTGACTTTCAGCGGCATGCAGCATGTGGGCTGACTGTGTTACATAACCATAAAAGTCTCCACCGCAAACGGAAATGCTAAAAAACAACATTGAATACACGGTTAAAAAACAAAAATAAAACAAAAAACAACAGAAAAAAAAAAAGAATAAAATAAAATAAAAGGCAAAACAGCAAGTGTCGATGTCGATTTCGCATTGTAGACAAAGTCATAGCGAATGTCTGACAGCCCGCCCCACACCGCAGACGCAGCTACAGAACCCATGGGGTATTGTGCTGTGTTTTGTTGTGCAGTGTAGGTGCACCGTGTGTAGGTGGCATGTGGCATGTGGCATCGGTGTCGCTGTCAGTAGCGGTGTAGCTGTCGGTACGCACGTAATGAGTTCAAGGCTACAACGCAGAAAATGCAAATGTGTTCATCAAAAGTAAAAAGTGGCAAATGGCAAAAACGAAAAAGATACCCAATATGCAGGGCAGAGAACCGTTCGGTGCAAGCAGCAAGTCAACTCAAGTTTAAGACTTTCGCTAACTTAATGCGCCACGCCACGCGTCTTTGCATAATTGTTCACCTTGAAGGCCGCTTAATGAATGCGATGAATGTGCAAATGTATCTGCGAACGCGGTTTGCTTGCTTATTTAATTGCAGCCAACGAGTCAAGTCAATTGTTAATTAAGCTAAGCCAGGGTAACGTAACATAACGTAACATAAGGTAAGATAAACTAAAGTAAGGTAATTCTTATGCAAGTGGCTGCCACCTACCCACTCTGCTACCCACCCACTTGCCGCCTTGCACTTAGCCAAGAGTCGTCCTTGCGACCGATGCCAAGATGCCAGAGTATGCATTTTAACGCTACACTTCATTGCTTGTTATTCATTTATTTGCTCGAGCGTGGAAAACACTAACAACAACAGCAATAAGCCACACTACCCAGCGAAAAGTTGCTTGCATTTTTTTTCTATTTTTCTTTTTTGTTTTTATTTTTATTTTTGTGCTTTGTTTACGCTTCGCACAATGCAACGTAGTTTCTTGCATTTGTTAGATTCATTGCATTCATTTTTCGTCGCAGCGACTTTCCAAAAGAAATTGTAATTGAATTTATTTGTTGTTGTCGTTCTGTTCTTGTTGTTGTTATTATTTGTGCTAATTGTTGATGTTAGTGCTATATCGTTGTTGCTGTTGCTGTTGCTGTTGTTGACGTCTTTTACTGCATTTAATTATTTTCAAATGAATTTTTGCCCTTTATTACTGCCACTCATACTTACCAACTGACTGAGTGACTGCCTGACTGAGTGATTGAGTAAGCGACTAAGTGACTGACTGATCGACTGACAGTCTGACTAAGTGCATGAAAGACAGTCGCATCATGGCAGGCGAAAATAATTCACTGAAAATGCAATTAAGGTTGTGTGCCTTACACTGCTGCTGCTGCTGCTGCTGCTACACATAAAATGCAGGAAATTTGATTGAAACTTTGCATTTCCATTTCCATGGTATGAGTACAAATTACTTGTATATTTATGCGCAACAAAGTAAGTCTTAGCATTTTTGAAAAGTTTGTAGTTAATTAAAATTGCCCTCACCAATGACCCAACACACAAAATAAATATAGAAAATAGATGTCAGTCAAGCATGTGCCCGCTTAAAACTGCAACTAGAAATGATGTATTTGAAATACAGGAATGATATACACAATAATTTTTAGTCAAATCAATTGCAATCACAATTACAGTTCTACTCTTCCTCATAGTCTAATCTTCCCTCTTCTTTGAGGGGGAAAACAAATAATGAAAATCGATTGAGCTGTTCTTGACTTATAAGAGTCTAACTAACACGACTGTCCTTTCAATATATAGAAGACTATAATTGAGCACCCCTTCTCCTCTGTTTGTTTATTTGAATATGACACACTTTACTATGTGAGAGCATTTCAAAAACCCGTCGGCAGAAGTATGTGAGAGAGTGAGACCGACTGAACGGCGGCAATGTTCCTTTGGTAATCTCGTATTGCCTGTCTTGTATATTGAACTTAGGACTGCATAGCAGTCTTTGTTAGTTGAAGCTGATTTCGCTTAATTAAATAATCCATTGTGTTCCCCATGGCACTGTTGTTGCTTAATAGGCACAAAGTCTACTATCAATTGCAAAAATATCTGAAATACACTGAAATATAATTCAGTAGCTAAGAATCTACAGTGAATGCTATTTGCTACATGCAAAAGTCATGCATAATTTACTCATTACATGCTTATGGCAGACACAAAACACAAAACATGGCAATGACATTAATTGCTAAGCCGATAATAAACACAAATGACACATTAAATACGGGCCAGGAACCACACATAGACGCGCCGTGAGTTGGCGCGAGTGAGCGTATGAGTAATAAAATTTCCAACTTTAAACCAAACAAGATTTGACTAAATTATTACATGTAGTTGCCCCATAAATTTGTTATTGTTTTTGTTGTTAGAAGAATATTAGTAATAAACAATTGCCAAAATATGTGAGGGTGTTAGGAAACAAGCCGAGTCTGGCTAGAATATAAATGCGCATATATAACAATATAGAAAGGAGTATGCCGGCAGAGAAAACCAAAGCGAATCAAATCCAATTTAATTTTATTTATTATCGGTAGTGAGGTGCAAAACATTTGCCCCTTCTTTAAAGTGTCTTGGCCCACAACCCGCAACCAATTTTAATGGCAGCTGCCGTGTACAATAAAAGCAACAACAACAATAAAACGAACGCAACTTTGTGCTAAAGTAAAAATAAAGTGTGGCAAACTAAAGTAGAAGTGACGCATTTGTCGGTTATTATTTAATTATTCATGCTGGCAATTAAGAAACTGCGACTGACGACTCAGACGACTTCACTGACGACGACGACGACGAAGATGACGATAACGATGATGAAGAAGATGGAAGAGAAGACGCAGACGACGTTGAAGACGTTGAAGAAGTGGCGAATTCGTCGCTGACGTTGGTGTTGCTAATGTTGAGCAGCCTGATGAGCATTATAATGATAACGATGATAATGATGATGATGATGACTTTGATGAAGGCAAGTAACTGCTGCTAACGGTAAAGGCAAACTTAACGGCAGGGGGCACTGCCAATGCCGGCAACGTTGAGCTGGCAAATTAAATTAACAATTAGTTTTATTAAAGTTTCTTCCAAATGTGCTCGCACGTGTGTTTTGCACTGCGTGTGAAAGTTACGCTACGTAAATTTATGTGTGCCGAGAATTACGCAAGATAAACAGCAGCAGCAAACACAGCAACAACAACAACAACAACAATACTAACAACAAGAGCCGCATTGGCAACGTGTGTGGCCGAGGCATGCTCGCGGGCATGAATGGTTTATTTGCCAAGTGTATGTGTGTGTGTGTGTGCAAAACTTTAACGCTGCTCATTAACAACAACAACACGAGCAACAACGACAGCAATTACAACAATTACAACTACAACAAACATGCAAAACACCCAGCATATAGCAAAGAATGTTTGTTGTTGCCTTTTCGGTCGTCATGCCATGGTCTGAGCTGAGGTTGAGGTTCGGGTTGGGTTGCGTTGGGAACTGCCGGCGATACAAATAAGTTTGAAGCAAAGTAAAAGCGGAAGTAGCTGTCGAACAGGAAGTTAACGAGCAAATGTTCTGAAGTGTGGCGCGCATACATTGAGGCAAAAAGTTATTTATGTGCATTTCGAGTTGGCTAAGTACTTCGTAAAGGAAGTTGCTGGGTTAATTGTTCTTGTCGTTGACGTTATCGTTGCTTAACTGCTTCTGCTCCCATGGCTGCTGTTGCGACTGCTTCTTGTTGTTGTTGCTGCTGCTGTTTTGCTTGTCTAAACGCATGAATATGAATAATTATTAGTTCGAAATTTGATTAAACCCTTAAACTCTGTAGCATCAAATTTATTTGTGTCAGACTGTAGCGGCACGCCTAAGTAGGGGAAACATTCAATGCACAAATAACGCAACAAAAGACTAATTGGTGTGGAAAGTTTTAGTCAAAATTCGGCAGTCACTTTCTGTAGTTTGTCGTTCATAATGTGAAAGTAGCAACGTGTGACGCTAGGCATGAGTGAAAGTTATTGGATGAACAAATTTGTGCACAATGCATTATAACATTAGAACTTTAAAATAATTATCTGCATAGCGTTTATAAATCGTCAAGGTGGCACATATATATAAAGCAATCAATCTAGGCAAGACAACGAATCATTATTTCAATTTAATAATCATTATTATTGTTTCTTTTTTTGTTGTAACACTATCCATCATATCAATAAGCTTTAGTGTCAAAATTTTGTGACAATATGCAGACTAATTTTCAAGTTACTTCACACACCATTCACCCTCTGACTATAAGCAAGGCAGTGAGCAAATAGCATGTTAATCTGCTAAAACTGCTGACTCAAGCAACCGCTTTGTAAAAAAAATGAGAAAATTACTAGAATTAAATGCTACTTACTGAACCATGTTCCGAGACACCAGGCAAGTCCTGCAAGAAAGCACTGACAGGCTAATGAGGATACCAATTAATAAAAACAATGCATATAAAGCGTTCAAAAACAAGCGACATTTACTTTTTGTTTGAATCATGAGTAAAATAATGTAGAATTATTGCTTATGATTATTTTATGTAAATTGCTCTGCCATCTCAGTAAGCTATTGAAAGTTAACTTTGCTTCTTCTCAGACAGTCATAATGCTAAGAAAAGTCGAAACATTTTAGTTTTGCTTATGACTTTTAACCTGTAATTTCAGACCCGTAATTGCCCGACTAAGCAATCAGGCAGCCATAAGGCTTAAATAGTTCAGTGGTTATCCCTAAACGCTTTGCCAACTAATTTGACAGCGACAGAGGCAGAGCACTCAACAATTTCTTGGTTGATTGATAATGGCAATAACTTGAAAAGTTTTCAAGTATTTATCAACGGTTTCGAAATGTGTTTGGCTAACAAGGTCATTAACCCATTATGGCAAATATGTGTGTGACAGACAAAGCGACACACAACGCAAAGGCAGAGCAGTGAAACAGTAGAAGCACAACAGAAGAAGCAAACGGCAAAGCAAAGGTAGCGCAATCAAACAAACCATTAAATAAATTAGAGACACTAATTGGGTATTTATTTCTTGGGCGGCATTGTTTGAAAGCCACTTTTATATAAGCGTGCAGCAAGACAGCAACAACATCAAGGAAAACAACAAACAAGGAAACCAAAAGCAACATACTTTGCCACACTTGCTGCCGCACAACTGTGACAATAACAGCAACAACAGCAACAACAACAGCGACAACGTTGACAACAACAATGTGCATGACAGCTATGCGAATATAAATATAAAAAAAGAATGAAAATAAAAACACAAAATAGCAAAAGAGTAAAGGCTGAATGTGCAATGTGTATGTATGTCAAGTAACACGTTGGCCCAATGACAAAGTCGGCGTGAAATAAATTTGCCATTAGCACGAAAGGCCAAACCGGCTGCGCGGCAAGCCAACTGACAGCAGTCCACAGTACACGAGTTGTCAGTCGCTTTGTGTGCCGTGAAGCAACACAAAAGCGTCAGGTAGAGGCAGGCAGCCAACAAACAAACAAACTGACACATATAAGTAGCCTACAAAAACAAAAAAGAAAAAAAAATAAACAAAAATAAAAAAAAAATAGTTGAAGAAGCAGATAAAACACTAAAAAGTTTAACTAGCCGCGACAGGGCAACCGCAAGCCTTTCACATTTCATTTGACTTTAATTTCAATGGTTTGCGTGCACGTTACGCATACGCCATGACTGCCAGCGGTGACGAACTGTCGACTGATGAAGCGGAACTCGTTGCCCGGCTGCGACTTTATAATAAAGAAACAAGGAAAAAAAAAAACTCCAAAGATATAAAAACACCATAAAAAATAAGTGTCCCGAAACAATGTGCGCCACCGCAGACGCCTTTGCCTGCTGACTGCTGCCTGCTGCCTGTCTGGGCTACGGAAGTGCGCCACACAAAGATTTGAGCACAGGGCATAGGCGTAGATAATGATGAAGGTTCGTCATCGCCGGAGTATTTGCCTTTTTTGACATTGACAAAAACAACACGCAAAAAAAAGATACTTTCTCAAAAATATAAAAAAATAATAAAATGAAATAAATGGTAAAAAAAGTAACCGAAACTAACCTTGAACTCTGCCGTAATTTGCAGTGCGCCATTTTTATTTGGCTTTGTTCATTCGCTTACTTCCGCTGCCACCTGAAAAGTCGTCTCTCGGCTAATGAAATTGTCATGCAAAGGCACTATTTGCCTATTTTGTGTGGCCCCTTGGGGCTTTTCCTGTGCTATTTGTTTAAGTAATACACAATGTGTGTGCGCTTCGCTAGAGACAGCAACGACAATGGCAACAACAACAACAACAACAACAACAACAGCAACAGTCACAGCAATAGGGACACACAATGACATTGAGTTTGACTGAAAGTAGATATTTGCATAATGGGGTGAAGGCTGCGCTGTGTGGCCTCTTTTTTCACTTTTGGCTTTTTTCTGTTTTTTGCTACTTTTTTAAATTGTTGCTTTTGTAATTTTCATAAAGCTTCTTTCTGCGGCCGTTCAAGGTTTAAGTACTCGGCCTCAGTTGCTAACAGATGTCATCAGTTGTTCGTGGACATGTCCTTATATCCCTGCAGACAAGCTTATAAAAATGCTGTAAAAATACTTAATACTTATATGTATTGTGTGCTTTCACTTTATTAATGTTTTAAATCATTTAAAGTTTTTGAAACGTTAAAAACAGTTTTGCGAAGCAGTAACTTACTAAATAAACTAAAATTTTACTTTTCTAATGCAATGCATTTCCTAGGCTGAGAATGCAGCTAATGAATTACAATTAAGTTTTGGCTGTTTTCGTTGTCTAAATTTTCATAGTGATCTCTTAGTAAAATTTCCATTTTGTCGTGAATCACATATTAAAAAGTTGAACTAAGCACAGACTGCAGCCAAAAACATCTTAACCTTAAGCTAAACATAAATGCCTTAAGCACATTTTGGTAAAGTCTACATTACATTTATAAATAAAAGCTGTGATGAGCATTAAAGGAACATATTCAAGTGTTCGCCAGTGAAGTCAATGCTAGAATATTGTAAGGTTAGATAGGTTTTTGTTAAAAGGACACAAATGCCGTTGCTCATTTAACCTTCACACTTGACATGGAGCTTATCTCCTTGCGTAGTACATAGTTTTAGTTTTTATTGTTTTTCTAATTTTCTTCGTGTTTTTTTTTTCTTTCTTTTTGCCATACAAATAACAAGCCTTTAGCATATTTCCTTTTAGCCTTGTGACAAGATTTTTTCCTCTTCTTTTTCACTGCATAAACAAAGCATCAAACAATGTACACTTGAGCGCCTAAGTTCACATGTGTTTTGTCAAGCAACAACAACAACAAATGCATCAACAGCAACGGCAAATGTCAAAAAGCCAACAACTTTGACATACAACAAAATGCAACACTGACAAAGCCAAGCCGCGACACTTGTATGACCTTAGTACAAATACAAATACGAAAGTAACTAAAATGCACATACACACTATAAGTCATACACAATAAACGGACACACACACACTCATACACACGCATGCCTACGCATGGCGTATGGAGCTCGGTGAGCACATGAGCACAGACGTCCGTACGGCCGCTTTTAATAATACTGTTGCCTACTTTTATGCGCTGTGGGAATACTCAAGCCAACTATGTATGCTCTGTACTCGTTTTTACTGGAACTAGGCCACGCGCAATGTTTCGAAACAATAGCAACAAGAAACAATGCCAGTCAGCGTGGGCGGTAACATAGGGCATGGGTTTGAAAAGAAACAAATAGGTAATTGTCTGCAGCGCAAGCAAAAAGCGAAAGTCAATGCGTAAATACTGACACAATAGAAATATGTATATTTATATATATAAATAATTCTCAGCATAACCATAACAGCTGTTGTGATAACTGAATGTACAAAAAAAAAAAATTAAAAATAAACAATAAAATATAAATCCTACTCGAGACTTATGCCTATTTTCATGATCTGCAGCAAAATGTAGATCCATATTGCCAATGAAAAAAAAAAAGAAACTTTATTACAGTTCTAAAATTGACAAGTAGGAGAAGTAGAAAATATTCCGAAGAATCGATTTATGCATATCAACTTTGCCGTCTGGCAAATATGTCATGTGTTTTACTATAAATAGATAAAGCATTTAATGCATTAAAAGCGCAAATCCTTGACAAGGCCGACAATGTCAACATTTGTGTCAAGTTGATGTGAGCATAAAGACTTCTGTTTTTTTATTTTATTTTATTTATTGACGCATGGCAAATAAATCATTTACTGAGAATAACTTTAACTCATGTGCATAGCCTTTTTGTTTTTACAGGATACGATTGATTTGTCTATCATTGTGTATGTGAGATTTAAAATAATTGTGAACTGATTTGTTGGCAGCATAATGCTATCAGCTAACTAATTACTCAACCACAAATTCGGTGTGGACCATAGTATTATTTTTTTATTTTTTTTTTGAGCTAATATTTTTTCAAAATCTCAAAAGCTAGCTAACAGCGTGAAGTCATTTGGCTCTACAACATATTGAAAATGTTTAAAATTTAAATATGCATGCGTTATCAGATTCTGTAAGTAGTACAAACGCTTTGTAAATATGCCATAGTAAAGCCTTGATAGCCTTTCCGACAGCCACTTGCGATGACAAAGCCAATTTGATGAATATCTTAATGCTTCATTTCCATTACCCACACACTCAGTGTCGCTCATAACTAACCTTAAGCCTGCAGCAATCACATGAAATTGAAAATTTTTTAAGTTTCGGAATTGTTTAATTTCGAAAGCTATTTCGTTTGCGATGCGAGGCACGTGCGCGCAATGTCCCAAATTCATAGATCAAGCAAATAGAATGAAGCTTACACAATTTGGCACAGACTCAAGCCGAAGAGAAGCTCCGGCAGCTTGGGCATAGGCTCGACCGACAAAACATACGTAATAACTCAAAATCAGTTGACCTTGTAACCAAGTTGACAGCGACATGAAAACTCATGACATAAAAAAACAAAAACAAGCAAAAACCAAAAACAGTAAAAAGAAGCAAAACCCCAACCCATCTAAACCTAACAAAACCCGAATAAAATAAACAACAAAAACCACTTCAAAAATAAAGTATAACACTGCAAGTGTATGCGTGTACATGCATGACAATATGTGTATGTGTGTGTGTGTGTGTGTGTGTGTGTGAGCATAGGAAAAACAAATAAAAACCAAAGCGCAAATATAGTAAGAACTCAAATAAAGAGAAATTAAGCATTTCGCTTTTATTTGCACACATTTTTGCTGAGGCGCTTGTTTGGCATGATAATTGTTATGCGAAAGGGAGAGCGAAAAATCAACCACTTCACATACAGCAAAACAACAACAACAACAACAACAACGATAGGCAACAACTAAACATGCGAATGCGTACAGGAATGCGCAAGCGACTGCGAGAATGAGAAATAAAATGAGCGAAAGCACTTTTTTGTCAACAGCAATAATGAAACAAAACGTCAGCAATAACAGCAGCAGCAACAACAACAAAAAGCAGCGTCAAGCAACAATGACAACACGAATGAAGACAAACAAAAGACCTCAAAACTTGTGCGAAATAATATGACAGCCTGCAGAAAACCAAAAATGAAAATAATATGTTACGCTGCTTTTTCGCTATGGCGGCCGCGCGGGCGTCTGTTTGTGGCTTACGCTTTTGGCTATTATTATTTCTGTGTGTGTGTGAGTGGTTTTTTGCGTTTTGTTTTTTTTCTCTTGTTTTGTTAAACGTGAAACGTGCAAAAACTGCAAAAATGACGATAAACAGGAAAAGTCGTGCAAATGTGTGTAATGACATCAAATTGTCAATGATCACAGCGATTGTGGGCTGCTTGGGTGGTTTCATTTTTTTTTTTTTTTTCGGAGATTGTTGCCGCTCGAGCTGACATTTACACGTACATTAGAGTGGCCCAAAACTGTATTGCAAAATCTGTTTGTCTTTTTACGCATGCCTCTTTTATATTTATGCAAACTACATGCAACAGATGTATGCCTCGTACTGTTCTATGCGTAACTTACTGAGGTCTAATGCAGGAAATTCAATTTCTGACGCTTCAACTTGCCAGTTATCAATCCAATGCAGCTCAACATAACAACATCACTTGCCGATAGCCAAGTAATTCAAGATTACTAATCAGCTTCTTACACTTTTCTTAATTACAACATAAAAAACAACAAATGTGTAATGCTTCCAAAAAGAAAACTTTTATATGCGGCATTAAATTTGCACTGAGATATTTCTTAGTTGTTTTTAATTGAGTTGTAAAATTTTATTGCAAAACTTGCCCATCAGTTTAGGCACAATTCGGTAGGGTTTTGTTGACTGAATTTAACTTCATTAGCTTCATAATTTTAATGCAATGCCTGGGTCAGCCTGAAGGACACACTTGGCCGATGTTTATGATGCCTTAGCAGCTGTGTGAGTTGACCAAAGGATCGTTTGAGTTGACAAGCTGAGCACTGTGCAAGTTTTTGCTTTTCTTCTTCTAGGCAGTGACGGAAACGGAGATGGAGACGAAGCTGAGCGTCAATGTCATTGTTTGATGAAAACAAAACAGCGTCGGCTATTAGCCACATATAACATATATGTAATGTGCTAATTAGCTATGTCTGCTCCGGCTGCAGCTGGCATTTATTTTTTTCGCCGTTTTTTTTTCGTGCCATTTCACTGATTACAAACAGAAATAATTCCTTATGCGCAATGTGAGGAAAACTCATTAGGAGCGCAGCGCAAAAAATGTGGGAAAAAGGGGGAAAAAAAACATAATCTTTAAGCTATTTTAATAATTATAACTGTCATCTATAATAATGACATGTAAGCTATAATATTTAATGTTTCGTTCTTTGCTGTTACTTCTTCTTTAATTGCAGAATCAAATCATACAGCATAATCAACGCGCCGGCGTCATTGTCAGCAGCGGAGATTTGGCGCTGCAGGGAGTCACGCGTCATCAGGCGGGCAATTACACGTGCACCGCATCGAATGTCGAGGGCGATGGCGACTCGAATGTCGTCGAGCTGAAAGTCATGTGTAAGTGTGTGCTCACGTAAAATATCACATATATTATGTATTTTTATTATTTTAATCATATTGTAAATATTTATTTTAATGCTGACATTTTGTATATCTGCGATTCCCCATTTCACTCTGTCACTCTCTCGAATCACAAAAATACATTACGTGTCACTTACAATTTTATACAATATGTATGTGCAAATATAAAACAAGACAAAGAAGAAATATGTTGAAAACATTTTTCACACATGCATTTCGCGCCTGTTTAAATTTTATTTCGACACTTCACATTTTTCACAAGTGACAGTTTAAGCGGCCATTGAAGCGAAGCTTACACGGCTTATGCCGCCGCGCACACGAAATGGGCGCCTCTCCTGCACTTCTCTCCTCCACTCACCAGCTCCCTTCTCTTTCACTGCTGCTTTCATTGCGTTGTACTCACATGTAACAAACATTTTCTCTTTTTTATTTGCCGTGCCTCGTTTATTGCGTTGATGTTGTGAAATGTTCGTTAAAGGCCAAATTTGTCAATAAAATGAAAGCAAAATCGTTACTCTCGGCTGTTGGCTGTAAAACTTGTTACGGTTTTTGGCTAAGCTCACAAATGACATATGACACTAAAATCTGGCAATGTCACTAATGTAAAGCCAAAATTTCACTTGATTTTACAGCCGCACTGCAATTTGACTCAAATAATATGGCCTTGGCAAATTTCAAGCATTGCAAGCCATAAACAGAACAAAACAAGAACAAAACAAAAAATCGCTGAAGGTGACCAGATTGTTTCTATGTACATAAATTCGAAGCCAAAAATCGACCATGTGTTGCATAAGCATTTATAAAAAAGAAATTTGTGAAATAGTCCACAGCCGTGAACTGTGACCATTGCTGCTTTGTGTTTAAAAATACATTCTCTTGACAAAAGCATAAACCAACAAAACGAGTTTCGGTAAATCTGTTTTTGATGATTCTCAAGAATAAGTCAGTTGGCTTCATATGTAAAACCTGCAGCTGATCTTTGACTCTAGGCAATTTGCTAGAATTTTTCAATCATTAAACTTAAACTTCAAGCAACTTGCAGCACGCACAGTCTTTAATTAAAAACGCAATCAGCAAATAACGGGATATTCATAAAACTAAAGCAATCGAAAGAATATACAAATGCTAATAATACAAAATTGCCACAAAAGAGAAAAAAAATAGAAGAAACATTTCAAGTGGGAGCAACAATAATAAACATAAGATAGATTTACACGCTCATTTACAAGAATTATCTGTAAGCAACATGACAGGCAGACTGACAAACAGACAGACGGACAAGCAGACAGACAGGCAGACAATCACACAAATAAAAGGCGGCAAACACTCAGCACACTCGCAGACAAACATATGTAAACAACATAAGGGTGCTGGCTTAGACACTACAGACAGACGGACAGACATGCAGACAGACAACGACAACGACAAAGACGAAGACGATGACGACGTCAACGAGATACGAGGAACAAATAGTCAAGCACACACACACATACAGAGAGTAAGAGAGAGAGAGAGAGAGAGAGATACTCGTACACTTCATGTTGCTCGTTATCATATAAGAATAATCACAAAACGGAAATTTGTTGCTTTCACTTGTTAGTTGTTGCCATTTCTTCATTGTGCTGCTTTCTGCGATTTTTCTTCGTGTTTTTTTTCTTTTTGGTTCCCTTTTGCTGCTGCTACGCTTTATTTGCCAACTCATTTGCTGCGCAACAAAGACACAGCGAGGCACGGCAAGGCAAGGCAGCAGCAGGAAAAAATTGTTGAGCACAAATGAGCAAGTGTAGAGACGAATGTCGGGAAGCAAAGTGTAGTGAGACAAGTGGAAATGAAATCACAGCCGAGCAGCGCTTCAAGTATAAGCAAAGTAAGCAGGCAATGCGTGCCATGGCTGCATGTTGGCTGTTGTTGTTGTTGTTTGGCGATGCCACCTGTTCACGTGAGGCACGGAAATATGAGCGCGGAAGTTTGCACGCCACACAAATTATAGCCCTGACAAGTGTTGCTTTGATGATAAGCCGTATTTTGCTTAAGTACACTTTCTTTTCTTTTTTATGTATATAACATAACATATAATGCATTTCGTATTTGTGATTGGGAAGTCGCTAATAAGCCATTAGCAACATTTCCAAATAATAAATCGCATAAGCACAAATCGAGTTGTGAGAAAGCTGCGCCAGTGAGTTGCCACATAGGCAGGGGGCTGAGGTCTTGCATAATGCACATCAAAGGCGCACACAATAAGCGCAAAGTAACCACAAAACGAGGACCCATTGCGGGGTGCTGAGCAATGCAATAACAACAACAACAGCTGCCAACAACAGGCAAAAAGCAGCAGACAGAAAGAAAAAAAAAAGAAAAAAAAACCTAAAACAAAACGCCACACAATGCAAATGCTAACAATGCGAAAGCAACAACGTGGCGTATACGTTATCTCAATAGTGTACAAGTGTGTGCCAATGGGAGAGAGAGAAAGAGAGATAGAGAGAGATCAGACATAAAAAAACTGCATGGCCTAGTACAAGACGCAGTCATGTTGCGGAAATACTTGTTAGAAAATCGAAAAGTACTTCCATAACTCAGTGTGCTGAAGTCAACGTTTCGCTGCCTACCCGACTGCACGCTCCCCTGCCCCACTGTCTGCCTGCTCGTCTATTTGGTGCCTGCTGCACTGTTGCAGAGTTGCACGGAATGTGACAAAGGTCACGTGAAACCAATATGGCATGGCTTTTGTGGGCAACCTAACGACAGCAATAACAACAAGCAAGCACATCAACAACAACAAACAACAACAGACAAGAGCAGACAACAACAGAATTACTAAATGTGCAAAGAAAACATGCCACAACCCGTTCAAGCAGCAATGCTTGCAAATCTTGTAAGAAACAACAGAAACAACAACAAAAAGAAATGAACAAAAAATGAAAAAAACAAAAGAACAACAACAAATATGTTGCCACAAGCTGCACTTGAGCCAATGCACACAAAAGGGATTGCCATGGCAAAGGCGAGACCACAGAAGCAGCTTTTCTTGCTTTTTTGTGCTTTTCGCTGCAGGCATGCGGATGCGGTAACGGCGACAGTTGTCCATTGTGGCTAAGCTGCTGAGTTTTACTCAAAGACACGGCAGCAGCAGCAGCAGAACGGACTGTCGAGCTGAGTTTTGGCCAAGCGACGCAATAGGTGATGTGTGCTTTTATTTTAAATTAGGTGCATCCCAGACAGATTTGTTTCAACAACATCATGTGTTTGTGTGTGTGTGAATGGTAGAGAAAAAGACATCCAACTTGACATTAGTTGGCCAAGTTGCTCATCTGCGTTGTATGTACATTTTATTGCACTGCTGCACTGCCTCGGTCGCATATCCTACGAGTCTCAGCGCAGGTGTTTTTTCTCTGCGCACTCCGCCAATCTTGTTGTGTCTTCTTCTGCTTAGTTGCCTATGCTGCTTTTACTTTGTGTAACCCTTGCTTTTATTTACTTGACTTTTTTTTTTTTTTTTGTGAAATTCTCTAGTAAGAGATTTTTTCTATTCGCCTTTTTCGGAAGTTTTTGCAATCTCGTTAGTGCTTTTGTTTTTAAGTACAATTTTCATTTGTTTCCTTATCCTTTGCTTACTCTTGTGGTTGATTGATTTTTTGTTAATTTCTTCTCTACGCTTGTTTTTTATTGCGCCCAAAATGCAACTTCACTTTTTTGTCCAGCTCACAATTGTCACACATATAAGTTACTAAATTTCTGGTAAATCTTAGCCGCCAATTTGAATTTTCCTTTGTTATGTTGACGAATTTACGTGCCATTTCTTATTTGCTTTGGTTACTCCTTTTTTTTTGCAACTGTTTAGTTTTCTCTATTTTAGTTGGCACAAAATAAATTTTCTTGTCGAATTTTAAACTTTTGTTTAAAGCTTTTACTGGCAACTGTAAAACCAACTATAACAACAACAACAACAGCAACAACATACTGATGTAGTTGCAACATTTTACAGACAAGGATTAGAAGAAATTGAATTTCGTGCCCGTTTTTGCCATCTCTGCTTTGCGCCTTAACACCCGCCCAAGCGCCCCGTCACCCACTCAGCCTCTTGCATTCGATCCGCCAGCATCGAGGCTCTGCTCTGCTTTGCTTGGTTCTGCTCTGCTTCAGCAGACTTTGTGCAAGTTTTTGTTTCACGTAACGGTTCCCAAGCAGCTTTGCCTCGGTTCAGTTTTGTTTGTACCTTAGTTAGTTGCTTGAATGGTTTGGTTTAGTTCACTTTGGTTTGGTGAGGTTGAGTCTGGGTTTGCGTTTGGGTATGTCGGTTCCTCTTCTGCTTGGCTCGCCTGTTCACCTGCTGGCCAGTGCTTGGTTGGTTTGTTGGTATCTCGATGGTCTAAAAACTTTTCTACTTTGGATTGAGTGCGGTTAAGATATCTTTTCTGCAATTTTTGTTGCTTTTTTTGCCTTGTGGCCCACTTCTCACACAGGGGCGCACCCCTGTTCATGTTTAGTGCAGCCGCGTGCTGAAAGGTTTGCAATCGTACGTACCAACTGCAATGCATGTATCGATTTCTCTTATTTCGTTTGTAATTTTATTTTCTGGTTTTTTTTTTTTTTTGCGAAACGGTAAATCAAAACTTTGCATGGTTAAAAACAAAACAAAAAAAAAAAAAAAAACACAAAAAAAAAAACCAAGAAAACAAATACAAACAAGAAAAGATAAAAAGAAAAGTTAAAAAGAACACAAATAAAAAAAAAACGGAGGCGTTGGCAGAGGCGCTGCCTGAAATTGAGTTTTGAGTCCTGCTAATAAAAACTTAAAATTTGCTTTCAATTATTTGCAGATAAACCTATTTGCCGACCGGATCAGAAGAAAATCTATGGCGTTGCACGCAATGAGGCTGCAGAGATCTCCTGTGAAGTGGATGCATTTCCGCCCCCAGAGAATTTCAAGTGGTCCTTCAACAACACAGCAGAAACTTTCGATATGCCGCAAAGTGGCTTCCGTGCGCATTCCGCGCAGGGCTCCACGCTGACCTACACACCGGTGAAGGTGAGTAACAAACGGGCCAGCAATTGAGCCTCTCAATTTGGCTATTAAATGCAATTTCAACTTGCACTGAGTGCATAAGGAAACTGTTGAATTTGATTTCTGCCTTAATTAACTTAAGTCATGCCAAAAAATCCTGTATGAGGCATTCTGCCATATGCCATGTGAAATCCTAAGCAGACGTGGCAGCATTTGTAGCTGGCAAAAAATGTAAGCCACCTTGTGCTCGGCCACTTTATTGTTTCTGGCATGCCAAAAACACTAATTAACACAGAAGCAAGTAACCTCACAACGCACCGCATCGAACCCCACATCGCCTACATAGACACATCAGTCAAGAAAATAAATTAATTTTATATGTCAATTGCTTACATGTCAATCGCATGAAGTTCATTTACAAAATAACAGAAAAACAGCAGCAGCAACAACAACAGCAACAATATGCATAAAAGAAATAATACGAAAAAGAAAAAAAAAATAACATAAGAAGCAGAGAATTAAATTAATATGATGCACGATTGTTATTAGCGTACATCAATGCTCAACTTTAGCCTTTACGCACGCGCCCTTCCTCCCTCTCCGCCTGCCCGCCTTGCACGTTCGCTGCTACACATGATTGAATCGCGCGTTGGCAGCAGAACAAGCGGGCAGGCAGGCAGAGGATGTAGGATGTGGGGTAGATGGTGCGGGCAATTATGTCTACAAGTACTAATTGGATTCATAACACGATATGAAGCGTTCGCTTTTCAAAATGTTAACCCCGAAAAACAACAAGAGCACCTACAGCAGCAGCTGCAGTCTCTCAGAGTGTGTGTGGGTGTGTGTGTGTGTGTGTAGCTGTGAGTCCTGCTTTTTATTAAAATGACAAATTACAAATGACATACCAACATGTGTTCGCCTTACACATTACACCCACAATATACACATACACACACACACTCACACACACACACACACAATTTGGCCCAAATACGTTGGGCGGCTTTGCAAAAAGTTGAATTCACATCAGTGCGGGGATCTAAGTGCGGGCGGGTGTTCGTGTTTACGGAACTTCGTTTTGTATTTGAAACGCGAAATTGTTATTGACACATCTGACATTACCGTTGTGCATAAAATGTGTAGAGCGCACAGAAATAAAGCGTTGGATGGGAGGATATGCGTGTATGCGCAGGATGAGTACTTGCCGCGGTTCAGGATGTGGACGACGCGCATATGGACAAGAACAATTAAAATTTTCACTTCATTGGTGTTGGAATTCGTTATGCCTGTCAACATGTTGCTGTGCCTAGCATAACAATTTTGTTGTTGCTGTTGTTCTTGTGTGGGAATTTTCGTGTAAAATTTAGTACAAATATTAATTAATAGACAAGTGGCCAAGTTTGTGTACCTAAGCTGTGTATGGAAAAAAAGAACAACTTTTTGCAATTAACAACATTTGGGTTTTAAAAAAAATGAAGTTGTTTTTAGCCTACATGGCATATTTTGGTTTTATAAATTATCCTGCCCATTATGGAGCACAATCCTTTGTAGTTCGGCAGATATATAACAGATGTAACTCAGAAAATGCTATAAAACTATAGAAAACACTTTCGTTTAAAATAAATTAAAATGTTTGATATGTTTTCTCGTTTTTTTTTTTTTTTTTGTATTCATAAATATATGCTAATGTAACACGATTAATCATGACGTCTTTTAAATTATGTTTACCGCTCATAAATATTAGCTTACATGCTATTTTCTTTATTTTTTAATATTTTTTAATATAATTTTCTTGAAAGTGAATGAGCCACATTATGAACTTTCTTAATTAATTAAACAGTGGCAAATGCTAAAATTGCCACAACAGAAATCAAGTTTACTATAAAATAACCAAAAAGAAAAAAACACTTGCAAAATAATAAAAGAAAAACCAAATAGGAATTTTTGTAAACTAGGTCAGCGTAGTAGAACAATAAAAAAAGAAGCAACTTTATAGCAGCGTCGCATTTTGCCACTGGCTAAGCTTAACCCTGGTCGGTGCTGCTCAGCTGCCCTGCTCCGTGCAAGGCACACTACAGTGCAGTGTAGTGTAGTGTAGTCTAGCGTGGTGTAGTTCAGTTATATTGCATTGCGGAAGTGCATTGTTTTGTGCCAGCAGTTAGCCTCATAATGGCCGCCATGTTGTCATATACTCGCTCACACACACACTCACACACACAGCCAAAGCAACAGCCAATGGCCAGCAGACCACTAACTAAACATGCAAACATGCTGACAAACATCCAGGCATGGCCACATACACTCACACAAAAACTGACTGAGCAAACCTAACACTTTTAGTGCCACTAAGAATATTGCAAACAGCACACCAAACGACAACAACAGCGCCAACAACAACAGGCATCTAACGGCAACAGCAGCTGTTGTCATTGCAATATTAGAAGTTTTCGTTTTTCTGCTGCTTCTTTTCATGGCGCTTTCCTTGCTTCGGCCATGTGTGTCGTCATTTCCTCATTCTACTTTAATGCCCGAGTGTAGCGACTACAGACGCTTGCTCTTCCTCTTGCTCTGGCTGTTGCCATTATTGCAATTTCTGAGCTGGCTGCCAGGCACTTATGGCAAGTGCAGCAGTTTTGCTTTTATTATGGTTTGCTATTTTTTACATATGCAGCACTTTTGCTTTTTGCGACAATTACAAAAATTGCAACATAGAAATTTCGCACACACATAAACACATACACATACACACATCTAGTCACACATTTTCGTCCTGTTGCACTATAAAATCTATTTCAGTTAACCTTTGATGCAAATTAACTTTCGGATTATTCGCATGTGCCTTGGCTGCTTGCTGCATACATTTGGGGAAATCAACATTGCAGACAATTTGCCAAAGCATAAAATCCACTGCCACTTTCATTGTAGTTCATAAACACGGATTAAGTTTTTTCGATATCGATAACAGTTCTAAGTGTCCACTTTGGTAGTCAACTGCGTGTAATTTTTCTTTTTTATTTTTATTTTTTTTTTTATTTTTTCATGACACAAGTGAAAATGCACAGCTCTGCTATGTTGTGGGGCCAAGCAGCCGCATAGCGCCAAGGAGTGTGGGGCAGCAGAAGTAAAGCAGGAAGCAAGTTTTGCTTTTAATTGTCTTTTGTTTTGCTCTGTTTTGGTTTCTGTTTATTTGCTTATTTTGCCACACACTTTGCCATTTACTTTACTTGTTTTCCTTTTTAATTACACGCGCGCGCTAATAGAATTTTTAATTAAAATTGCCACTGCTTGGCTTTACGCTTTGGATGCGCTCACTCAGTTGCTTTAGTTAAAGTTTTTGATTTTCTTGTTTTTTTTTTAATCTATTTTGTTTTCTTTTTCTTTTGATTGCGTTTCACACGTGCAGTACATGGCTTCATCCGTGAATTTAAAAGTAAAGTAAAAACAAGACAAGACAAGAAATGACTAGAAAATCGATGATGAAATGTTTACTTTAGGCAGCTGGCTTAGCAGCCAACTTTACGATGAACACAAATTAGATACGACTGTTGGCAAAGTCACAGTTCTCAGATGTTTGCTGTCGTTTTCTTGATAAGTTTGTATTTGAGTTTACATTTTGGCATTAAATGAGCGCAGGCACGTGCGAATTGCTCATTGACGGTTACTTTGATTTAAATTTAAGCTTTGGCATACATTTATTGCGCAAATGGCTTAATACGTGTATAAAGAATCAAAACTATGTTTATGTCTTCATATGCCATTCCATTATAAAACATCCTTAAATTTAATTTCATACGAGAAGGCACACATGAGATATTTGAAATTATTCAAAATACTTTTACCTTAAGAAATAACACATTGCTTAAAAACTGATTTGCATAAAATTTTAAAACTAATGCGTAAAATAATTTATCAAACATTACACAACTGGCTGGCAGTCATAAAGCTGCAGAAGCAGCAGCAGCTGCCAACACTATGAATCAACACCTCAGCTGCAAGCTTTAAGGTAAAATGCTTGCAGTCAAGAAAATCTGAATACGACTGTATATATGAAACATAGGAATGAACATGGATGGGTGTGAGTGTGTGCGTCTTTATATATATGCTTGAGCGAGTGCAAGGCAAATAAAGAATATCACAGAGCAACAGCGTTTAGTTAAAATGCATGGAAATTTATAATAATAAAGATGCATAACCGCAGGCAAACTTACAAAACAAACGTAGAAGCAGAAGCAGAAGCAGTAGCAAAGTACGTAATATTTGCAAGCATAGTAAAATGAAATAAAATAAAATTATCAAAGCATACTTTCGTGCGTATTTTGGAAAATGCAAGAGAAATTCCTACAATTTAGTTGCATATGAAACAAAGTAATTGACTTTGACTTAATTAAGTGCGGGCTCATGTACATGGAAAGGATGCAGTCACACACACACACTCACACACACACACATGTCAGGAGTTCATGGAAAGCAAAACCTTCCTGCCAATGTTGCTAACCATTTATTTATTTATTAACATTTATTACGACTGTTTACAAATGTTGTCTGTGTTTATGTTATTTTAGTATAATTCGTCTCTCTCTAAGGGAAAATACTTTTGCAGCAAATATGCGTAAATTTTTTGTGTGTGCTCTGATATTTTGTGTGCTTTGAATTTGTAAGAAAATATTTGTAATGAAATGTGCAATCTACGCACACATTCAATTATTTATACACTCAGTCACTCATACACTCACTCAGTCATTCGTATAGGCTCATTCACACACTCATATTCACACTCGCACACACAGATGCAGACGCAATTAAGCGTAAAATAATTTATATGCGCCCTAAAATGATGTCAAGCGGCGCACATGGATGACTTTGAAGTGGCAGCCACTCCGGCCAATCCGGCCACTTTCCATTGCCACTTGCCACTTGCCACTTAGACGTTGACAGGCATATTATTTATGTATTTTAATTAAAATTTTAAGCATTAAGTGACATTTAAATGAGAATCTACATTTCTTTCATTTTTTTCTTTTCATTTTTCTCGGTATTTTTTTTTCTTTTTTTTTCTTTTTTCTTCATCTTCGCTTCATCTGCGCTTATTCAATATGAGTGCGAAAATCATGTTTCTGTTCGGATTTTGCTTTTGCTATTCTATCAAATGCTGTTTGCTTCAATTGCTTGGCATTGCATACTTTTGGACGGACACATAAGCATAAATACCCACTTGGCCTTTCTTTTGCCTTCATGCGTGTTGACTTCAGGCAAAAATGTCAGCAATAGCAACAGCAACAGCAGCAGAAGCAGCAGCCTGCCAAAACGGAAATTGCTCGAAAGAACATTTTTCTGTACGTTTTGTGTTCGTTTGCTCACGCTCATACTCGTGCCAAAATATATTTGTTTGACTCGTTAAATTAATGAGCTGCCTTTGCACAAGCTCGGATATGCGCATAATATATAAGCAAAGAAATTGCCAAAGCAAATGAAATGTAGAAAAGCAAAACGAAAACGAACAAAAAAAAAAACAACGGAAAGAAATACAAAAATTGTAGAAAATTTGTTAAGGCAAGGCGTGCAGTGCACTTGCTTTGACTGAAGCCAACGCCAATTCCACCCCACCCCCAACACCCTAAATGCTCGCACGCTGCTTTCTGTCAGTCTGTCTGCGTGTCTGTCTGCGCCTCACACACTGGGTGACTCTGTTTGTGACTCAACGCTCAGCAGTAGAGCATTTGAAACGAAATGTAACGGAAGCCGGAAACAGCATATATGACAACTGAACGGAAGGGATTTTTCACATATACAATTGGGCTAAATGATTTATGCACAACAGCAGAAGCAGCCGCTGTCGCAGCATCAGCAGCAGCAACAACAACATCTACAGCAACAACAATCAGCAACGTCAGTGGGCGTTGTTTGGTCTTCGTTTCAGAAGTTTTTCCATAGTCTATGGACTTGGACTTTTTTCCTGTGGCTTGTTTAGGAAATGCCAAAAAATCTTAGACAAACATTCGCTTGCTTTTGGATTTCACTTGCTTGCCGTTTGGTCTTGTCTTGGCCGCATTTGGCCTGCTTCTTGCTGTCATTGTGCGTATTTGTTTGCTCTTCGGTGAATAGCCTGCTTGATTATTTTATGTGATTTTAGTTGCAATTCAAGTTGTTTGATTGCTGCCTTTGACTAGTCGCATAGTTTACCCCCACCCTCCCGCACCACATCTCATTCACACCATTGACCCCATGGCTATTTTTAGTTTATTAAATTTGTGTGCTGCTCTGATTGCTGCGAGAACTTATTGATTATGCTTTATGGAAATTGATTAAAGTTTTGTTAAACATTTACGCTTAAAGTTTTCTCATTCTTCCTTTACGTCAAAGTTCAAGAATTTGGCAAATTTGCGCAAATTAGGTACGATAACATGAATTCAAGAGCCCTGCTTTGGCTTCCGGTGCACGTGTTAGACAGTACTGTAGAAATGCCTTCGGTCACGTATAACCAAATACACTGACATCATTCATTGGAACTTGTGACTATTGCAAGGGTAACAAATTTTCAACATGGTAACACTTTGATCTTGATCAAAGAAATTTTACTGAAAATTGAAATTAACTATTGGATTATATAGCATGCATATCTGTTTCTGCTCATAAAACCAATTTTTGGCAAAGCTTCATGTCCGCAGAATGCTGACGCCAGCTAATTAGCTGCCATGATTTATGATTTATTACAGCAATATTGAGTATACATTTAACTATGCCTGAGGTTCTCAGTTTCTCTAAGTTTAATGCCAATGGAAGTTTTACAAAAATTCAGTTCAGAAATTGAACAACGGAAATAATAATTAAGACTGTCAAAACAGTTCATCATCATTTGATTTCGTTAACTTTGAATAATTAAAGACACAAGACTCTAAGATAAAAAGGTATGCAATTAAACAATCGAAATTTATCCAAAAAAACCGAAAAAATAAAAGGAAAAAAGAAAACGTTAACTGCCCTTGAGGGTACTCTGACATTATCATGGCACACAAAGGATCTATTCCTGCCACTTCGGCACTCAACAAAGCGGCATCGCTTAATCATGACAGACATTTATCAGTTGCCAACGCGCGCTCAAGTGCACAACTCAAACCATTGGCGAATCGCCTATACGCCATGTAACCCAACCCCATGCAAGCACACCTCCTCCGTCAGCGCCCCTACCAGCCCCAGCAGCCACCCAAGCCAAGGCAGCAACAACGCGGTAACAACTTTGAAACAAAAATTTCAGCTTCGCAACTGAACTCATTAAAAATTAAAATCACTTTTTCGCAAAATGTCAACACAAATTGCTGCTTATTTATCAGCGCAGCTAGCAGCGCGAGTGGGGGCCATAGGGAGAGCACCAGCAGCAGTGGGCAGAGCAGAGCAGTAAAGTCAAAATTGGGTGCAAGTCGCTACATATGCGCGCGCGCTCTCAACTCGCAGCCGGTTGTCATTTAATTAACGCAAAAAAGAGAGTCAAGCGCACAACAGGCCAAAAAGCAGTAAGACTGAAGGAATTTGAAAAAAGCTAACCAAGGAAGGAAAAGAAAAACATTTACACAAAACTTTCTACGAAAATGCCAAAACATAAACAACAACAGCAACAGCAGCAGCAGCAACATCAGAACCAACACAGGCAACAGAGGCAAGAGAACAACAAATATAAATCGACAAGAAAAACAAAGTTTTTCGGTTTTATTTACAGAAAAATTTCCCTTTTCTAACTTCTTGTGTTGTTGCTGTTGTTGTGTTGCCATCAGCTCTCGCCTTGAGTTGCGATGATTTGCGCTGCGCTGCGCTGTGTTCAGTTTTAAAGCATTGCGTACGCAGCCCTGGCAAGAAATTCTTGAAGCAAAGCGTGTACTGTGAATATTTTCAATTGCTTCGTTTTGTCTATGCTTGGTTTTCTTACGCTCTCCCACTCAGCCGCCCTTCCATACTCCCTTGTTGTTGTTGTTGATGTTGTTGTGCTAAAATTGCTTGTATCGTGCTGCGTCTTTTTAGTTTGGAATGTGGGTATGGGAGTTATGCTGATGCAGCTGATTGACAGTATTGCCAATTGCTCCAAAATTTGAACTATGGCGAAGCTTTTGTTTTTGTTGACTTTACTTTTGTTTTCTGTTATTTTATTTTTGTTTTTTGAATTTTGCTGTTTTATTTTTGCGCTCCCTCCTTAAAAATGAGTTTAAAATATCTGCATGCGTGCTGCTGACAGTCACAGTGGAAAATTTTCCAATCAAAACAATACACATCAAAGTTTTCGCTGGCTTTGAATTATATTGAAATAAATGCAAAATTTATTGCCAAACGAAAATATTCATGTATGTATGTCTGTATGTATGAATGTATGAATGTAGGTTTCCATGAAATTTAATTTGCTCGTTACTACGCAGTATTTCTTGTGAGAAATTCTCTTGATTGGTTTTAAGTGAATTTCGTTGGCAGAATGAGACACGACCCCACTTGGTTGGGGGCCACTGAAATTGTTAATGGAATTTAAGCAAATAATTGCTGCTGTGTGACATTAACATTCTTTACTTTGGGTCTGCATACGACACGACATTCGCACAGAAGACTATGCACACAACTCTTATGTGCTGATGTGGTATATTTATATCTTGCAGAGTTTTTCTATTAATATCATCAAGCATTTGTATGTTCACATGTTTGCATATATGTAATTCCTAGGATACGTACATATATGTGTTCGCAGTTTTGAGGTATGCCCCAGCCATAGCAATTATGTCATGCATAGTTCGCCATAGTAGTTTGTCTACCTAAATACGATTCAGTCATTCATTATTCAGGCCACCGAATTCCAATTTTGGGTTTAGCTTAGTTCACGTTTTACTTAGCCATTGCTCACATAAATGCCAATCGCTCACATCCATCCAATCTGTCATGTCTATCCCATGGCCGAACTGTCACCAAAGTGGAACAAATTTTGTTACCATTTGTGAACGCAGACAAATTCAAAGTCATCGATAAGATTTGAGCAAGTGCAAATAAATCAATTGTTTCATATGTGTTTGCTACTTGACCGTAACCTAGATTTCATTAGCACGGCTATTGCGGAGCAGCAACAAGAAGCTCCAAGCCAAAACACACACAAGCAACAAGACCAAGCTGACAAAATGCAAACAAATAAACAGGCAAGCAAATAGAAACTGTCAGCTACTTAGTGGCTAAAACAACAAACATAAAGATACAATCGCACAAATGTTTCGCCAGTCAAGCAGCCAAACAGGCAAGCAGCCAAGCAGTCACAACCGAGATGACCGAAATGAGGACTAAGCGTAGCGCCGACAGTTTTGATTTTGATTTCCACTCCGAGGCACTCGGTTGCAAATGAAATGAGCATATGCTTCATTTGCTTTTACGGCCATGCATATGGCAAAGATAGCCAGCCATGTACTCTTCCTCTCTCTCACTCTCACACATTCACTCCCTGCCTCTACCCCACTCTTGGTTGGCTCCAAAAAGCTACACATTGACCTTATCGACATAGAAATTATATTAATGTGAAAGTTATTGACAGCTTCAATCAATCAGCGCGCGCACACAAAAAATAAACGAAAAAATGTAGCATACTTATAGGCGTACGTTACGCTCACATGCGCTTTTGAGCATACGCACGCGTGTCCTCTTATCCTCGTATCCTCATGTCCGCGTGCCTGCCTGTGTGTCGCGTAATGAATTAAGTTGATATTTTGCTCATCTATTATGCAATCGAATTCATCGAATGCTTTCTTATGCTCCCTCCCAGCCCGCATTCATTTTCGTATAACATATTCACGCACTTTGGCTTCGCTTCATTTTCCTTTTTATTTTTTTTTTTTATATATTTCTTTTTCTTTTATTTTTTTCATTTTTGTTTGCTGCCACGGCTGCCTTTTGCAGCATTGCGTTGTTTATTTTTCTGGGCGTGTGTGGATATGTCAATATATCAATACAAATATAATCAATTATAATTAATAAATTAAATGGCACATGTCCTAGTTTTCAGCTGGCGTAGCCAAAGTATTAATTAAAACATGCAGTGCAGCGATATGCCAGTCATTTCGACTACAAATAAATCGAAAATCATTTTAAAGTTGATTTAAATTGTCAGCCAGGCGCATTAAAATGCTAATTAACCTATATGGTCAAATTGAAATGGCGATTCTTGCCTGTGGGCATGTTTGCTTTTGCTGCATTTTTATATGTGTATTGCGTTTATTTAAAATCTCACAGGAGTCATGCAACTAAAAACGTTCTTCTTTGCATTCGTTTCTTGCAGGAAATGGACTTTGGCACTATCATGTGCTGGGCGGATAACAACGTCGGCCAGCAGAAGGAGCCTTGCGTGTTTCATTTGATTGCCGCTGGCAAACCGGAGGCACCTACAAATTGCACAGTCGTTAATCAGACATCGGATTCGTTGGAGGTGTACTGCATCGAAGGTGAGTAACAGACAGCGATTTGCTCAAGTGTGCAAGCAAACAAGCAACAAAATTGCTACACAAAATGCACAGAACAAAAAAAATCTTCAAATTTCTATTGAAGACCATTTAACAAATTCTCAAAATATACTAAACCTATGTACAGACAAACAAACTGTAGAAGCGCACTTCTCTGCACTCTGCTCACATTTTACATGGGCTATTCGATTTACATCTACCGTCTGCAGGCATTTGTGTGCTAAAAGAAGTTCGTAAAGGTGAAGTAGTGCACACATCATAAGAGTATGCATAAAAAAGCACAGTTTATGCTTCAGTTTGAGCAGCTAAGTGGCAATTTTCAACTATTTCCAATCACCGAACAACAATCAATAAACGTCAAATGTCAAAAAAGTGACCGTGCACGGGTATTCGGGCCGAGCTTAATGCCAGCCATACAACAGCAGCAAGGGATGCTGCCCTGCAGCAGGCAGCGGGTGTTGCATAGCAACGAAGAGAGCTTGGCCAGCAGAGCAGCATAGCAGCAGGGCGCCATTTACAACGCTTCGATGCTGTTGCAACGCTTTTCAGTCTCATTTAAAATACATGAGCAGCTTAAGTGCACTTTGCCAGGCGGTGTATGCTATGTGCATGTTGCATGTTGAATGTTGCATGCGATGCGCACTCAAAGACACATGCACATAAAGCACACAGCTTCCTTAAGGAAGTCAAAAATAATCAAAAAAAAAAAACAAACAAAAAAAACACAAAAAATACAAATGCAACACAAAACGAACGAAGCGACGACAAACATACGAATGAACGACAGACACGACAGACACTCCGTAAGCATGCAAGATAGACACGTAACTACAAAAAAAAAAATTAAAAAAAAAACTAGAAAAAGAAGAGAAAATTCGTTGCACACTTGCAAGGCGAAATTTTTAAATTCAAGTAATAAATAGAATAAAACGAAATCAGCAGCAAGCTAACGAAAAGTTAAGCGAAAATTTGTTACGGCAAATGCTTGGCTCGTTATGAGCTTACGAGAAAGGCAAGCTGCAGCAGCAGAAGGCAGCAAACTTGAAATACAAATTCAATTCGCATATTTTATGCAGGCGAACTGCGAAACGTAACGAAAAGAAGCACACTGAAATAAAAGATACAAATAAAATGAAACGAAACGAAACGCAAGGCATTGCAAAGCAAGGTAACTTAGAGCAAAGCACAGCAAGGCACGACTGCATTAGGGCAGTGAGCACGACGCAGCGAGGGGCAACTGAAGCGGTATACGCATAAGCAGCAAATTGCTGCGTTCCCCTTTTTATTAAATGGGCGTGGCACCCATGTGGCACATAGCTATATACGACAGCGCATAAACGTTTGCAAGCAAAATATGCATTTATGCATTTATGAATTTTTTAAAATTTCTTAAGCGGCTAACAGAACTTCAAAAAATGTTTGCTGATTGCTCTCTTAAACCAATAAGAGGTGGAAAAACTAAAAAACCAAAAAACCTACAAATTTATTTTACATAGTTGGCTTTGAAAAGAAACTTTGATACAGTAAAGAATCTCTGAAAATTATTCATCAGCAAGAGAACTTTTTCAAATACAGTTTTCCTATTTTTTTTTTATTTTTAATTGTTTTGCAAAATAACGAAAATGAATCGACGCGAGCGTATTTTCCTATATACGACAATATTTGTGCTGCTCTCTTGCGTCGTGGTGAAAACCTATTTTACTGGCATCAACTTTAATCTGGAGCATGCCAAGAATAAATTCTACATGACGATGCTGGTGCTACTATTTCAGATTCTGGTAGCTGAACCCATCAAGTTCTTTATCTTGGCTCTTTATGACACATTCATTGCCAAGTCACGCAGACCGCGTGTGCGCGTCTTCCTGATCCACTTCAATGCCGATCTACTCGAGCAGGAACAACCTATTGGCCAAATTTGAGAAGCAAGTAGCAATACAAACCAGCAGCTGCAAAAAACGAACGGAGGGACACTTCTTTTTCTTTTTGTTTTTTTTTTTATTTTTAACTAATAAAGTTTATAATGGGATAAGGAATTGCGTTTTTGATTGGTTTTTTTTCATTCTTTTCTTGTTGTATTTGGTAAAGTTTCTGCTTGTTCATCAACTATTTGAAAAAAAATAACTAAAGTATTGATGACTACTCCTGCATATAAGCAGCCACAGACCAGAGCAGCTTTCAAAGTCACATAGTGAAATAATAAGATACTCAATTCTTATATGCTCGATAATTTGTTCTATAGATGTTCTTCAATGTAGTACAAGAATTGCTTCAGGAGCTCATACTTAATATCTATCTCCTTATATATTTAAAAAAAAGAAACCCCAGAGCTAATTTGTTTTAAATAAATTTTCCTTTGTTTTATTATTCGTAGTAAGTATCTTTATACAACATCACTGTACACCTAGGAGCATGCAGATTAGCATGCACCCCTCCACATGTCCAACATCCTCCCATTCAGCAGCCTCTCACCCAGCAGCCAGCAGATGTGGCGCCATTGTCACTGCATATTAATTCAGTGGCTGCACATTATTATCATAGTCATCAGCCTCATTAAAAGTTTGATTTAAGTTGTTTAAGTACTTTCACTTCTATTTCGCTTTTTTTGCTTCTTTAAAAAAGAAAACTTCCTTATTTTTTTTCTTTGCCTTGTTATTTTCTTTTTTTTTTTAATGTTGGGCCAAGAATGTGCTTTGCTGCTGTTGTGAGTTCTTTTTTATGTTTATTATATAAACAGTTTTTCTTTTCTTCTTGTACGGTTTATAATAACTAAATTTAAGTGCAACAACAACAAGAACACAAGGAAAGACAAGACAAGACAACAACAATATTGGCAACGTTCGGCAACAACGTCGATAATAAGCTGGCTCGCTGGCAAACACAACTTTGCTACGCAACTGACAGGCAGCATCCTTCGTCCTTAGGCTTGAGCACAGTTTAACTCAACTTGCCAGCAAATGGCAGGCCAAACAGGCAAAGGCGAGCTGCATTCGCTTTGTTTTTAATATAATAAAATTCCATTTTAAAGCATTTTTCCTGCGTACACGTCCTTTTCGCTTTGCCCTGCTGCCATCAGCAGCTTTTGCCTTGCATTTTAGCCTGCTAAACAGCAAGGAAACGGTGAGGAAAATGTGGCTTGAAATTCTGTTAGCATAAAGCGGTATATAATAATTGGTGTTACAAAAAATTGGCGAACGTTTTAAATAAAAAACAGAAACATAAAGAAAAAGCCAACAGTAGATATTAACTGACTGTAACTTGCTTACGGTAAGGAAAGTTCTGCTTAAGGCGAGGTACAAATGTATACAAAATTTATGAATTAAATAAAAAAGTCGACACTAAAAGGAAAAGAGAAAAAACATTTTTTTTTTGATAATTTATGCATTTTTCTACTGCTGCCACTTCATAAGCAAGGCTATCACTTAGAGCCTTTTGCTATTGTCGTTTAATTATTAATATATCATGCACGGATGTGATGCATAAGAAAGCAGCAAACCGAAATCAATTACCCACGCTCAAGGCTAAATTGTTATTAAAATCTCAGTGTAAAATGTGAAAATTTCATAAAAACTCATTTCCTTTTGAGTTTCATTTCAGCATTGCATATAAAAATATTCGCAGCCAATAAATAATTAATGCGTTGCTTATTTAATAAAGATGAACATGATTGCGTTGGCGCGTACTTGGCCAACTTAAAATACATAAAATGAAATGAAATGAAACAAAAGTCAAATAGAATACTACGCATTAAAATACTTAAAACTTTTGTCGCAGCATTTCGGTAAATGCCGCAAAGAGACCAAAGCCAAGGCAAGCCAAGCCCAGACAGGCCAATCCAAGCCAAGTCAATTGTCGTCTGCTACTTAACATAAAATTTTCAAATTGTTTACTTATGCTTATTATTATCCTCTATATAATACTACTGCGCAACTTTTATTATGCAAACAATAAAAAAAAAGAAAACCAAAGCGCAGACATAAATAGAAAAGAAAAATAACACGAATATACACACAACAAAAATAAGCAAATAAACAAAAACAATATTTACTTTTGCATTTCATGTTTGTTTCTTTTGTTTTTTTTTTCTTGTTTGTACTTTGATTTTCATTGCTTTAATATTTTGCCTTTGCAGGCTTCGATGGTGGTCTGCGTCAATGGTTTCTCATGGAAATATTTGATCAGCACAGCGGCGCATTGCAGGCAAACATCAGCTCCAAGTACCCGGTGCTGAGCGTCACGGGCCTGGATGCGGGCCGCCTGTTTCGCATTTATATCTATGCCGTGAACCTACGCGGACGCAGCGAACCGGTGGTCGTCGAAGGCTACACACTGAAGGCAGCCGAGAAGCAAACAGGTTAGCCAAATCGAAATTTATATACATACATACTATATATTAAAAAGAAGGCAAGAAGACAAGAAAAAATTAAAAACAATGCATGTGATAATATGATTTATGTCAGCTATCCGACGTCTGCCCCTGGGGCTGACTTTGACAAACTTATGAATTTTTCATGCAAATGAAATATGCTAAATATTCCTATTCTACACATTTTATGTTTAAAGTCTGCGTCTGCGTCTGTGTCTGCTTTGATTTAGATTTGATTTATTTTTCACCTAAACAAGTGCATAAGTTTGCATATATTTTCTGTATTTGCTATGTTTTTCATTGTGCCTGCCAAAAATCAAATTGAAATTACAAAGTAAAGCCCAAGTTAGCATGGGTGGGTAAGCAGCTTACAATGCAACCTATAAATCTTCTCTTTTTTCGGCATAATACTGCAAGTGGCAAGTTTCAATCATTGGGTAAGCCTTAGAAACCTTAAGTCGTGCGTTGACACTAAAATGTTTTGCAAAATACTCTAATGGCTTAAAATCGAAAAAAAAAATTGCCAAATTTCGTTCTATATACTTTGCTAAAACAAAAACACAAACCTTTGCGCATTTTGAAATATTCTCTTGCTAATTGAAGTGTGTTGAAAAATCACTACAGTAATTTTTTGTTGTGCAGGTGAAGGTGCATTAATTCATAATCCCAACACGGGCAGCACCAAAGGCTAAACCACTTTGCTAATTACTGTTTTCGTGGAACCCTGAGTTGTCAGCAGCACTAAAAGACCCGACCTAATTTAAGCTTAAAAATTCAAATGGGCTGCTAATAAAACAAATAATTTGCTATTTTGCCAAAATGCAAAGCTTTAACTTTATTGCAAAAAAGCAAAAAAAAAAAAAAATAAAAATCAGAAACCAAAAAAAGTTGTATTTTGGACAAACAGCGGCAATCCGTTCCGTTCGGAAGTGTCACAACTCATTTACAACATTTCCGTAGTCGAATTTTAATGTGTTTTTAATTTTAAAAGCACTTTTGCGCACGATTTACGCGGACCATTTACGTGCCAAATATGCACGACCAAAAAACATTTTGAATAATAAGAAAGACAAATTAAAAGAAAAAAAAAACATAAAAATAAAAAATTTAAAATCAGAAAGTAGAGCAAAGGGTATGTGTAGATAAAGGAATACCCAAACAACAAAAATGTCACAATGAAGTCAGCAATAAAATGCGAAAAATATTTTTTACGATGTTCGATTAAAATTTAATTACGCTAAACTGCTCAATGAATTGTAAACGTTTTTTTTTTCAGTGGCATTCATGAAGCTTCATTAAAACACAAATTATTGTAAAAAATGTTTATGTATGCCAAGCTTGTAATGGCTATTTTTGTTGTTGTTGTCATTGTTGTTATTGTTATTATATTTTGCTGCGCGATTGCCGCTTGTGCGTGTTAAATTATGCAAGAAAATTATACGCAAAGTAAATTAGATTTTCATTCCAAGTCGCTGTCGCAAGAAAACAAAACAAAAAAAAAAAAAAAGCAAAGAAGAAAAGAAATTTTAAATGATTAGCATTAATGTAAGAGAGGCAACCCTAAATGAAGGTACGGTCGCACAAGCGAACGCCGGCACTTAGTCCATCGGTCCGCTCCGGTACGGTCCTGTCCAGTCCAGTGCGGGCTTAAAAGGGGCAAAACCGTAGCAAATTGCAATACTAATTAGACGCAAAAAGGCAAAAACCTTCGACAAAAAGAAAACCAAAAAATAAGGAAGTACACGCGCGGTAGCCGCCGAAGCTGGTCACGCTGGCAGGACAAAAGTGGCATAGGCAACATTTCTTCTTTTATTTTTTTTTTTTTTTTGTAAACAACTTAACAAGTTTCGTACTTTGCGCTTATGAAATTTTCATAAAGTCCGTAGGTAAGACGCTGCGAGTATGAAAATGATGTGGCAGCAGAATGAAACAAAGCAGGGGAGTAGGCAGCAGGGTATGCAGCATTTAATATAAGTGGCAGCAGCAACTGCGACAAAGATGCGCAAAGGCTCAGCGCAAAGTGTAGCGCAAATAAGATAAATTAGCCAACCGAAGCTGAGGCAGATTCCAGACTGAATGAACTTCATTGGTGATTGTCTTGGCAGCCAGGCAGGGTGACCGGTAGCCAGGGATGAGTGCTGGCAGCTTGCTGTTGTTTTTGTTGTAATTGCTTCGTTGGCATAATGCAAGTCAGCGATGCTGTTGAGACATACTTCGCCTAATTGGCTTGCAAATGCAAAACAGCAGACGAGTAATGTGCAAACATGAAATAAACATGAAAAAAAGAACAAATAATTAGCTCGATAGCACGATTAACTATTGCAAGGACAAACGTCACAGAGCAATGAACTGCACACAAATGTTGGCTAATCGCTCAAGATAATAAATCAAACTTATAAATACATATACAAAAAATCACTTGACAGCTTAAGAAATTTCAATGTTCACGTCAATGTCTGAAGATTGTCGAAATAGATCTAAAATAGGCGATTAGGAAACACAAAACAAGTTACTTATATACAAACATATTAAGAATATGTATGATAAAAATATTTGAATAATGGTTTTATTGCTTTGCAGTGGCATTGACCTCGTACAAGGGCTCCGCACAGGGCTCCAACAACTTTGAGTTGACGCCCATACTGTCGATTGGCATCTTCGTTGGCATTTTGGTGGCAGTGGTCTGCATCGGCATTGGCACGATAGCCGCATTGAAGCTACGTTCGCATAAGCATCAGCAGCAGCAGAAGTATCAACATCAGAATCAGAAATTCTCACGCCCTGGCAATTTACAAATTAAGGATAAAATCTCGTTGCCATTAAGTCATTCAGAGGAGATGTACGATGAGAAAAATCCGGATGTGGTGCCCTACAATGAAGGTGAGTAACTATGCACTGAGTTTGCATATGTTGTATATAGATGAGTGTGTTTGTGTGTATGTGTGTGAGTGCAGTGCAGTGTGGAAGGCATTTAAGCGGCTGCTTAAGATAAATGTTTGCCACTCAGCCAATGCATGCAAGCCATAAGGACTGTGCAAAAGGACAGACTATGCAGAAGAGGTAGCAGTTCGTGACTGCAGCGTGTGCTGTAAGCAGCAAGGAGCAAAGAACAGGCAGCAGGCAGCAGCAATTTATTGCCTCGGGGTTATGCAAATACAGCTGACACAAACAGCAGCAGCAGCAGCTGCAGCAACAGAAGTAGCAGCAGTCGATGCTTTGAGGTCTGCATTAAGCTGCGTCGTTTAGTTAAGGTTTGCCGGCTTTTACGTTTTTGGATTGAGTCCGGTTTGGCTTGGTTTGGTTTGGTTGTCAGCTTTGGTGTCGGTGTCGGTTAGATGCCACGTTTAAGCTTAGACATGCACATTTTTGCATTTACCATCAACCGAGTGCACGTTGTCGCTTTTTATGTCCTGGCTGTTGTATGGCGGGTGCCGTCTGTCCTCTATCTATCGTCTGTTGCCTGTCCTTGTCGTTCGCAGTTCTGCGTTCTCTGCACGTATGTCGCCTATTTGCAAGTAGGCAAAATGCTTTTGGTGTTGAAATATTTAAATGACAGCTAATTGCTGTCATTGCCGTTTGACGTTGCCATTTTGTTTGTCTGTCTGTCTATCTGTCTGTCTATTTGTTTGTTTGTTTGTTTGTTTTCCTGTGTATTGCCCTGCCTAAATGACATCCTTATGCTTATCCTTCGCATGCTCATGCTCATGCTCTTGCAGCCCTCTGCTCGCCTGCTTTTCAAGTTGAAACATGTCTAAAAGCATTTTTGTGTTTTTGGCACAGTTGATTTTAGCTCGTCACGCCACATTGAATGATTGTTGAGCAGCAAATTTAGTGCAGTCTTTAAATACCATTAAGAGAATAGAATTGTGTGTATGTGTGTGTATGTGTTAATTTATGTACGTGTGGTCTGACTTGCGCCCCAAGGAGCCATAAGTCGCCTGCAATGTTTTTTTGTAAAAATCAAACAGCAATTGCAGCAATTCTGCATCCTTATTTCAACTTGAAAATTATATTGTCGATAAATTGCACAACTTCTGGAAGCTCGATCTGTCAACTGTGAACACGAGTAACGTTTAACTTATGCTTATGATCAGTTTTTTTTGGTACGTTGCTTTCAGTGCCGGTTGAGAATAGAAAAGAGTTAAGCGCCTTTTCAAATTTAATACTCGCGGAAAGATGCTATTTTCAACGCAGTAAAAATAGCAACCGTCAATTTGTCAGAAACTTTATTATATTATACACAAAAGCAACAGTTAATTAGACTATTCCTATTAGTTATCGATTATCTGTTATCGGTCTTTGTGTTTTGTTGCACTATTAAATTTTTCTTCAAATTTTTATAATGCAATAATTCTGTTAAATGCCCTTGAGAATTTGCGAAAATATCTGAATCAACTTAGATCAGTATTATTATATCAAGAATCTCGCAAAATATGTGAAAATCAAACTTGAACATTGCACCTTAATAAGTTTGTGTATGTGTATGTTCAAACTTTAAGGCAACATTACACTTGAAGCAAAATAACAAACCACAACCAAGCAAAGTTTCAGCTAACTAAGATTTTCTTTTTCGTTTTTGTTTTGCCCACGTCCACGCACATGCCCACGTTCACGAACACTTTGACTTGCTGACTCCTGCCGCACACTTGCGCTGGCGAATATGATGACAATGATGATGATGATGCTGATGATGACGCCGGCACAATTTGACTACTGAAATTACGTTAACTTAAAAACAACAACAACAATGATGTCGTAAATAATACACAATAATAAAAACAACGACGACGACAACAACAACAACAAAAACAACAGTCGATGGCGAATATAAACAAAAATCAGCAACACAAACGCCATCCGGACATCTTTCAACAACAAGCGAAGCGGAAATCAGCTGCAAGCCGCCATCGGCAACGGGCGCAGCGGATGCTGCTGCCGCGGCTGCGGCCGCTGGTGTCCTCTATCAGAGCAGCAAGGTAAGCCGGAATAGCCAGTCACTGACTAGCGGTAACAACAGATTATAATTTGGTTTCATCCGGAACTTCTTTAATTTTTTTTTTTTTTTGTTTAAATATAATATGTTTTTTTGTTTGTTTTTGTCGTTGATTCCTTGTTTTTTTTTTTTCGCTGAAAATAATGCGCGTCTTAGACATCGCTTGGCTGGTGTCGTCGTTGTTGTCTAAAAGTTGAAATTGTCAGCAGAAAGGACAATGCATTGTTGTTATTGTTGTTGCTGGCAGTCACCGGCAGCTGGCGACTGGCAACTGTTTCAAAGTTTGTCCTTGCCAACTTTGACTGACGCGCGACTGACGCGGCTTCGCTGTGTCGTCGTAGTCAATTTGCTTTTTGTTGTTGCCACCATCGCTGTTACATAATGATGACGCCCGATGATTAAGCCAAAGTTGTTGGCAGCGCGCAGATCCGTCGCCGTCTTTGACGCTCACTAGGCGAGTACAAACACGGCTCGAGACAATGCCGCAAAAGTTTTAATTACTTTGTTTTACAATGAAATTGAATGTTTAATAACTTTGAGCTGAATTATTTTGCATTAATTGCGCGTGCTACCAGCAACACGGCAACACAGCAGCAACAACCAACAACAACAAACAAAACAGCAAAGACGACTTTGCTTTGTGTATCGACTCCACCAACCGACACCTGACAGTCACAACTCGTTAGAGGTGCCAAGTGATCCAAATGCTGTCGCATACGAAATCAAAGTTTTTCCCTTTGTTATGCCCCCCACCGCAACTCTTGCTCCCATATCATTGTCTAACTGTTCTGATCCAACACTTCGCAGGACGATGAACTGCACTATGCGGAGCTATCGCTGTCAACAGCCGCCGGCACCTCGACAGCCAACAAGAAATCCAGCTCAATCGATTGCAGCAATCAAATGATGCAGATGCAGAACGCCCCCTCTGCCGTCATCGGCGGCACACTGCCGCATGGCTCGAGCATGCGTAAAATGTTGCCCAACATACCGGCAACGGCCACGTTGCAGCGTCACAAGCCGCAACACCATCACCATCAGCAGGCGCAGCCGCAGCCAACGACGCAGCAAGCGACCTCCTATGACTATTTCGAGGAACCGACGATATATGCGCAAATCGATCATTATAAGACAACAACAACAACAACAACGTCGGCAGCTAGTGCCGCTGCATCGGCCTTTCCGCCTTGCGTCTCTTCGCCCGGCTCACAGGGCACACCATCGACTGTCTCGCCGGGCACAGTGCAAATGTACACATTGCCCTCACATCCCGGTGGCTATCATACGCTGCCGCACAATCATCACCAGCCACAGCAGCAGCCGCACAATTCCGCCTCCATGATGCAAATGATGGCTGCAGCCGCAGTGGTCTCCTCGGGCGCTGCTCCACCCGCCACTGGCGTCATTGGCTTTCATCATGGCACGCTGCCCATGCCCCCCTCGTACCAGCAGCACCAGCAGCAACAGCAGCTGGCGCACGGCCAAATGCTCGTGTCGAGCAACAGCAGCGGCCTGGCATCGGCCACCACAACTGCAGCGGTCACCAGTCCCAGTAGTTCGCTGTCGGGTCTCTCGGCCGTCGGCAAGTCGTACTCACGTGAAATTGTCACCGTACGCACACCACTCATGTACTCCCAGCAGGAGAGTTGCGTTTAAATGTAAAAAGCATAAACAACAAAACAGAAAAACAAAAAAAAAAAAAAAACAGAAATTAAATGTATTAATGTAATTAGTCAAGATAAGTAAGTAGGGCGCCGGGCGGGCATGTAACAGTTGCATGGGCACAGTGCATTTTAGTGGCTACAATATAAATGTGAGTATGCTGCTGGGCTCAGTTGCGGCTAAGTAACTTTAAGTGCTACTCATTTCAAAATCATAAGCTCACATCTGCTGATTAACATATGACAACATAACCACTTTTCTCCACTTCTATGAGAATTTTAGTCCTAAAGAGTGTTGAAATACAGTAAATTGGCTACATTTGCTTAGCAATAATTTTAATTGTGAAAAGAATAAAAACCAAGTTTAGATTTCTTTGCATTCAACTGCCAATTATGCCACTGATTCACTATTTAAGGATCCTTAACGTTTTGCCAAGTTTCAATATTTCACTTCACACATGCCCGACCACTGAGCGATGTACACTCAAAGTCTGATACGGAAATGTGTGCATCTAGTTAAGATTTACTGTTTAAGTTAAGAACGAAAAGAAAAACATGGCCAAGTTTCTTGACTACGCAATTGATTTGTAAACTAAGTAAAAGTCTACCTTAAACACTCAATTAAAACATAAAAACAAAAAGAGCAGATAAAGAAACAAACAAAATAAAATAAAAAAACTTCCAATTGCGCTGTAGAGAAGAAGCAACCTAACAGCAACATTAAAAAAATAAAAATAAAAAAAATAATAAAAAAAATTTAAAGAAAACTTCAAAGCAGTTACAATTAAAAATATGTGTAAAATAAAAAAATTTAAATATAAATTTCAAGCAAGTCAAATATTTAAATGTAATTACAATTTCAAATAATATTTTTGTAAAGCAACAATACAAAATGCAAACAAGTGACAGTAAAGCAAAAGAATGAAACCAAAAGTGAGAGAGGAACCCAACAGAAAAATGCTGTTGCTTCGGCCTCATTGAACAGTGCAAGATTAATGGCCTCGCGCGTACTCCGACATTTCATTTAAAAAGCTGAGTTCTCATAAGAATCAAAACCACAAAATGAAATATTTATATTTCCTTTAAAAATCATTGTGAACCCATTTAACATGATCTGTTTAAACATTTGCGAAGCAGGAAGCGTCGGTGAACGCACGGAAAGTGCATGATTCATAAGGGAAATAAAAAATAAATAATATAATAAAAAGAGAAAAGAAATAAAAGAAAATATGACAAAGCATGTTCCTTCCTTAGAATAATGCGCAGAAAAATTGATTTTGGTTTAAAGCAAAAACCAAAAATATTTAAAACAATAAGAAATAAAACTAATTTCACAAATCTTTGTAAATGTTTGTAAATGTGCATAGCATCTAAGTTTAAAACAAAATTAAATTAAACAAAAATAAGGAAAACAAACTTTGGGCAATTAAATTAAAAATACAAAATTATTAAAACAAATTTCAAAACATAAACTATAATTATATAAAAAAAAAAATCAAATACAATACAAAGACAAAAAAATTATTAAAAATAAAAAACCCAACTAATGGAAAATAATTCAAAACACGCAAACTGCAACAAATTAGCTGCATATGTAGACTAATCAAATTGTAGTCTAATTAATGGTTAAACGAGTATTTTGTATATAAAAACACCTAAGAGAAAATACCAAAAATATTTAACTCAATTAGTTTTAATTCAGCATAACTCAAAAGACTACAAAGTAATTTTCATTTAGCAAATAATTGATACGAAAAATGTATAAAATATACTGATGCAAAGTTTCACCGCATGAAACAGATTTTCAATAATATTTATTTTATTAACAAAATTTATTTCAAATAAACAAAAATAAAAAAGAACTACATTATTATACTGCACTATGTAAAATATTGTTAAAATTTTTTTTTGGTTCAATTTTTAGGATAACATGGCATAAGTAAACCAAAAGATTATTATAATAATAAAACATTTCGAAATTTATGCAAAACTGTTTGAGATTAATTAACAGATTTTTAACAATTCTATACAAAATTAAACAACACCTTCAGAAAGAAATAAAGAAAACACAGAAACCCAAAAACAACGGAAAACATTTTTAAGAAAATACATTTAAAGTGATTTTCTCTAAAAAAAAGATTTAAATAAATATTTAATATTAAGTAAACTAAATAGAAAAAAAAAACAAAAATGGAAAAATAGCATTTAAGTAATTAATTAAAATTAGTTAAGCACATAGAATATATATATACATATATATATAAAAGAAAAAATAAGTTTAAAAATTTAATTGTAAAATAATTAAATGAAACTATCATTAATGAATGAATGAATTAATTAATTAATATGTATGTTGTTTTAAGCACTAAAAACATGAACAACAACATCCAAAAAAAAAAAATAATTCCCAATTGAAAGAAATACAAGGAAAAACAATAAAACTAAAAAGAAAGAAATCTTAAACAATTCCATTAACATAAAGTGTTTTATTTACAGTAGGTTGAGGTTTAACAAAAGCAACAGGTAAAATATCTTAAAAAAGATATACAATGGAAATGCGCAGAATATTGTATATGTTCGTCAAATCAATGTCAACTAATGATTCTTTATATACTTAAATAAAAGATGTTTTAAAAATCTTCGCTGTCGCCGTTGCCTACAAAATTGGGATTATTATTTAATTTCAGTTTATGACCGACAAGGTTTCCAGTTGAAATTGACTATGATTACATTGAGGCTTTGGTAGCATATCAACTTTGTCATTAATGGTGCAGAGAGTCGGCCATAAAGTTGAAAAGGACATTCAACAAACATATTTAAGACATTTTGCACCGCAAGCAATTTAATTGACCGCACATTACAAATTTTAATTTCGAATGCATGCAATCAGTCGCTGGTTTGTTGCAGTCATACAAGCATTACAAATGCATTCACTCGACCCAACCCACACCAGTTGAGCCCAGACCATGCCACACCATGCACATGCACTGCTTCACATTTGGACATGACAGCCAGACACACAGAAAACAAGACGAAGCCATATTTTATGGCGCACATAAATTAATACAAAACGCAGAAGCGGCCAACAGCCAACGGCCAACGGCAATCCAGAAACCAGCATCCAGCAGCGATGAGCGGACCAATGACGAAAATGATTGCAACGCTAATGACAGCAAAAACAAAACAAAGGCGAAGTGGGGAAAGGGAATGGAGGAAAAAGTCAGAACAGGAATGGCAGCAACGGCAACAAAGTGACATATGAGCAGAAGGACTAAGACCGAGAGCTCGTTATACATTTCTGAATCACTTTTTATGGACTTCATTTTCTTGAACATCGCTTTCGGTTGCTTTTCGCATGTCCTTTTGTCGTTTTTAATTTCTCAATGCTCGGCAACAAAGTAATTTTTGTGCATCAGCCTGTCAACTCTCAGCACAACGGCAAAAGGCAAACGCAGATGCGAACGCGGACACGGACGTAGACGCAGACGCAGCTTGTCAAACATGACCGCTGCCATGTCAGGCGACAGCAACAAAGGCAGCAGCAGCAGCAGGATGGCATTGCCTTCATTTGGCTTTTGTAGGCATTAAGAACCGCAAATGTTCGCCGTCGTCTTCTTCTTCTACGCGTTCTCATGTTCCTAGTCGTGTTCACATATGTGAGTGTTCGTGTTGTGTACGCGCTTACATCCTTTTGCCAGGACTCTGATTTCTCGTTTCTTTTGTATTTGATTTGTTTTTTTTTATTTTATTTTTTTTTTTTGTTTTGTTCACATTGCCTTGACTTCTGCACATTTCTTTAGATCTGCGCTTGGTTGCACATGTAACGGCAGCGGCGACGGCAGCAGACATAAAAATGTCGCTACTACATGTCGTATACTTGTCGCAGCTAACAAACATAACTCATACGTAATGAATGTGTGTTATGTGTGTCTCTCTCTGTGTGTTAGCTTGCACGCCAGTTAGACTTATTCTTTAGCAACTGTCTGAGTGCACAATTTGAAAGCTACTTTATTCGTGTACATTTCGGTGATTTTAAGCGCATGTTGTCATTGTCATCCATTCCTAGATTGCCATACCTCGCTCAAAGGACGTCGACGACGAAAGCCATTACGCAGCCTGCTGGCTTCTACGTACATGTTACTCTCGCTGTCATTTTCAAGCCTCACTTTTTTTTCTAGTTTCTTTTTTTGCGACATATCTTAGACTATTATTGTAGACGAAATGCAGCTGCTTTGGCAAACAAAAAAAGGCAAATATACACAAAAGATTTTGTCGAAAGACAAGTGACAATGTTAATTATTTGCAATGTCGTTTTTATGTTGGCAATTTTTAAGGGCCTACGGTAAATATTTAATAGATATAATGGACACAGACAGCATTTGTTTCAATTGTGACATCTATTTTTAATTCACTTTTCTTAATATGTTTTAGAGGAAATGTTTTTCATGGTGATAAAGCGCAGAGAATGGTATGAGTTCTGGTGCTCAACATAATCTGAAACTCCTCACACACTAATATGCTGAACTTCTGCACTCCAAACCTCAACACAAAAACATTTCGCTTGGACATTTTTTAACAATTCTTTGTTTTTTTACCTAAAATTTAATGGCACAACTATTCGCAACTGCATATCAATGATACAGAAAAAAGTCGAATGCACAATGGGACTAACACTTTTTGCACACTCTAGTTACGTTCAACTGAAGATCTCTGCGTTCATATTCCATTTCATTTCCGCTTGAGCCGATATTTTAATATAAAATATCCAATGCTAACCTACATAACTTTTATTTTACCGCTAAGTAAGAAAAAAATAAAAAAAAGCTATCAAAATCGATAAAGCCTTTTGTTTTTTTTGGTAAACTGCATTGCGCATTTGTTTACCTTGTCAATAGTCACAATGGCAACAACATCAGCAACAGCAGCAACATGAGCCACATGAGCAATAACTGCAACAACATGAGCCAAAAGAATGACGTCGCCTGTCGCACTCATGCACGCATTTAAAGTATTCTCACGTGCATTATGAGCGAACGATATTCGAACTATGAAACTCATCAACAACGCGAAACTCAGCTCATATGCAGTTAACAGACTGCAGGCCTCGCATGTGCCGTTGCACATCAACTCACGGCCCACCAAACCAGACCAGGCCAGGCCTGCCTATTTGTCCTGTCTGTCAGCCAGTCTCTCAGTCTGTCAGTCGGCTTGTCTGTCAGATAGAGACAGCACTGTACTCGAAACACTACAAAAAATAGAAACGAAAAAAAAAGAGAAACTCATCTCACTCGCCCACGTTGAGCACCATAATTTGTTACTGGCACATATCCAGGTCAGAGTTTTATATGTTGGAATCAATCAAAATCAATGCGAATGATGTTGGGATATTTATAAGCCATGCCTCGACGTTGGCCCGGCTGGGGTTAAGTGAGTCGGTGCCTATGTGCTGCACAGTCGCATGCATATGTACACGGATGTACCGCAGTGTGCGCTATATTTAACGATGCGCACAGACAAATAGTCACCCACTCACTCTTTTACATTCATGCGGCACAACAGCAACAACAACAACATGAACCACAAATAAACACAACAATAACAACAAAAACAACATGCTACTGTGGTAACGTTTGTTGATGAATTTCTGACTTGCCGTTTGTTACTTGTGCACTCTCCTCACTCACCTACTCACACACACTCCCACGTTCGCTCACTCCCCCACAGACTCACTCATTTCGACCTTATCTCGGTGCCTGCATTGTTGCTCTCTCAGTGCGCTTGACAGCTATTTAACGTTTTTCGTTGTTAATCTCGGCTGAGCATTAAGGTTTATGACACGCACTCATCAGCAACTGAGCGCCGCTGAGCTGAACTTATCGGCCCGACAAACGCGACAGGCATTGCATTGCATTGTTCTGGCATCGGCATTGAAGGTGACGCTCACGTTGACACGGCTGCTGTTGGTGCTGTTGCTGATGCTCGTATTGATGCCGTCCCTGGCAGCTGCAAGCTCATCAATATGCATAAGAGAAATCGAAAGTGCGACTTTTGTAATTATTGAAGTGGGATTTCGCAACGTAGAAGCGTTGTTCAGCCGAAGTGGCTTCCATAATACTAATGGATTTCGTCACACATACTCATGCATTTGTAGAAAAACACGTGTACATAGCCAACCAAATGTTGCTTTCATATTGCTGAAAAATTTGATGAGCAATGTATTATTATTATTATTCCCTATAAACGGAAAACGGCTGGGTTAAATTTTGTTTGAACGTGTCAGCCTGCAAAGAATATTTTTCTGTGGTTTTATCTTTTTAAGTGCAACGGCTTCTGTATGCTCCTTAATGAATATACTCAGCCATACAAGTTATCGTTATTGTTAATACAATGCAAAAACCACCAAATGCAAAATCTGAGACAATCTCATTACATTCGCTCTTCAATCAATTTCCGTTGCAATATCCGACACAAGATAGTGACAAAGAATAAAGAATAAAAAAAGCGAAAACAAAAACGAAAACTTTAAATGAAAATGCTCAAGAAAGTGCAATACACTGTGCAAATGATGCTGGCAATAATGGTGACGATGGCAACAACAACGACAACAACAACAACAACAGCAATAACAACAACGTACACAGCATAGCACAATGACAGCATTGTCTTATGTTCTGCTGATGTTGTCTTCGCTGCTCTGCTCTGATGCTCCGTTGCTGTGATGTTGTTGATTTTCTTCTTATTTTAGTTGTTGTTGTTGTTGTTGTTACTACTGCTGCTGCTGTTGGTGTTGCTCAGCTGTTTGACACTTTAAAAATGCTTTGAAGTAAACAAGCAAATTACATGAAACATTCTCGGCATTTGCGTATGCTGCTGTTGCTGTTGCTGTTGTTGCTGACACTGGCACTGCGTCGGCAGTTCTTGTTGTTGGTGTTGCCCCCTAATGCCCCTACTCAGCATAGATCCATGTAAGAAACGCATGCAACCCTCGTTGCAGCGGCAGCCAGCAGCCTGCGATGTACTTTGAGCGTTCAATGATACTCGACGCCATTTCGCCAGTGCCTTTGCGCATCGATATGCTTTGCTTTTTGTTTTCTGTTTTTCTTTTTCTTTTTTTTTTTTGCTTTATTTTGCTGTTGTTGTTGCATGTCGCATTTTTTTTTTTCTTGTGTCAGCCTCTTTGCTGTCAACTGTCGCGTCGCATTTTCATGTTGTTGACGCTTCTTATTGTTGCTGGTGTCACTTTTGTTTTTTTGTCATTGTTGTTGTTGTTGTTGTTATTATTATTATTATTATTATGATTATTGCTGTCACTGTTACTCCCATAGCTTGGCTCATACATATCAAGTATGCATTATTTTTGCATTTCACAAACGTCGAGACATTCGAGTCGACGTCAACGACTGCGACTCCTCCAACGAGGTTTTTGCCTTTGGTTCAGCTATTGTTGTTGCTGTTGCTGTAGATGACGACAATGAGGCATGCTGAGAACAATGTCAGCAGCATAATCAGCAGCAATCTCATCAACAGCTGCAGCAAAAATAAATTTTTGACTTCTTATGCCATTGTTGCTTACTGTACGTGCATATGACACACATACACACAAACCTGGCTTGCATTCACGTGTGTGTGCTTACATATACACATACATACATATATTATTTATTATTATTATTACTGTCATGTCTGCTTCCTTTTGTGTGTCGTGTCTTGTTTACCGTCTCGTCGCTTTTGTTGTCGCCTGTTGACAAAGCAACGCCTGTCAGCATTCCTTACTTTGATCTGTCGCAGCATGTTGCTGTCAACTTCTGTTGCTGCTGCTGCTGCTGCTGCTGCTGCTGCTGCCGCTGTGACATAACAATGGGCAACAGTTGCACCCATAATTAATCGGCTGCACGCCAACGACAAGCCGAGGCTTGTTATGCCAATTAGTGAATAAGATTTTAATATTCGCATAAGCAGAATTTGGCAATTTAATTTCTTAAGTGCTGCTGCTGCTGCCAAATACGCAATATGACTGCCAACATTTACTGTCGGGTGCTTAAGTGTATGCGAGTGAGTGGGTGTGTGTGTGTGTGTGTGTGAGTGTGTGTGTGTTGCAATAAAATGATAAATTGTTGCTAATAAATTACAGTTATGCATGTAATAAATATGCAAACAACAGCAACGCCAACAATATTAACAGTAACAATAACAACTACAACAACAACAAATAATAATGCCAACAACTACAAGCAACAAACATACATCATTAGCTTTTTGCATGCATGCATCCATGTACATAGCTCAGAGCCAACAGCTCAGCAGTATCCTTTCTTCTCGGCGCGTTTTCTTATTAGCATTTACCAAAGTAAGCAGCAGCAGCAGCAACACCAACAGCAGCAACTACAACGCTTACCTAGCCCCACTTCCCCGCACTCTCGTTCACTCTCTTTCACGCACACTCTCGCTTACACACTCCACTGACATAGATTTTTATTGCATACAACATCCTCATGGCGAAGCATTTATCTTGCTTAACATTCGACAGGGGCGCATTCATTCATGCAAGCGTGCGAGCATGTGAGAGTAGCCAGCCCTGCGCTGCACGCTGGCCTTCGCTATTTGCTCAATGTTGTTGTTTTCATTTTTTTTTTTCGATATTTCTGTGTACACTATGCAGCAAGTGAAGCAATAAAAAAAATTATGCTGCTTGCTGCTTGCGCTTGGACATTTTGTTGATTGAACACAATTTGTCTTTGCTAATGAAATCAATTTAGCATTTTGATGCACAGCCATGAAACATGAGCCACAAACGACGCTAATGCCGCCATCTACTTTTGCTCGCCAGCTATTCGCGGTTGACGGCATTATATGCCATTACATTCAAACTCAAATTGAATTGCTTCTCTTATCTTCTTTTTTTTTTTTTTTGTCTTTGCCCACACTAGGCAGACAACGGGCCGTGTTTGAGTATTTCATTTGGTAATTAGATGATTACTTTGTTTATTAAAAATTTTCAGCATTTCGTTAGATTGATGTCTATATTTCGTTACAAGGCCTGCAACCTGCTGACAAAGTGTTGGCAATCTGCTTAAAACTTAGCAATTGCGAGATAACCATTATCGAGTCTTATGGCCAATCGATCAATTCAACAAATGATGCCATCCATCAATGAGCATTTTTCTTTTCTGTTAATAGATGATTTCTAGACCAGCTGCAAACTAGTCCCATCATTTGGATTTAAATATTAATTATGCATTTTGAGCTGGCAATTTGTTAATTATGGGGTGGCACTCAGCGTAGATTTGGCATTCTTGTACGCATACTTAAAAAAAGGACTTCTAAGAAATGCACTCCCACACTTGCAAGGCTGACTCCACTCAATCGTTGTTCGATTCCGAGAACCAAGGTCTGATCGAAATAGACTTACTCAAGTAAGAAAGCAAAACGGCAAGAGGTTGGCTCTGGCCAAGAAAATAGAGCAGAAAGAAGATGGCTTCAGTTAAGTTGCCAAGTTCAAACGAAAAAGGTACAACGGCAGCATTTAATGCAATGTTGATAATCCTCGCATTGATGTTGCCTGTCACATATTTCAACTCAATTTAAACTTTTGCGCCAAACACGAAATAACAAAACAACATCAAAACAGACTAAAATGCATTACCAAAGCCCAAGGTCGAACAAATCAACGACAAATACGTAAATCCTTTCTTGTTATTTTATTTTTGCTTCTTCTTCTGCCTCGGCGTCTTTTTCTTCATCGTGTCTGGTAAGTTGTTGTGTTTGCAAAGCAAAGTGCCAGCAACGGTACCAATCAAAAATGCATTAGCGTGGTGCCACTAAAACGCTGAGCAAGCAAAATCCTTTCAATTTTTTTTCGGTTTTTGTTTTTCTTTTTTTTTTTTGTTATAGAAAAAGCTTAGCATAAGTTTGCTAAGTCAAGCCTTGCACGACTTGCTGACAATCAGTGTTTCTGTTTTTGTTCTACTTTCCCTCCCGCATTTTGTTAGCTCGCAAGTTTTTCTTATGCTGTGCCACTGCCAACAACTTAGCTAAGCTAAGCGGCTTTCCTTTTGCCAGAAAGTTGCAACAATTTCACAACTCATTGCACGCTGCGCTGTCGCAATCGACGGCAATGGAGGACCAAAGCCGAACCAAACCGAAGCCGAGATGCCATCGAATGCAAAGCCATAACAACATTTGCCATATGCGCGTGCACTTAGTGTCCACAGCTAAGGTGGCAACGAAACTGCCAAGCAACAAAAAAGTAAAAAAAAATAAATATAAAAAAAAAACCAAATACAAAACTAGAGCATAACTAAACGACTAAACTCGACGTGAGGGCAAAACAAAATAATAACAGTGAAAAATATTTGCCATGTCCTTGAAATGCAAAAGCATAAACTTTCTGACAGAGCTACCTGCAAAATAGCCACTCACAGAGTGCTGCTGAGTGGTGGAGTGGTGCAATTTTCGGGCCAATTCCGCCTTGGCTTGCCAGCTGCTGGGCCAAAGAAAATGCATCAAGTATGTGTGCCATAGCTGCATAGTTTTACCGCTTGCATTTCTGCATGCTCAAGATGCTTAGATCGCGACGTCGTCCTCATTTCTGCTGTGGTTCGGTGCATGCAAGGGTTCCTGCACGCACGCTCACATACTTCCTCTGCACGCACACCCCAGCCAACTGCTGCCGCTTGGTGCATTTAGCTTCTGGCCGCCTGCCCGCCAGTTGCACCCTTAACATTCTCTGGCATGCCAGCGTCGTGGGGTATTTATTTATTTTAACCCTGCACACCCGCAGATTTTTGTTTTGCCTTTTATTTTTATTTTTATTTTTTTTTTTTTTTCAAAATGTGAAAGTTGGAACATATTTTATATTTTACGTTTGCTTTGGGACCAGCAGCCAGCACTTGCAGCAGCAGCATAACAGGAGCAGCAGCAGCAGCAGCAGCAGCAACGGCAACGGAGACGACAAAGACAAACTTCTCCATACTCTTCATGCGTTGGCGCCTTCGCTTGGCTCTCCATGCTTTTGCATGGTGTACAATAAAATGAAAGTTTTGTCATCCGAAAAATGCCACCCAACAACATGAGAAAGCAATGCAAAAGTTTTTACCCAAATACTTTTCACGTTGTTGTCATGCATGCGTAGTCATTCACGTTTTGTGGCATGGCTCTTGTTCTCCTGCTTCTACATACTTCTACTTCTTCTTCATCTCCTAGTGCTTTTTGTTGTTCCTGTTGTTGTTTCCATACATTGCATAATAGTTTTATTAACAAATGCAAAAGTGTTGCCACGAATTTATTGCCTGCGGATTGTGGATCGTTTATGCGTCCGCTGTCGTTCGTTTAATTTGTGGCTTCGATGTGCACAGGAGGATCATTTGAAAGTGAAACCAATTTAAAAGTTCTTAATTCAAATATGAATTCGGTTTTGGATTTCGATTTGGCAAGTGCTTGCTTTAATGTGTATCTTTTTGTTAAATTCAAGCCTACGCCTGGTAAGTTTGAAAAACGCTAAGTTTTCACGTATTTGCAGCACTGGCACATGGGGGTGCCTACGCAAATGCTTTCATTTTGTTTTTGAGTTTTAGCAGGTATTGTCTAAAACATTCTATGAAATGCCATTATGAACTATACTCAGCGGAAAGGTTACTTTTCTTATATTACATAATTCAAAATTATTGACAGTTTAAAATTGCACAACTTAAAAATTTAAAATCCTTAAAATTCTTGTTCAGTTAGCCATACCCCGCAGTAATATTAAAGGTCAATAGGTCTGCTTTGGAGTTGAAACTCAAAACTTTGCATTTAGCTTTGAACAATATACAGCACCTTAGAATTTTCCATGCTCACAGCTGACTATGACTGCAGCTCATGGCTTAATGTTTTTGTTTTTTTTTTATACGATTTCCAATGGACTTTGAATACATTTTCACACAGTCGAATCAACAGCAGCAACAACAAATTCTGCAAAGAATAGCAGGAAGCCAACTTTAGACCAAACAAACTTTTAAGTATGCCACACGCAAAAGAACCTACGCTCTGCAATTTGAAGACCAAGTTCAGAGCAATGTTCCAAACAACAATTCACATTTAGGGGCTTTTGACATAAAATTGCTGCTTTGAATTGATGGGCTGAGCGTAGAAAGAGGCGGCCAAAATTGTTTATTATTTGAAAAACACTCGAAATTCTGACGGAAATTGGCGAGAAAAGTTCCCACTGAATTGTTGCTTTTTTTTTTTTTTTGTAAACTTCTAAGCCCTTATTTAAATTTAAGTAAACAAGACTGCAAGTTTGCTAGGAGGATAATAGGTATGAACTGGGCCTGGAACTAATCTCAGTAAATTACATTTCGATAAACTGTTCATAGACTAAAGAGAATTTAGGCTGAAACCATTTAAAACATAATTTAACGTATAGTCGCTTGCTTATATATATAGAAGTTGCCTTATCTGTTTTGCACAGGCCTAGAAAGGCATGAAGTAACATATTGCTGCATGAATCAATAATCGAACATCGATAGTACTGTGGGATGCGCCACAGGCTGCGCTAATAAATGTATTTTTGCCGCAATATGCGTTCCTTAAATTATTAATTGGCTGTAAATGCAAACCGCACAAAGCAAGTGCCAGCATAATGCAAATGCCATAGAGATAGAGAGATAGTGTGAGGAAGCCAGAAAGAGAAAGAGAGAGAGAGAGATAGAGGGAGTGCAGCGAATAGGTAAGTAATGTGATACCGGATAAGCACAAGCGTATCGCATTAATTTCGCACGCAGTATTGGTTGAGGCCAATTAAACGCGCGACCATAAAACGCTTTCAATTATTATTGATTTGGTCTTAGTTTCTCGCAAAGGACTCAGTAACCGCAAAGCAAAGCATCTGCCTACTACAGTCGCACGCACGCATACATTAGCAAACTTACATTTCTCACACATACCTACGTACATAATAATATGCGTACAAGCAATAATAATAACAACAACAAGAACAACAATCATAGCATGAATAGCAGCAGCAACAATTTAGTCATAAACGCAACTAGGTCAAGGATTCATAAATGCGTCAACAGCGGACACAGCGGCACAAGTCAAACTTACAGCAGCAGAAGCGACAGCTTTTGATACTTTTGTGATTTCAGTTTACGGTTTCGGGGTGATTTCCTTTTCTGATATTATTAAAATTTTTCATTTTTATTCTTTTTGTTTGTTTCTTGTTTTTTTTTTTTTTTCTTTTTTTTTGTTATTATGCCATTGCAAAGAAATTATAATTAAATTAGTGCAAAAGTAATTTATTTGTTTGCGCGCAAAGTCAGAAAAATTTTTGTAAAGTTTGCTTAATTGCGAAAATTAAAGTTTCCGCTTTTTTGGCAGTCGTATTTTCTTTGTTTTGCTTTCATTATGGACTTCGAGCAACTTTTCAGTTGCTAAAACTTTGTTTTCAGAAAATTTTGATTAATTAACATGATTTTAATTTTTCGTCCAGAGCAGAATAAGACTTGAAAATGACACAACGAAAATTGCTTAATCGATTCTGATGAAGCGCACTTTGCCATTACAAAAAACAGTGTCTGTTTTTCTCTATTTGCAAATTAATATTCATCAATAGTATAGAAGCAACAACTTGGCAGGAACAAAAAACGAGAAACGTCAAATAGAGTAAGCGAAAAACCGAAATAATTTTATAGTTTTTCATGTCTAGACCTGCGCTGACAATAACAAATGCAAAGAGCTTTAGTTATGGTTTAAAAAGGATATCACCTTTCTTCATCTCAGCCAAAAACCCTTAAGAGCTTCATTTCCTATATCTTGGGAAAAGGGTAAACAAAAATGAGTACAAATATGATGGAAATTTATATTTATCAAGGAAAATATCATTCTTCACTGCAAGCTGTTTCAAACCATTTTATATATTATATTAACAAAAGATAGCCCCATAGAACGAAATTTACGCTAGAAACTTAATATGTCATGGTTAGTGACGCTCGCTTAAAGCATTTGGCGCCCCACTCCTGCACGGACAGACTAGACAGTAAAAGATAAACATTTATCTTAACAATTACCAAAGACATGCATGAGGAGGGCGCTAAGACTTGAAGTAAATCAAAGCTGTCCAAGCTCATACACACACATACACGCATAGCTCAGCTCAGCTCAGCTCAGCTGCACTTAGCTGTTGAACGCTTATTGCCTGGCACGAAGGAAACGATGCCAATAATTTTACGCTAATCTAACAAATCTTTTAGATGCAGCTGGAAAATTATTTTCTATACCAATGATTGCTCGCTGCTCCCATGCAATAGAGTGTACTTTTGTTATTGTTGTTGTTGTTGTTGTAGTTGTTGTTATTGTTACTTCACTGGCTTGCCGCAAAGTCAACTCATTTTTTCTTAGCTAATACACGCTTGGGAACAATTTTGCTATGTAAACAATTTATTGACTGTTAGTTTAGTGTGCTTCTGGGATACTTGCTATGCTGTGCTGTGCTTTGTTGCTTCTGTTGCTTGAGCAAGGAAACACAGCAACATTTGTGCTTGCTTATATTGACACGTAATAACAATTTGCAACATTTAACAACAACAAAAGCAAAGCCGAAACAAAAAAAAAAAACATAAAGTATTAAAAATTGTTGCAATTCTTATTTGTTTTATTTTGCTTAGCTTTAAACATCTTAAGACGCAGTTAGCGGCTATTTTAACTGTTAATTAAACACAGACAAAAGATTTTCAATTAAAAGATTTTCCCCCACTTTACATTTCTGTTGCTGTGTTCATTTTTCCCCCCGCTCTTGTCTTCATTTTCTTGCCTTTAATGCTTGTGAAAATCTTTACCGTCTTTTTTTTGGCGCCTTCAATTAATTTTAATTACAATTTTTGCTTCCAGGTAAAAAAAAGAAAAACAAAAAACGACGCAGCAGAAGAATAAAAAAGAAACATAAAAAATAAAATAAAAATAAAAAGAAACGCTGTAAAACAAAACGTGGCAAAGTGACCTTTTCCCCAGCACTATGACTTTGTATATCTTTTTTCACACCTTTTGACGATTAAATGCGCTGTAAAAATATCCGCTAACAAGTTTTCTTCATCCTCGCACTTCCCCTGCTGCCTTTCCTTTTCATATGCCAACATCTTTGCTTGGCTTTACTTGGCTTTGGTTTGCTTGGCTTTGCCTTGCTGCCTGGTTTACTTTTAAGCATTTTTTATCGTAATTTTTTCTTAACGCTTAGATTTTGCCCTTGCTTAGGAGACCTCAAGCACAGCGCAGGTCTTTGAGTATTGTCTGACACCTGCAGATCATCGCCAGCTACAACAACAATAACTACAACAACAACGAGCAACTGAAAGAAAACTTTTTCGCATTTATTTTTACTTTCTCCTTTTTCTCTTGCTTTTTTTTCATGTTTCTGCAATTGTAGCTGAGCTGGTTATTATCGCTGCCTACATTCGAGTCGAGTTTCGTTGCGATTCGTTTCGTTTCGTAAATTTGCTTACTAATTATAACCTTAGGTGACGAGGTATATGCGCACATAATTAGTGGTTAAATTAACGCTTCGGGTCAATTGCAAAGTGAGCTGAGGTGTTTTTGTTCTCTCAGCTTCTCAACGGGCAACGTTGGCTGTGCGCTTATTGCCAAGTGGCGCTTCGTGATTTAAGCTGTGGGCACGACACGGCAGGGCAGTGTCGGTATTTGCGAGTGTGTGAGTGTCAAAGTTGGAGGTTAACTGTGTGTAACGATATAAGTAAATTGGCAAATTGAAGCTTATTTGTGATTTTTAAATCGAAAGCCATGAGAGTACGCAATAAGCGTATGCAAACTAAAAGCTCGCGAAGACAGCAAACAGTTAACAGCATGGATTACTATTTTTAAGTGAAATGAAATCGCAGGACTTTTAATACCCATAACCTATCCGACCATTAATTACACTAGGCAGGCCACAGTAATGTTGCCTTGATGCTAGTTTATCCGCTAATCTATGCAGAGTATAAGCAACGTGCTGGGCCAAGTGCGCCAGTAAATAAGCCATTTAAGTGAATTGGAAAATCAGCAACGTGAATGACACCCAACCCAATGCGCTGCTGAATGCCATGTAACGCTTTAAGCGCATCTTTACTTCAATGCAACGATGAAATCCGCCATTTTTATTTACTGCCTTGCTCTGCCAGCTGCAAGCGGCCAGCAACTACATGCGAGCATTAGCAAACGGCTACAAATGGTTTCAAATGTATGCGAATTTTCTGTTTCTGACGCTTGCCTCCTTGCGCCTGGCAACAGTTCGTCGATAAATCCAAACGTCGATTGGGGCCAAGCAACTTATTTGCCTCGAATTTACTAGAATTGCTGGTTGAATGGTGCACACTTGTATGCATTGTAGTTGCATTGTCGGATTTCGCCGAAACCAATTAGCTGCGAGCGCTTTTTCGTAGCACATAGACAATGGGGGCGTATACGCAATATACGGCAGCAAAACCGCACGCAAATTTGAGTACGCATACGCATTATTTTACATGCAAAGGCAGTTCCTGGCTGCAACTGCACGGGCATGTAGGCCAAAGCCTGCTTACATCGTTGCTACCTGGCAATGGATTAGCACAGCTTTATAAACGTTTTCCAATGCAACTGATGGGTACATTATGCAATCAAATAAACTATATACACAAAACATATATATATATGCTATACAGCTGCGGTACTCTCACAGTTTCTTATTATAAAAACTGCACTTAGCATTACAATTTGTTAACAAGAGCTCATATAATTGTCAGTCGACTTTGTAACCAGTAACAATTTGTAAGCCACAACTACAGAGAGAAAAACGAAATCAGCAGTTCGCAGGAACTGAAACTAAAACGGAAACTGTGCTGACGCCGTTGTCGCACGGGCCAAGCAAAATGACGCCAGTTATAAAAAATAACCGTCATAAGGCATTTTAATTCATAAGCTGACATTTGTCTCATGCTGCCGCAGCGTGTTGCACACAGACGCACAACTTACGATGGGGTCCCAATTGGTAGCAAATACACACACACAGCATACAGTTGCCTCAGTATGCGAGCGAGAGCGACTATGTGTCCAAAGCGTCCACAGTAATTTCCAGTGTCCAACGTCCACAGAGTCATCGCCATCGCCATCGCCGTAGTCATCTCCATCGTAGTCTCGTTGGCAGTGAAATGAAAAAGATTTTTCATACTCATTTACATGAAATTTTCATTACTCGTGCTGCCGGCGTGCAATCAACTCGTGTACGTACATCATCTTAGTCGCAGTCACTCAGTCAGTCATTCAGTCAGTCAGTGAGTCAGACGGGCCATTCCGCTCAAACGTTGACAGTGTCATTGGGCAGCAAGCGCATAAGACAGACAACGTTCTGTCTCTCAGTCTCTGAGTGTCTGGGCCAGCACTTTGCATACTCTGATGAATCCATCATCGTCATCGTCATCGTCATCGTCAACGTGATCATCATCAGCAGCATCCACATCATTTTCCGCTGAATGTTACATCAGCAAATCCAGTGTGCATATTTCGCTACTTTATAACTTTCTTTTGCGCTTTGCGTTTTCGTTCGTTTATATTCGTAATATCTTTGCGCTATTTTATTAATGTCAAGAATAGTCGACGATGACGATGACGATGACGACGACGGCAACGATGAAGAACAAGAAGACAACGGTAAAAGCAATATAAATTTGTTGGCGTGCACGCAATAAACTCACGCCTTGCGCTTTAAACAAACAAACCGAGTGAGAGAGAAAGCAAAAAAAAAAATGTGCAATCTTTAAAATGTTACGCATACGCAACGTATGGCATGCGACCGACGTAAGCCAACAAACAACCGCAACACGTACTGCATAAGCAATTCGCAAGAGCAAACAGATTGCAGCAATGCCTGCAAAAGGCAAATGGCAAACTACAACAACAACAAACACACAAACAACAATACCAAGAACAATAACAATAGCAAGACAAGCATTTTAGACATGAACAACGAAAACGACAATGAAAACCAAACCAAAAACGCTTCAAAATGTTCCATGGGCGTCTAGTTGGCCAACTGCCTTTTGCATAGTTTCAGGCACAGCTTTTGATGTGCGTTGTTGTTGCTGTCGTTTTTCGTGGTTTCTTTTTTTTTTTTGTTTGTGCTTATCCAGCTGCCTAACCACGACTAAGCCAAAACACGACATGGAAAACAACGCGACTGACTTTTTACGCTACGTTACACGCCGCGCAACAGCAACAACAACAACAACAACAGCAACATGTGCAAGACAACAATATGCCGCTAAAATGGCCAAGAGGCCTCTGTTGCCACTAGACCGCGCAATCGTTGTCGGGCATCTGCATACGAAAGCACGACCTAGCCAAGCCAAGCCAAGCCAACCCAAACCAAGCAAAGCAATCATTGCCTGCTGCATGAGTCATCATCATCGCCATCACCGCCATTGCCAACAACGTCAACGTCGTCATCGTCATTGCCAACATTGCCATCGTCATCCTCATCATCATCGTAGTGTGTCGCAACGTACATTGACGCAGCGTATTTGTGGCTTTGGGCGTTCAACAATGTATGATAACGTCCGTCTGTCCATACATCCATCCCTCTATCCATCCGTTCATCCTTCTGTCGACTCCGGATTGCTGCATGCTGCTGCTGTGCTGTGCAGTTTAACAACGTTTCGAAAGTTTGCGCTCTAGAAAAGGTGAAAAGTTGCACGCGCGCCGTCATTCAAACGAAATGCTGATGAGCACATTGTGGTCGGTGCTGACAAGCGACGTTGATATGCGCACTGAGTGTGCGATTCTAAGGCGCGCCGTGCGCTAACCACTACTCACGCACGCACGCACGCACGCACGATAGCAGACAGTTAAGCGTTCGTTTGCATCTGTTTTGCTACACAACAACAAAATGGGGAAGGGCGACCATTTGCTTGTGCAGTCAGTCAGCCAGCCAGTCAAGTTTGGTTATTAGTATTCACACGTGTTTTATGGCTCAGTCTGCTTGACCACTGTAAACTCTGTGCATAGGTTATGCGCAAGATAAGATTGACTGCTGAGGTCAATTAATCTTTTGCATAATCAAGTGCATAATAATCAAAAGGTAAAAAGGAAAAACACGTAATAAATTATGTGTTGAAAGTGACGAGTGATAGCTAACAAATCGAAACATATTATAATTTTTTTCTATTTTCTTACATTTTTTTTTCCTTTTAAGCAAATTGTCAATTCAACATACGCGTCTGCTATTTAGATTCTTCAACAACAAAGAAAAAACCAATTTCCTAAACTATGACATAGTTTGCATTATCCTTGACTGCGTTCCATGCCATCCGATTCACATTAAATGTTTTCACAAGAAGTGATTAACAATTTAATTGGAAAACTGATACAAGATTCTGCTATGCAGAAGCTTCACATTACGCAAAGACCTGTCATCATTAAAGGCATTTCATGCGTTTTCACAAAGCAGCACAAATGGCACAGCAGCAGCAATGCACAATCGTAGACAAGGTAAAAGCAAATAATGGTTATACGCCACGTTGACCTATGTAGGTTTGCGTTGGCGAGGCCACCGTCTCATCAAACACTTGAGCAAGTGCTGAACACATGCTAAGCGAGCCAACGAGCAAATGAATGATGGAGGGAAAATTGCTTGGCTTCGCTTGGATTGGCATGGCTTGGCTTGGCACAGATACCTACACGCAGCAATTTGCGTAGGCGGCGCAAACTTCGCACAATAGCTGAAAGCCATCGAATTCAATCTGCCTGTGCTGCAGGTAAATTGCACCGTGCGGCTCGGCTCTATGCCAACAGGCCATTAGGTGCGGGTGACGTCTGCGTCATGATTGCCAAAACTGCATACGTCTGTGCATGTGAATGTGACGGCGACTGCGACTGCAACTGCCACCTCACTGAGGTCGAGCTAAGGGCTGTGAAACACAGAGGCTTGAGGTTACGGCTTTATATGAGGCGTCTGCTATGCGCATAATTATGCGTGGCAAAGCTGAGGTTGGCTGCGCTTGCTAAGCCCATGGGCACACAGAGCTATTCGATTTGCTGCTGCCTAGCTGTGACACAGCGTGATATGCCAATATACACAACTGCACATCACGGCAAACTGGCACCAGTGAGGCGGCAAATGCAGAAGCTGGCAGCTGAGAGCTGCAGCAACAGCTCATTGGCCACTAATGTTGCTTTAATGTGGCATTTGTGTTTGTTAAGCCAACAGCAGGACACAAAATATTTCACGTACAGACGGGCATGTCCTGTGCCCTTTGCGCATTGTCCAGTGTCGCCTGGCAACGTTGCTGAGGGCACAATATGCTGAGTGTTCTGTCAATTATCTTAAAAATTCAATTTTAAAAACGTGGCACTAATCGAATGCATATGTGACGTTGCAGTTATGCAGTTGGCCATGAGAGCCAAAGCCTGACTTAGCTTACCCAATTTAGTTAATAAGCTAAGTTCTCTAGATGGAGTGATTATATCTCTTCATGTCGCACGCTTTGTTAATATTTTTTTTTTTTGCTGAGGTTTAATTAATTTGCAGGTTTTAACACTCGTATTTAGTTTCGCCAATGTATAACGTTCCTAAAATATTCCAGGAAAGTCTCTCACATATAATCAAAGCCTAAACAGAAACACTTTAATTTTCCTCAAATATATTCAATATCTGCTATGACTATACCTTAGTTGACGTTGCGTTTTGATTTGAAATTTTTGAATTTAATGCCTTTAGCAGCTCTGCAAGACGATCGTGATGATTTAGAACCGGAAAAGGTAAAATTTAAGCTAAGCACAAAACACACGGCAACAAGGCATTAGGCAACTCAAAATGACAAAACAAAGGAAAATAAAAAATGAAAATGAAAAGTACCGTCCTGCAATGCCAAGCCGCCATTTGGCATATACGACTCATTTAACTGAACGCATTATTTTTTTATTATTATGATTGTTTTTTTTTGGTTTTATGCTTTTTATTTTAGCAGACATAGCTACTCAGCGAACATTTCATTTCAAGGACATGCCGCTGTTTACTTATGTTTATACTTGTTGGTTATGTACATATATATATTTTTGCTTCTGTTTTTTTATGTATTTAATTTTTTGTTTTTTTTTTTTTTTTTTTTTTTCATTTTACTTTTATTCCGTTGCAGATTTATTTTTTCCGCAGTGCTAACTGCAGTTTATGTTCATTGCCTGTGCGCTTTTAATTGTTTTGCACGCTTCAAAGCAAGTCAAGAGCAAATGAAACAAAACTGGCGCAGCTGCGATGGCACGTGGTACACGTAGTGGGCGCGATGGCTTTTCTGGCTTACCGTGCCAGACTAAGTGGTAAACTTTGTGTCTCAAACACACACACACACACACACAAACATACACAAGCACACGTGCCTTGACTTGGCTTGGCTTCACTGGCTTTAGTCGCACCACCACTTAGGGGGATTTGCTTAATTGAAATGAATGCAGACGAGCAACAATAACAGCAAAAAAAAGCAATGAAATAACAAAAAACAACAGCAACATAAGCAACATATAAACAAAGAGAGCGAAAAAATGAAAGACGCTACGAGATTAGCAAAATTGCAAAATGCAGTTGCAATGCAAGAGGAAAAAAAAACAAGCAGACAACAAGAACGACAAAACTGGCCAATGTCTGACAAAAAAAAAAAAAAGAGAAATTGAAAAAAAAGTGCCAGGCAGCCGATTCTTGTTTACCGGAGGCACAGTGAAAATACGCACTCAAACAAGTTTGTAAGTAAAATGTTGCCACGAACGAAGTCAATTGTTTTAAGTGTTTCCACATACCTATGCCAGCAACAGCGTCTATGTCAAAGTCAACGCCAACGTCACAAAGGCGTCTGCAGCAAAAAAACGCTGCGCATCAGCAAAAGAGAATAAAAAAGCACGGCCTAGTCTGATGCTTGCTGTGGGTTGTGTTTCTTGTACTTGGGTTTTTGTCTTGCATCTCTTCGGTTTGCTGCAGTTGAAGTTAAGTTTTTGAAACGTCGACAACTTTAAAGGACACAGCTTAAATTGCGCTTTCACTTTGCTTACATGTTGCTCTAGACATTTCTGTGATTAGCAATCTATTTTTGGAATATGCATGCCTAGAGCACAACGCTGCAATATTCCCAATATTCACTTGCTATAAAACATCATTGCCTTAGCCGAGCTAATTGCTTTTCGCTGGCATCACATTCAATGCCTGCAGAGCAAACTAAGTTTTAGCTGCATTTGAATGCAGTGCATAATCAAAACTACTGGCAGAAAGGAAACAAATGCATAAAAAATCCAGCAATCACGTAATTTTAGCCTGATAGGCTTTGCATTTTCATACATATATACATACTCATCAACTTAGACGATCTCTTAAGAATACCTTTTCAAGCCAAGTCATAGTGGCGAGCAAGTAACTGCCATGAATCGGAAACTGTAATTATGTTGTTACTTGAACAGGCAGATTGATGTATTGCTGCTACTGTTGCCCAAGTAGCAATCATCAGAACGCCAACCGCAACCACACAAGTGGCTAATTCGGACGTTGTTCAACCATTGTGAAAAAAAAAAAATAAATGCCAAGTCAACCATGACGATTTGTCAGACTGTTCGGGAACTGCGGCATGCGCCGCCAATACCTGTGACATTTTGTTTCATGCGTAAAAGCGTACAAAGTTTTAGCCAAATTAAAATCAAAGCATTTTGATTAAAAGGTAAGAAAATGCCATAAACCACGTCAAGTCAAAGCGCCCCGACTGCCTTCGACTGTGAAATCAAAGCAATTTAGGAACATACAAATAAACAGAAACTTCAACAAAAAAAACAAAAAGAAAACAAACACTTAACCATTTGTAGAAAATAAATAATAAAAACACATATAAAAGAAATCCCTTTGAACGTTAATGCCACCGCGGCACAGTTTTTGACCTCAACATTAAACGCATTCGAGTGGCACAAATAAGTGGCCATTCAAGCAGCCTAAATTGTAATTTTCCAAATAATTCCTTAGTACATGAAACATATTCGGACACAATAGCAAAAAAGGACAAAATAAATAAAAACAAGGAAAAAATGAAAAATATTTATATATGAAAGTAAGCCAGAGGAAGGTCCTTAATAACAAAGTACAATACATATTGCCACTTATATTGGGCGGTTCTTATGCCTAACAAAACAAAACAAAAAAAAAAAAAAAACAACAACAAAAAAATAGAAAGAAAAAAAATATAAGAAGAAATGCCATTACAACTAATTTAATTTAAATTAAAATGTCACAAAATGTTGCCACCCGCCCTGCTAATTTAGGGCAACCAAAAAGGCTGCCAGCTTCGTAGCCACTCACTCACTCAGTCAGTCGGTTCGTCAGTAGGTCGTTCTGTTGGTCGGTTTGTCTGCCACTGGAATCATGCAAACAAATATCAATGGCACATCTAATGTGCACTTCTGCTACGCAAACAAAAAACTTGTCAAAGCAGTAGCAGTAACCGAAGCAACAGCAGTATCAGCAGCAAAAACAGCAGTGACAACAGCAACAACAACAACAACAACAGCAACGGCAGCAGCAGCAGAAAGAAATTGTGTAAAGCCCTTTAATTAAATTACGACATTAACTTTGATCCCTTTTTTTTCTCGTTAAGGCACTCGACTTGACTTTGTGCATTTAACTACGACAGACACGATGGATTTCTTGTAATTTTCTTCTAAGTTGCTTTTTTTTGTGTTTTTGTTCAATTATTTATTTGTTTTTTGTTATTTGGTTTTTCTACTGCAGCTTGTGCTTTCATTTCGAAAACTGACCTTTTGCAACTTTGTTTCAAGTTCGGTATTATTCGTTTTCTTTTGCACTTTGAATACTTTCGTCGTCTTTTCGTCGTCATTTATGACAAACAAACTTTCGCAGGAGAAATGGAAATAAAAATACTAACTGCCAGTTGAAACTTATTGGCTTACAGCAAGCAGACAAACGGCATAAGGTAGAAAAAATTTTACTTTGAAAAGTTGAAGGCTATCGTCGAAACCAACTGAAATGATTTGAAAGTGGGCAGTGGGCAAAAGTGAAAGTCAAACGGCATAAATAAACAAGTCGCATGTCAAATAAGCGAAAGGATTTTTACTTTTCTGTTGCCAACAATTTGATTCCCTATTTCTTTTTCTTTTTTCTTATCAATTAAAAGTTTTTCTTGCTAACTGTGCCTTTTCTTTAATTTTTTATTTATGTTTTTTTTTTACTTTTAATAATTTCATACCTTAACTGCGTTCGTTCGTAAATTATTTACTTTTAATTGCATGCGATATTCGATCAGAGAATGTTGAGTAAATTATTTAGCGGTCAGTTCGCTGGCAGCAAAAGTATGGCGAAGTAAAAAAGCATAGCATACTTTTTGGAGTTGCTTGGTTAAACAAAGTACAGCAAGTGTTTAAAAAGTTTTTCTTCGACTTAGTTTTCCAAGGAAATTGTGCAATTTTTTCAACTAATTAGCATACTTCATGCCAATTCACCTTTCGCCAAGTTTATTTATCATTAGGTCACGTAACTTCAAAAGCAAAATTTCCTATTCAAATATTTAAAATTAATTTCCACAAAAGTTAGTTGATCGTGTTGAATGTTTACTGATGCCCCTTTGAATAATTCAAATTAACTCATGCTCATGTAATTCTACATTGCATATTTTGCTCATGCACACTGCAAAGTATAGCCCACATAATAATGCACTCTCTCTGTTTCATTTAGCAAACGCAAGTTTACGGAAATGTAAGTAACTCAGCCATAGGATCAAAAATAAGCTCAGCATGCGCTATAAACAAACTATTAAAAAGCTTTTAATTTAATTGTTGCAATTGAAATGTTTTATTTTTAAAAATTTCTATTTAATTGCAACAGATTAAAATAAACAACAATAACAACAACAAAGAGTGAAAAGTTATAAAAAGTGTTTAGTGCTTAAGCGTCCATGGTACATTCGACTATTACGTGCGGCTGTCATAACTTTGTCTGACATCAGAATGTATCTGTATAACAGATCTAAATCTAAGCTGCTGCTGCTCACAGCCGTGTCTGTTGCTGAATGCTGACTGTGAGCAGTGAAATTAATGCGTGAAAGCGTTAAAGTTGAAAATAATGCGCGGCATTAATGCATCATCAGCGTTAAGTGGAAAACTTTTGCACATGACTTCCACACGCTGGCAATGACGCATTCGTGCCATTCTCGTTGTGGTTATTGTTGTAATTGCTGCTCTCTACTTTCTTATTTGGCTTTCTTATGCGACTTGTTTCTATTTTTTTTTTTTTTTTGTTGATTCCATTTTTTGTGTTTTATAATTTTCGGCTTCCTTATTTTGTTTGAAATGTTATGGCGGCTAAAAGTTGTGTGCACATTCCAAAGTTTATTTATTGTGTTAATATCTGAGCATGTGGAGCATTGAGTGAACTTTAAAATGCGCATTCAGGCAATGATATTCTGTAGGCATAAACAATGTTTGCTCTTGACTATTTCTGCAGGCATTCGCATTGTATTCTTTTCAAACTGCAATGAAAAATAAAAAGTGTTAACTCTTTAAAAAAAACTATTCTACTTTACTTATTAAACTCTTCTTTGGCTTTTGTTATGTAACTTCTTAATAGACTTGCTTTAATTTGTCTCAAAACAACAAGCAGCAAACTTCCGCCTTATATACGCACTACTCTTTGTTGCCGTGTGCTTTGGCACATAGCACAAATTCCGTTAGTATATTAAACTCTAAATACAAATAGCAGGAAACATGAAAACAAAATGTCAATGACAAGTAGCGGAAGCTGAAGCGGAAGCGGTAATACAATAAAAACACCACAACAACCGCTAAAGCAGCGGCCATTGTCACTAGCCTCGACCAGAACAGCAACAACACCAACAACAACAACAACAACAATATCACTTTACGCAAACAAAGCGAGTTGGCAAACAACTTGGCGTTGGTGACCTCACGGCGTATGATTAACATAAAGCCGACAATAAAGACGCAGACAAACATAAGCGCCGGCGACTACGCGAGAAGCAACAACAACAACAACAAATTGTGGCAAAATCAACAGCAAAAGCAACAGAAACAGTGAACAGCAAACGAAGGACATGGCAGCAGTAAAATGATAGCATAAGCGGTGTAACTGGACCAGAACAAGGACCAGCGACGAACACAACATTTACCATAGGCTCAGAAAGCAAAGCTGATTGCAATATTAAGTGGCGGCTTGTGGGTCGTTCCGTGCCGTACCGTACCGTGAGTATGCGACCAGCAACGAATCCTTGTGCAACAAAAGCATTAAGTGGCTGCTGCTGCTGCTGCTGCTGCTGCTATAGTCGAGGCATGATGCTGCTGTTGCTGATAATCGAAGCAAGTTGCGTGCAACAACAACAAAGACAAATCCTTAGCAAACAAGAACAATGCAATTGCCGTTTGCGTTTATTGTCTGCTCATGTTGCACGCTCAGTTTTAATATGATTTTACTGCTTTCGTTGCCTTTTGTGCTTGTGTAATTTCCGAATTAATTATCTTGCGTTTTCATTAAAACTTTTTTTCTTTTGCTTGCAATCGTTTAATTGCGGCTCATTGATTCCGTTCGACTTTTATTGTGAAATACAACAAAATAAAACAAAACAACAACGAAACAAGACAAGGCTTGACTATGTTGCCTGCACTTGGTTTCTTTGTGCTGTGCACGGCCATAAGGTTCAGGCTCATGTCAGCCGTCATGTTGGAATTTCACTTTCACGTATTTCCATGCAATTTAATGCTTATGCTGCATGCAACAGTAGCCACTCGGCCAAGTGTATTCCAGCTGAATCCCCTTGAACACATCGAACGACGCATATTTTGTGCGCATTCTTATGTGTTCTCTTGCGTACTTGCGCGCTTTTAGCATTTTATGCAAAAAAAATATATTGAGCATGTTAACTAAAAACAAAAAAAAACAATAAAAAAAATAAAACACGAATGAAAAAATCAGCAATATGAACAATGTAAAGCAGCTTAAAGCGCAGCGCTGTGCATGTTCAGAGCTTTGCATGCCATGTGCACCTGCCTGACTGCCAGGCCTCTCTGTGCTGTGGCACGCACTGCCGCTGCGTTTAATAACCGAGTGCATTAAATGCGCCTTTGCCCGGGTTAATGTTAATAACTGCTTAAATGTTATTTATATGCAAATTACTTAATTGCTAAAAATTCAACATAATAACTTCCGTGAAGTGTATTATTCGTTCTTTTTGGTTTTTCTGTTATTTTTATGCGTGTGTCTGAGTGTGCGCTGAAGAAGCATACGAATGAATAGCTTCCCAATCAGTTTTATATTTTAAAAGCCATAATAAGTAGAATGCATTCACCTTCACACAACAATCATTGCCAAATAGAGCAGTTTAAAATATCAAGCACATAGTCTCAGCCTAGCTGAAAAATAGCCAAGCATTACTTAAATTAAATAACGCAGCCATTATAATAAAAACAATGAAGAAAAAATGCAGTTCTCAGAAGAAAAACAAATAAATTTTAATATGTATATAAAACTCAAAGAAACACGAAATGTAAGCAAACTTCAGCAGCAACCGAAGAACTGAATATCGAAAATAAAATGCAGAAAATGAAATCAAACAAAAGAAAACTGCATATAAATCGAAATCTGTCACAAAGAACATGCGCAGCCAATAAATTTTCTTATCTCAATAACAGACAGCGAATGGTGCTGCTGAAAGGAAGGTAAAGCGAGCGACAGAGACGGAGACGCAGATAGATAGAAAGAGAGAGAGAGAGAGTGAAAAAGACTGCAAAATAAAATAGGGGCAGGGACATGGCGACGATGACAATGACAAGGACTAAAGCTGCATTAAACACACAAACCAAACGAAACGAAATGAAACGATTCGAATCGAAGCGAGCCGCAATGCACGCATGCAGACAGCATGCAGCGCACACTGCAGCGCCTGCATGTTGCAACAGGATTCCTTTGCCAGCACATGCACACAGCTGCGGATGCATGTATGCCGCCGTAAGGTCGGTCGGTAGGTAGGTAGGTTTCAATGTTTGCTGCTGCCACATTTGTGCAATGCGTAAATTGAAATTATTGCCTTGTCTGTTCTTGTGTGCAATATTTTTTTATTTGTTATTTTTTTTTTTACCATGGCCTTTTACATAGTCTAGCAAGTGAAGTAATTTTCAAGACGACTTTAAGCCACACAGCAATGAACATAGGTGAATTGTATTGTAAATGCGCAGAATTATTTATATTTTCATATATATAATTAATTGCAACATTTTATTCAATTTATATTAATTAACATTATCGCATTATTTTCGATTTCGTTTATTTATTTTTCACTTCACAAGCTGCACGCTAAAGGCGTCAATTGCCTAGAACTGACATTAAAGGAAAATGAAAATATGCAAATTTTAAATGTTAAATCTGATGCTTATATATTTTTCGCATAAATCTTTGCACACTGACAAACTTTAGGTACAGTAAAAACACCTTAAGCCATAAATCAAGTGTATAATTATGCAAATCTCAGCATGCCAGCAAGTTTATAAAATCTATAGGTTTAAGCATCAGCTCGCTATCAAGTTCGCGTATATAGACAACCCCAACGGCCCCTGCCCTCATTCCATTGTGATTCCAAACTCACCAACTGGCTACAATCCAATTTCAGCAAATGGCTTCAAACCTTACCGAGGCTGGCGTTGCTTGCCGCTGCCATGTGTGTGGCATGCCAAGAAAAATCAAACAATCCTTGCCGCTATACGCTGCGTATACGTAATGTGGCTGAGCCAAATGTGTGCGGTTGCTTGGTTGGCTAGCTACACATACGAATTTTCGTTATAGCTTATGCTCCCTGCTTTTCGTTTAATTTTTTAGTTTTTCCTTTTTAAGTTCCTCTTTTTTTTGGCTTGGTTTCGTTTGGTTTGCATAAAGTAGCTAAAACAATCATATCAGCAAGAAAAATAGCTAAAAATCTGTTTTTCCATTCTCGTTTGCAGATTTGAATAAATTTCGCACAGCGCACACATGCAAAGTACCGTCGTGGCTGACACATGCTGCTTAGCAGCAACTCTGCTTTAATTTTTTTTTTTTCATTATTTTTGTCGAAAGTGTTGAGTAGCTCTTAGCTGACTTTTTTGTTGTTGCTTGCGCACGGTATTGACGTTTGTTGGCTAAGCTTTATTTCAGTTGAGTCCATTGTTTTTTGCATTATAATGCAAAATAATTTTTCCATATATTTCAGTAATGTCTACAACGTGAAAAGGTTGAAACGGCAACAACACCAACCATATAGCGACAGCCAAAGAGACCGTCAAGTAAATGCAAAAACCATTCTAATGATTTCTTGACAACGAAGCTACACTGACCACATAAATATTGTTGATCGGTCATAACCCTCAAGACATTAGAGCAGCGCCAGACTTCAAAAACACTTGAAGTTAACGGTAAGAGTCTGTCGAGACATAGTATACTCAAGCTAACGATGATTGCATGTCTGCATGTACTTTTTTTTCACTTGTGTAGTCTAAGCTCAACGTGCCACTCGCGTAACTGCATGCCACTGTACACAGTGTAGCATGGCTAAGTCAGACACTTCAAGCGCATATCAGCCAAGCTTTGATTTTGACGGCACAGCACCAAAGCAGCTGAAACCGTTAGTTAAAATGGCATAAATCTTCATAAATTTAGAAAAAGAAAAACCCAAACAGACATACATGCAAATAAGCGAATCGCAGGAAGCTTCAACTTCGCCTTGTGCGAACTACGAGAGTAGCAGCTAACAGCTAACAGGCAACAGTGTGGACTTTAAGTCGCATTAAATTTTCAGTCCAGTCGTGGGCTAAATTGGAGTTTGTGTTTGTGTATGTGTGTGTGTGTGTGTGTGTGTAGCAGTGAGTGTAATATGGTCAAGTGTACTTAAACATTCATACAGCAGATTTTGTTTATTGCATTTACATATTATTTATTATTTATTTGCATATATTTATAACTTTTATATGACTGCCGCCTACACGCGCAATGTTTTTCATTTACATTTGGCCACTTTTTATCAAATTCTTATTTAGCTTTTATTTATTTTCTTTTTTTTGCTGTTTTTTTTTTTTCTCTATTTTTACTTTAGACTTCTTGTTTTTGTTGCGTTTCATATAAAGGCAACTGCGAGATGCCAGTGTCATTGTAAGGCATACTTATTTCATTAGCTATTCACTTGAATTTCTTTTGCAGTCGTATCTTACGTGTCGCTACTTTGCCCAATGCGCCCCACCACACTGCGCGTTCGCCACCCCATACACGGCGTTTGTCACAGCTCCAAGTAATAAAACGTCTTGCCTTATTTGGTTTTTTATTTTTTACTTGTTTTCGTTTTCTTTTTTTTTTTTTATATATATATGTATATATATTTTTTTTTTTTTGGGCAACGCTTTAACTACCGGAAATTTCTTTGTACTTTTGCCATCTCAACATAGACACACACACACACATACGCGCACGCTCACCCGCTCGTTGTCAACCACTTTTGGCCCGCATGCCCGCTCAATTCTTCTACGCTGTTGACAATTTTGGCGGTTGTTGTGGCAACACGTGACTTGATTTGTAAAAAAGCGAGCACCAAATGCAAAGAAAACGATTTCGACAACAACAACGACAACAGCGACAACAACCACAGCGATGTAAACGCAGATGACGAGCACAGGACAAAAAGAAAGCAAGAATGGCTCAAGTGAAGTGTGCTTCGCCTGTTACTTTGACTTTGTGCTTAGTCGCTTATTGGAAGGCAAAAAAAGGTAGATTCGGCATTCACACACAGTTTGGAAGTTTTTCACTCGCTCGATTTTTTTGCAACCATTCGATTGAATGTTTTACAAATTTTGTATAACGCTGATCACATTGAAATCAGTTTCAAAATAATTTGCTGTCGAAATTCAATTTGTTATATTTTTTTTTTTTTTTGCAAATTCTTTTTCCGTTTGCATTATGTCGCTAGCAAAGAGCTTCTCAGTTGTTCGATGTCTTATTTTACATTATCAAAATTTCTTTGCTACTGTGTTTGGGTATTCTCTTTGGTACAAAAAAAATTGTAAAAGTTAAAGCGAAATATTATCGCATCAATGCGCTTATTGGCGCATCTACAGTGAAACATTTTAAAATATTTTCCTCCATTTTTCTTCGTTACCATTAACGCAATATTATTTAATTAGATTTGCATCTGTGACGCGGCTTCTATTGATTGCCATTATACAAATCAGTTTTCGAGACAGACTAAAGAAATATTTTTTTAGCAAATTGGTTTTGAACCACAAAGGTTAAGATTAAATAAAAAATTTCATTTTATTCTCCAATAAAAGCACCAAATTAAAAAAGAACTAAATTATATATATAAACTTATAATATTAAACTAAAAATATATAAAATTGGTCTTTTTTGGTAGTTAATAAAATATAACCACAAATGAAAATGTAATCAAAATCTATAAAATGAGCTACGAATTAAGATTGTGCATGACGCGATTATTTGCTTAAGCCAACCCAAAAATCCACTTACCAAGCATGCGTGCATGTCCTGAAAATAGAAAAATTTCAAAGGGAAAATTAATTAAAAACATAAATACACATAATACCAAAGAAGATTGCAATTTTTGCATAGTAAATTTCACAATCAACAAAAACAACAGCAACAAAGCAAAGGCAACACAAATTATTAAAATGCCAAAAGTTCCTTCATTATATTTTCTTCTCTACTTTTTTTATCTTTTATTTATCTCAACGTGTTTTTTTTTTTTTTTTATTTTGTATGGATGTTAAAATTTGCACAGCTCTGTGTGAACATAAATAAATGTGAAAATGCTCAAAGAGACAGCAAAACTTGCACACACTCGGAAATGCCAAAAGCAAAAACAAATTAAATTTATTTAAATAATTTGCATGCATTACTGTGCGAGTGTGCAGCAAAACGCAGGCGAATCGTGCGTATAAGTAATGTGTGTAAAACATTTCGCAAAGACCGGAAGCAGCAGCATTCAGACCGGCGTGTCTGCCGATACCTTCCTCAATATATTCGGCAAGTAATTGCACAACATTTGTAAGTGACAAAAATTGCCATTTATATTTCGCTTTCTTTTTTTGTTTGCTCCACTCCAATCTTCGATGACAACTGAAACTGGCAACGAAAATTGCTCGAAATTGATGAAAATGACACTTGAATTGTTCTTTTCTTTTTTCATTCATTCAACTTTGTCCTCTTCAAGTTGATTGTCTGTTGCTTTTTTTAGCCCGGTGATTGCGCTTCTGCCAATTTGGCTGCAATTCATTCGCGTTGTCGTAGTTGCAATACTCGTCAGCTTCAATTCACTTGCCAATTTGTTGTACACGAGTGGCCATTTAATAAAAATAATGTCTTAGCATTTATGCACTTATTTTTTATTCTTATGCGCTTATGAGCCATGCACCATATGAAAAAACCTTTAGTTTTGTTCGACTTTTTTAGTTGTGCCGCGTCTGCAGTTTGGCTTACGTCAAGTGTATCAACATAAAAGAAAATAAAACGAATTACAATAAAATTGTTTTTAAATAGAAATCATGTGTCATTGATGTGACAGATTATCGACACTTTGTTTTTTTTTAGTTTAACTTATATAATGCAAATGTATGCCACCTACTGTGGCTGCGTATAACCTTCGGCAGCGATTTCGGCTTTGCTGCCGTCTAGACATTTCTTGTCTGAGATGAAAGCGTATTTGCATTTTAAACATGTCTTTATTGTGCAATGAACCATCGACTTTCGATTGACGCGAAAATTGCGACTTGGCTTCTGTTTCTTTCTGTTTTATATATTTTCATTTATCAGCTGCAAGTTCTTGGAATTCCATAAATCCTTAATCAGACACACCACACTTTAGAATTTCAAAAGTGTCAATATAATTAGAAAGAAAACCAAATTAACACAAAAAAGAAGCTGTGAAAATGTGGTTTAGCAAGGCTGTTGAGATTACTGCAATAAAAACCCTTAAAATTGTGCAATTCAAAGTTAAATTAGTTAAAAGAAAAATCATCATCATTCCAAATGAGCTCATATGCTGCGTTGCAGAACGCATCTATGTTCAAATGGTTTTTTATATGTGTATATATATATGTGTACAATTTAATTTCTTCAATCACTTAAACTTTAAATTCAAGCAAAATATTTCCATAATTTATGCCTAATGCTGAAGCAAAAATCAATCATAACTTAAAGCAAATATGCAATAAATATTCAAAAAATATTTAATTTACGCTGCCACATTTTCAACAAAGATGTCGCCATTTGGCACCGCAAAAGACTACTGAGACGCTGCATCGCCTCCAATAAATCACAAAATTAATCCTTCTCGAGTTTATTAGCGAAAATTGACGTTTCGCATTATCTAGCTTCCCGCTTCTGCCGGCCCCCACCTCGCGGCTCCATGCCTGGCCAACGCCTGCGACACGAGCCACGCATTCAACGTATTTGTTTAAACATCATCATAAATTATGGCGATGTCCGTTGTGTGCGCGCACCCTGGCATGCTGCCCAGTGGCTAATGTCTGGCTGGGCAAAAAGCTGGCAATGAAATGAAATGAAATGAGATTTTTTTTCATCATATTTACTTCTTTTTATTTTTTTGTTTTCTTAACTAGCTTCATGAGACACGAACATTTTATATAATCTGTTATCTTTGTGAATTTGTTTGCTGCCAAGGCGCCGCAATGTCGTCTTTGGCATTGCCAAACGTTGCTCTGCGCTGCGTATGTTCGCGCGTACGTTGCTCTTGGTCCTGTTCCTGGTGCTGCCACTGGTCCTCCTATTGGACTTTCTGCTCGTTTATGCGTGTTTAATGTGAAAATAAAACGTTGATTATAAAATATTGTGTAATAGTAGACACGGCTGTCGTGAATACCCACACCCATACCTACTCACGCACGCGCCACGAAAACGAGCATTTTAATGCAGAGTAGCTGAAAAATGATAATATTGCGGCCATCCGAGTTGCGGTGAAGTAGATTTATGCAACGTTTTAAGAAACTTTAAAGCTTCTCCAACAGCACAGCAAACATGCGATTATTAATGACACTAAAGGGCAATTCGCTACCAAAAACGTCACTCTGGACCTCACCAATTCGTGATGTACAGATTATATAGACTAAATGTGCATATTCTTTATTAAACAATGATTATGCATATTGTACGGCTAAGTTTAAATAAAATAAAAATACAAAACAAATATTTTCGATGTAGCAAAAATAGAAATTTAACAGAAAGATAAAAGCGTAATATAATTAAAGTCGGTATTTGACTTAAATTGATAGTTTTTTCATAAGCGACAATTCAAATTCACATTAAAGCATGTGTTCCTCAATATATCTGTCTATCTTTAACTTTAATAAAAATGAAAAACAAAAATATAAATTAAATTATAATTACGCTGCTAAGAGCTTATAAAAAATGGCATTCCATTATTTTCATTAAATGCAAAATTAAAAGCAACCTATTCACCTGTTTATTTAGTATCCTATTTGCATAGGCCATAAGCGAAAATATATTTTGTATACATATTTCTTTGTTTTTTTTTTTTTTTTTGTTTTTTTTTGTTATTTACCTTTGCTTTGCCTTTATTTGCCGGCAAGTTAAGCAAATAAACAATTGTTTAGTAAATAAAAAAAATTTTTTTTTGTGAAAACATAACATGCACGCGCAAGTAAATAAAACCACATAAGTTATTTAAAAAACAAATATGCAACAAAATTCAAACACATGACGCGTAATTTCAGTTAAAAAGTGCCAAACAAGAAGTCTATGTAAGGTTGGGGGCGCACAGCGGCAACAAACGGCAGCTGTGCCAAGTCAAAAGTTCAAAGTTCATTTGTAAGTTCTCACATATTCACACACACACACACACTCTCTTCTCGCAACATTCGCTTCCGCCTTCATTCGCCACATACACGCATTTATACGCGTACGCATACGAGGCGATTTCAAGCCGAGCCGAGTATATTGAAAGCAGCTACAGACCACAAAAGCAAGTTGTTAAACTCACTAAAACCGCACGATACCTAACCGGGCGCCGACCCATCGCCGCTGCCGCCTCCGGATGCCTCCTGATGCCTATTGCCTGCCACCTAACAATATCACGACTCATTTCATCACCGCTGTGGCTGTGGGTATCTTTCTTGGCTTGCCTGTCCCGGTCTGGTCTGGCCTGGCCTGGGCTTGCATTGCCTTGGTTTTGCCTTTGCCTTTGCCTTGCTATGCTCACTGTATGTAATATGTATAGAAATTGTTTGCTGAGGCATTAAATTGAATGAAAATTTATGATCTTTCATATTTTCTTTTACTTTGCGTGTTTTGTGGCCCATTCTGCGCCCCGTGACGTGCACTCATTTTTTCTACGATTTTTTTTTTCCTCTCTTTGTTTTATGTGTTGTTTTTGTTCTTTTTTAAAATGAACTAAAATGAACTTTTGCCTGAGGGCCTGTACAATCGTAAAGATATACACTAAAAGTAAACCAAATTTTGTTCCAGTCCTCTCAATAAGTTTCAGATTGCAATTGCGCTCTTGAACTTTGCACGTAACCGCAGATTAACACATTTAAGCGATGTTTTCAATTTTATTTCCATTTCAATTTTGCTAACAAAACATTCTGCCTATGTGTAGTTCCTTTACGGAATTTGGCAGTCTTAGAGCTGCTTGGTATCGTCCTTGGAAGCGAAGATCTAGTGACAGTTTGGTGACACCTGTCAGCAGCTACTTAGTTAACTTTGTGCTGAAACAACAATCCCAACCCAATATTACTCATTAAATGCGTTTATACGTTTTTAAGTAATAATTATAAATATATATGTGCTACCAAATTTTCATTTCATGAAGTGCACATTTTACTTTGCCGGATTTTAGTTAGCCTGAGGCAATTTGTTCTTACCATTAGCTAACGGTAATTAAGCTAAAGCAAAGTCATAATCGAGTTGGTTACCTAATGTTAATGGCATATTAAATCGCCAAACACTGGCTTTGATTGCACTTTAACACCTATAATGCCACGAAAGCAATAAATTTCAAAAGCAAAACACTTCACACCACACACAAAAAAAAAATATATATATATATAATATTATATATAAAAAAAATAAGCCAAAAATAAAAAAAAAAAACCGAAACTAGCCACATTAATCAAATGAACCACCTCAACAAGCAAAATGAGTTATTTATGCAAATGTACGCCTAATTTTGTTTTCGCTTTTTCAATGTCACACAACAACAACAAAACTAAAAACAATAAAAAAAATAAAAACGTAGAAATAGCAGAAAAACAAAAAAAAACTGACCTATATAAAAAAATTTGCGCGACTAATTTTTCATGATGGAGAACATTAATCAAAGCACAAAACATTATGCACAGCAGCAGCCGCGATCGGTATGCATTGACAGCCAACTAACAATGCAAGAAAATGCTGGAAAAAATGCGTTAAAACGACACCAACAACAACCACAATGGAAGCAGAAAAAAAAAAAAAACAAAATAAAAGAGAAAAACGAAAAACAAAAGCAATGCAAAGCAAAACACGCGCTTGACAGTAATAAGCCAAGAAACAAGCGATGAAACGGAAACGCCAGACAAAAAGCAAAACCCAAGAAAAATGGTGACAAAACCGCGAACAAAAAATCACGATGACAAGTCAATAATTTTTGGACACCACAAGCAGCAGGCGGCTTGCTGAGACGACAACAAAATTGCGAGAATTTTCTCCTTTTTTTCACGCTTTTTTTTATTTATTTTTTTTTGTTTTCCCTGGGTGCTTTCACAGTTTTTTCTTTTGTTTTTTTATTTTGTTTTTTTTTTTTTCGCTTTGCCAATTACTCAAGTCGCTCAGCAGCAAATACTTTTAAGAGATCTCTAATAAAATGGTATGTTGGCATTTGTAAAATATTTTCCGCTACGCCCATGAGACGTGCAGCAACGCCACTTGCTTACATGGTCTGTTCTAGCAGCAAACTTCGACACCGCCAACTCAGCCTCAGTCTCGCATTCTATGCTCTTGATAAATAAGATTAATGACGCGTACCCGCGACGTTGTTGTTGGCGTATGCTTGAATGTCGTCACAGCAAAGTGGCTAGAAGCCAAAATAAAAAACAAAACAACACAAAAATGCTGAAAAATCAGCAAAAATGCAAAACAGCAAATAATTCGCAGATTAAATGCATAAAGAAAGAAAACAATAGCAAGAATGAAAATACTGACACGTTGAACACTTTTTACTATTCCTCGTGACGAAACATTTCGTTTCGAATATTACTGTGCGTATATGTGTGAGTGTTTGCATAAATTGATTTTCTGTTTTTGTTTTCCTTTTCTTTTAATATACTGTCATACATTTTGTTTTTATGCTGTGCTATTTATTTTTAGTCTGCTGCATATAAAGCCAAAGCAAAGTCAACAAAGTGCAATAAACCGCAAAAGCAAACAGTTTAGTTTTAGCTTCAGGCTACTATGGCAAACTGCAATGATGCTTGCCAACCGCCATCCACCAGCCGCCATGCAGCTGGCCAGCCAACTGACTAGGCAGCAGCCTGCCAGCCTTTGGGCAACACCTTGCATGCTGCACACCCCACCAGGCGACAGCGACACATCACAGACACATACACCGACTCTCTTGTCACTGGCATATTGTTTGCATTTTGCTTTGATATTGACTTTCAACGGGTGCGAGTTCCTCGCCGCGCCACTGAAGCATAAACCTATGACGTATGTGTCAGTGCAACTGCAATGTCCTTTTTCATTATTGCAATAACTTCAGCCCAGACACCTTTTGTTGCTTGGGTTGGTATAGCCAACAGGGCTGCCAACTCTAAAACAAAGCAGCCCAGTAGATAAATGTCTGTGAATGTGCAAATGTATAAAAACGAAATGTGATATGACTGGGAAATGAGGGGAATCTCGGAAAATAATTCCTGTACAGAGCAGTCAGCTTCTAATAATAAGGTAAGCTAAACGTAAATTATTATATTTCTCTTTAAATAATTTTCTATGCAGTTTAAGCAAAACCTTACTTTTAAACGACAGATTTTCGGCACAAATACCACATGTCCTTAGGAAAAAATTAATTCATACTTAATTCAAGTTTTTCCATATATATTAATATATTTAATATATATATTTAGATTCTTTTTATATATATATATATATATATTTTTTTTTTATATAAATAAATAAATATATAATAATATTGCTTTAATATATGTATATACATTTTTTTTTGTTACTTCGTGTGTATTTTTTCAACAGATATTCCGTTTAACTATTTCCTGTCTGGGCGGAATTGTTGTCTTGCTTTTGGACTTCAACACTGGCATACTCTGATCTATATTGCCCATACACCTATTGACTTTTACGTAAATGAATATTTCTTATTTCTTTGCCTCCGCAAGTGTCTGCCATCCTCGCATAACCATTACTAAGAGCATCAACAACATCGGCATCGTCGATAGATGCGCCACACTCAGCGCAATAATCCTTTAGCCCCTATTCGGCACAGCTTACAGAATGTAGTCGACGACCCATCAGCAGCATCAGCATATAAGTGTATCTCCATCGCCATCTCCATTGCCATCTGCAGCACCCAGCATCGAGCACCACAAACGTTAGCTGACGCCGTTGGCTTTGTGTGTGTGTGTGTGAGTGTGTGTGTGTATGTTTGTCGCTGTGCAGCACTTACTGTAATTATTGATGCTCAAAGGCATTTGTTTAACATAAATTTGCTTTGTCGCTCGTTCGCTCGCTCGCTCGCTGCGCCACTGTAAATGGTTCCTGCCGCTCTCCCACTCTACAGTCAGCTTTGTATCCTCACACGCGTATGTATGAGTGCTTATATCTGTATATCCGTATCGATATCTCAATCTCTGTGCTCCTTTATATTTTTTCGCTTTTTTTGCGCTCATTATTCGCTCACACACACTTATGGGCCCCTTGGACTAAGCTCGCGTTGCATTAACTCTTTGATAATGTTATTGCTTTGCTTTTACCATTGCTGCGCATTGTTTTTGTCGTCGTTTTTTTTTTTTTTTCTTGGTTTAGCTTTTTTTTCCATTTTGTTTTTTTTTTGTTGTTTTTTTTTTGTGTTTGTTTTTTGTTGCCTTTGCTTTACCAATATCTGAGGAGCCTCAGGGACATACACGATTTGACATTATGCAAATCGATATTGATTTGTGGCCAAATGTTTGTCTGTTGCAATGCACACAACATTCGCAACGTTGTTATTGTTGTTGTTGTTGTTGCCTGTTTTCCGATTTAACGTTTTCTTGCTATATTTTTGTTTCAATTTTTGCGCATAATTCAAAAGGCAAATGTGTACTCACACCCCCGCACCTTCGCTTCACTAACTCCACTGGCTTCACTGGCTCCTATGTACACACGTACACTCGTGCACAAGAAAATTGACTTTGTTGCGCTGCCTGGGGGCGCGTTCGCTTCTTTTATTTTATGATTCTTTATGACAGACCCATTCATGAGCATTATACGAGTATGTTCGAATAATCAATGGCAAGACTGGCGCAGTCGGCACGGTCGGGGCTATAAGGGTGGTAGGAGCGTTTAAGGTGGCAGGGGCGTTTAGGCGCCTGCTTGTGGTTTATTTTGTATTAAAGTAATTGAAACATAATTTTTTTCGTTGTCGAATTTAAATAAGACATAACGCGCCAATGTGAAATGGTTATGAAGCATTTTTTATGGTCGCGTACTTGGCATTGACATATTAAATCATAATTTTTCTTTTAAATATTTTTATTATTTTTGTTGAAAAAGTTGAGAAAGCAACGATGTTGACTTCATTTAATATTTTTAAATTAAATTATTTAAATAAGACTTTGCTAGGTATTTAAACTTGGCAATGAAATCGATTAGAACAACATCGTGCTATTAATTAATTGATTATTTAAGCATTACTTGAACTTTACGATCTACAAAAAAAAATGTTTATTCAGTAACAAATGTCACAAATTAAAATTGGAAGAGTGCTTCATTTACACTTTAAGTCTCAGCGTAAGCCAATCCAAATTAATAACAACAATCAAGCAAATAAACACATAAACGTCGGACCCCTATGGCTCACATCCGCATTGCTTACATGACACAGTTTGTCATGTTGCACACGCTGCTGCAAAATAGTCACAAAAAAAAAGAAGAAAAAGAAAAGGACGACATTAAATAACAACATTTAGCAAGACAAAGTTGCCAACGCGAACGCATGAGAAATGCATTTGGTACAAGATGAAAGACAAGTAACAAAAAGGAACACGAAGCAGCGAGCCAAGCATTGCTAAGAAAATGCCCCCTAGTGATTTATTGTGCACCATTGCGAATACTTGTCAAGCTTTGTTGACAGACTTACACATACACCCACGCACACGCGCACCACGCAGCGTAGGGACCCACCCACACAGTCGAGCCACATGCATGCATGCAACACATGATCATGCTACATATGGCAGCATGTCACTTTGCATGTCACTTGCGTATAAAAAAATGCAAAAAAGAAAATGCAAGAAAGACAAAAAAAAACAAAAAAACAATGCCAACAATGCTCGAACAAGCGACAAGAACACAAAACTCACATTCTTCTTAAAGAAACGAACATGCATGGGGACATGCAATGGATGCTGCGCCAATTGGCGAGCGTTGAGAATTGCAGCAAGGATATGCTCGTCCTCGCAGCCACTCGGACGCGCAGCGACAAGTCGATTGCTAATGTCGCCAACTCTCAAGTCAATGTGTGTGCTGTCATTTGCTTTTATTGTTGTTGTTGTTGTAACTTTTATAGTTATAGCTGTATTTCTTGCTTGTGTTTGTTGTAATGCGCAATAAATTTTGAGCAAATTCCGCTGTCAACATAGTGACATCGAACCATCGGGAGTTCGCTTACATGTAGAAGCGCGTAACAGAACTTGAGGCTCTTTAAATTATATCCCAAGTGACCTCGGCCTGAAATGTTTGTCCTTGCAAGTGCATGCGATGTAAGAGACTCCGAGCAGCAGTAAGCTACTCGTACTACTTCAAAATCAAAGCATGACATTAAGTGAAATCCTTCAGCGAAAGTACAAAGACAAGAAGCAAATAAAACGTTAATATGCTGCCAATTCCTCTTTGGAATCTCTACAGCGTAAAGCGCAGTATGATACGGTGTACCTGACGCACTTAAGGACCCAATTGGAACGCACTACATTGTCATAGTCATTATTATATTTCTCAGCATGTGACATTTCTAGTTGCGTTAGACACAATAAGTAGCCATATACAGCAGATCTTAGCTGAATAATTTTCATTGACAGTTCGTAAGAGAATTTATTATTTAACATATAAAAGTCAATTTGTAAAATGATACACTTTACTCTTTTAACATTTATCTAAACTAATTCCATTATTCTAGCTTTACTCTCGAGCGAATCCACTTCCTTTCATATCAGTGCACCGAAGGTTTTTCTAAATAATTGGCTATCATTCGATTATGTCTTTATCGTTTACTACATTTTTTTCCAAATTTGCCACATCGGCAATGTTCTCAATTTCGTTAGCCTATGACTGCCACAACCTTCTATCCTTTCATGCCATCTCTTTTTTTTAATGATCTAATTTTTGAACATGTTTCCATCGCCCATCCCTCTTCGGAAGCCTAACGAACCTGCCGAAATACTTGCATTACTCGGATGATCTCCCGTCGGGCAGATGCAAGCACCATCTCCACCTCCGGCATCACCGCCAAAGTAATTCGCTGCAGCAGTCTCTTTGGGCTCATCGATCTTGGGCGCTTTTGGCACACATTTATTTGGCGAGCAAGCATAGATCCACCAATTCGGATGTGGCGCTAAGTAATCGACACCTTCGCGTATATACTTCTCCGCCAACTCTGTGCAAACCTCGGGATCGTCTATGGCCTTCTGCAGCTGCATCTCAAATCGTTTCTCCTCTTCAGCACGCACACGCTTCGTCTCCTCGATCTGAGCTGCCAAATCCTTGCGCATCTGTTGCCGCTGTGCCAAGATTTGTTCGCGTGTGACCTCGTCATGTACAAAACGATTCTCCAACATCTTATTCTCATGAAATTCGGCTTCCTCGCGTAAACGCCGCTCAATTTGCTCGCAAATTTGCTTCTGCAAGATGGCATTGCAGTGTGCCGCTTCCTCGGCCTTTTTACGCGCCATCTCAGTTATGTTACTCTTAGTGCATCTGTCCACATGATGCAAATCATCGATGCGATCATTCATCATCTTATCGATGCCAGCCTCCAGTTGGCGCATACGACGCACATACGCGATAAACTCCTTAGTGGCCTGATTCAGTTCCTGTTTACGCGCAGCCAGAGCCTTCTGCTGCTCAGCCTCGATGCGCTGTGTCTCACGTATCAGCGCGAAATGCTCCTCTTTCAATGCCAAAGCCTCAGCATCGCGTGCAGCCTTACGCTTTGCGATTTCCTCCAGCAGCTCCTGACGGTATATAGTTTTCTTCGAGGTACCTTTTTGATCCTGTTGTTCATTTTCCAATTTCTCCAAACGCAAATTCTCAAATAACTCATTAATGCGCTTGGCCTCCTCTTCTTTTTCAAGTTGCTCGTAATTACGTCGCTCCTGCAGCTCATCAACTTGCACCTTCAACACATGACGCAACTGCGAATTCAGTTGCTGCTGTAAGTGAACTTCATCTGCCATCGCACGATCGTATTTCTCCCAACGTTTATTCTCCACAGCCACCCAGTACTTGTCGATCTGCGCCTCGCGTTCCTTGCGACGCAACTTCTCATTGATCTGCTCGGCCTGACATATCTTCACATTCTTCAAATCCTCAGCGCGCAATCGTTCGCGTATCTCATAGCAACTCTCCATAACCTGCTGCACACGTTTCTTTTCCAGATACTTTTGCTGCTGCTTTGTGTTCGCCTCCATGATCGCGTGCAGCGCATTTTTACGCTCGCGTATATCCTCGTCAATGCGTGTCTTCACCTTATTGGCGAACTCCTCCTCGTACACCTTATCCTCGGTATCGAGTAACTTTTTCAAACGTTGACTGCGCTCCTGTAATTCCTCATTAGCCACCTCCTGTGCAGTCGTCACCAATGATTTTATCTGCGTGAACAGACTCTTGCGCTCTGAGCGCATAATGAACAAAAAATGTTCAAAATCCCTTCCTGAATTTTGCATTTTATTTTTTTACGTTTATGCGTGGCGAAATTTCTTATGGCAAAATAATTATTTGGTATGTGTATAATTTACTTTGTAGCTATTTTGAAGCCGAATATTATAAAGATAAACAAAATTAAATGACTATAGACAAAGTTTGACAGGTTTCTACTGGGTATACCGGCTAATGCCTTTCTCAGCTGAATCAGACAACATAAGCGACATTGATTCGATTGTCATTTTTGCTTAATGCAGCAAACTGTGCGAAAGACTTCATACAACGGATTTCCTGTCAGTTCCGCTTGTTTGCTGGCAAGTGTCCATTTGCAGTTGTCTTAAAATTTGATTTTTATCTACCAAAGCCACGTTCCCAACTGAGCTACGTCAATGTGAATAGCAACGAAGCTGAGTACATGTGTGCATAGGGAATTAGTTTAATGCGATTTGATATCGCGTGCACTTCCTCGGACTAACCACTAACCCCACTAACCTCACTCCGCACATGGCAAAAATAAAAATTGTCAATTCAGCAGGCGATATTGCTGCCAAAAAAATGCAACAAAGTGAAGAAAAAAGAAAATATCAATAGGATAACATGCAAAAAAGTTTCGATTGCTTATTTCTGCTTAAAATATTTAAGGCGAAATTTGCTTCTTTGTAGACAGAGCTGAGCAGAGCCGAGCAGGGCAGACATTTCCGCAGCGTATGCATTTATTGATTCCTTCGAATGTTTTTCTACCATAAAAACAATGGCAAGAGTAGCAACAACAACAATAGCAACAGCAACAGCAGCAGCAACAGCAGTCAAAATTGCAGCAGCAACTGTCATTATTGCTTTTGTTGTTGTCAAAAAGCATAACGCAGAGGCGCCAAGCATCGACTTGCTGTCTTTGGCATTTGTTGGCATTTCTTTATTTCAACAAATGAAATTTGTTCTTGTTGCTCTTCAAATTGCAATAGCAATACTGTGTGCACACGCTATCGAATAAAAGTGCTTTCTGCCGCTGCTGCTTTTTGTTCAGAATTTATTGAAAACTCATTTCGTTTTATGCAAAATCTCAAAAAAATAAAATTCTTTGGTTTTGCTCTACGCAGCTTTATGAGTTGCATTTCTAAATTTGATTGCAATTCTTTTGTGAATATTTATTGGTTGGTTTTATTCGATTTTCTAGTGCAAATACCTGCCACATGTGCTATTTGTACACTTCAGAGAGACCTGCATGCAGTGAATTAATTGACTCTAAACTCAGGCTGCAGCTAAATGCAGAAATGCCAACTAATAATGCCACACAGGCATATACGAGTAAGCAATAATCAAATTATATTGCCATTGCTTTTGGGTATATTGCAAAATGTCAGGAATGTTCATCGAGGTAGTACAATAAATCATTCCGAGCCAAATTTGAAATATTTATTTTTTGCAAGTAATGGACTTCACTACAGTAAATGTAAAAGCAAACAATGAAAATTAACAAGAAAATATTAAAAAAATTACTATACGGAAAATGCCAAAAATTTAATTATTTTCTTTGTTTTCAACGTTAACATCACATAAACTTCATACGGCTTCAGCGTGCACTGCGTTCAAGCTGAAAGCCAGTCTAATCTCATCATGACGGTAATCTGCATGGAACTCGCAGCTTTACAAATCCTTGATTTTACACTTAAATTAATCAAAAAGAGAAATGCCTAAGCACGCCTTAAGGCAATGCAAATGCACGGCTTACATCGAAAGCTAAAAGGTTTTTCAAGCGAAAAACTTAAATTAAGCATTTTCAGGAATGTAGCAAAACAAAACAAAGCAAGGCAAGGTAAGTGCAAAATATAAGTAGATTAGCATACTTCACGCGTAAAGTAAAGAGAGAAAAAATAAAAATATCAACATAAATTTTTTGTCTAGCAATAATAGCACTAATATTTGAAATCATAATTTCATTACTGTCATTTAAATGCTCGGCTTAGTAGACCAAACAACAAATGTCAACCGTAACCCTGCCAGCAAATCCTAGCAGCAGTTAAATCACATGTGCAGGGTATGCCGATTTATTAACGGCAACGCTAATCCCAGCTAGGCGCAGGAGTACAAAGGTACGTAGGAAAAAAGGCAACAAAGCACTGGAATTCAGCTGAACTGAGTAAAAATATGAGATTCAAAGCAAACGACAACGTCAACATCAAAACGAAAACCAAAAAACTCTGCACTGAACAGCAACAATGAACCCAAGTTGATGCCTGGCAACGGCAGCAAGGTGAGCATGGGACATGGGGCAAATCAACCTAAGGAGTAGGCAGCGGCACAGACGAAAGAAGCTACAGTAGCAGCCGCAACATGAAAGCAAAACCAAGCGTACAGGCACACCATATAGGGAAAACATGAAGGCAATGTTCTTGTGATATTTTTCACAGCCTATATATCATTATAATTTGCATTTCCTCGTCGTTGAAAATTGAGTAGCTGCGTTATGTCGGCGGCGGCGGCGGCATTGTGTCGAAGCCTAAAGACTTGTGTTGGATCAAAAAAAAAAAAAAAAACAAAGCCTTTCTGCCGAATTTTATTTTTTGTGTGTCTGCTTTGCTTTTGCTATTTTATTGTGCTTACGTTACGTTCCACATAAGCCAAAGATAGAGTCTTGGGTGTCTTTGGCATCTTGGGTGTCTACTGTCGTTGTCGCTGGCGGAATGTTGGTGCCGCCATGTCAGCGCAAATGTCTCAAGTGGCAATCAAGGCATTTTCATTCAAATTTGCGTCGCAACAAATTACCGTTCATTTGTCAGGCCAGCGAACGAGTAAGCTGCCGGTTGCCGTCTGTCCTCTGACGACTGTCGGCTGTCGTCTGCCGGGTTACTGAATTTTGCTTACCCGACTGTATGTGAAAAATCTATTTTTTTTCTTTCTTTTGTAGTAAATGTTGTGCGAAATTTTTGCGTATTCTATACGCGTTCTTTGTGCTGCCACTTTTTCTAATTTCTCTTTTAGCCTCATTTTCGCGGCAGAGTGATAAATTTTTATGAAACGCTTAACAGTGCGTATGCGTTATATGAGCACGGTGTGAGTACGCTGTGTCTAAGACAGATGATAGATTTAGCTGTGTTGCAGAGTGAGAAAGTGTTGACAGGCGCTAATGTGTGCATTCAATTATTTAGGCACAATTTTGTTTTTTTCTTTCTTTTTCTTTTGTTTTTTTTTCTGCTTTTCCTTTTTGTTTCTTGCTACAGATTAGTTCATTAAGTTAATTTAAATGAAGTAGCTGTCGTTAAATTATATTGGCTTATTATTTTTTACAAGCAAATATTTTAGTTGTAAGTCCAAAAGTAAAAAAAAAAACCAATGCGAGTCGGATCACAGGGGAGATATGTAAAAATATAGTACTTAAAGATTTTTATAAGTTACAAGTACTTATGAAGCGTTTCTGGCCTATATATCTTCTAATGTTATCCATGAAATTTATTGAACTTATATTGTAATCTTGCAAGTGCAAACCCACGCGTAGCTTAAAGCAAAGCAATTTGACACAAGTTTTCGTTGCCGGATGCTGGCATGCACGCAATAGTCATAATGTTTATGCACGCAAGTAATTGACAAAGTAACTCAACATTGAATTGGTCCAGGCTGTCACACAACTAAATGAAGGACTGCTTGACGAACTGATTGACTGACAAACTGACTACATGATTGACTGCCGGACTGGCCATGTGCATGCAAACAAACAGCTGCAAGGATCTGCAAATTGACATTTGCTAGGCAATAGCATTATTCTGTATTAAATTTCTGCTAAATATATGAACAATTTCATGCCTAGACATGAATAAGGACTCGACTATCGGCAGTTGTAGAGTCTTGTGGCAATTTAATTAAATTTCCCTCACGTAAGCCTTCGCCTTTGGCTTTACTTATGCTGGCTGCTGCATGCTGACTGTGTCTTTGTATAAATCTTAAGCAGCAACGTCACCTAATATTGTCGACTTATATGCATAAATATTTGCCAATGCAAATGCAAATGTTCGCTTATTTCATATATGAAATATTTATCGAACTGTGACAGAGCATGAAGTTGGCTGTATTCTGATATTGTTGCTGCTTACAAATTTAATTAATGCTACGCAGAACGATATTGAAACCGTTGTAATAATTATTGTTTATAAGTGTGACACTGTTTTATATTATTTTGCAGATATTAATCTGTCTGAATCTATTTGACTACACTTTTTCATTGTATTAAATTATTATAGTATTAGTTTTATTATATCTTCAGTATAATTAATTTAAATATTAGAGCTTTTAGTATTTCGTCCTTATTTATATTGAATAATTGTCAGTATTTTATATACTAAATTAAACTCCCTTTCACATTGTTGCTGTAATTAACAAAAGTTCATTTTGTCATGCAACTGTTTTGCATTTCAAAGGAAAAAAACCGGGAAAGAAAAGCATAATGCAAAGGAAAATGCAAAATCGCTTTACCAGCAAAGTAAAGAATAAAAATTACTGCCACTCACTCGAGTTCAACTGAAGTGTGCTTCATAATAAAGTACACAGTGATACCCACTCTTGTGCTCCTACTCGCGCTCGTGCTTGTGGAAGTCGTGCTGCCGAGTCGAGAGCTGACTGACTGCGCACTGAAGGCAACCACGAATTCACAGTACGCTGTGACTCTCGTCAACAATGTAACTACAGCAGAGACTCTTGCGCTTGAATGACAAAAAAGTCATGAAGTTGTGCTGATGGCATTAGCATTGTCCCGCTGTCCCAACTGTTCCGACTGTGCCGACTGTCACGTCTGTCCCAATCGTCCAGACTGTTTGCTATTTGGAGCGTGTGCTTAAGTGGTCCTAAATCAAACAAAAAATTAGACACGCCCAATGAAAAGCATAGCGAAATCGTAACATTCCCCATGCAATTACTTTAAGCTAAACACCAAACAAACTTTGGCCCCAAAATCGATGAGGCCCACGTTCTGCCAAAACTCTTAGCGTTGGCATACAAATCAATGCTTATTGCAGCAATTTACTTGAAGCAACATTTTCTTTCACACAAATTTCACTTGCGAAACAGAAAAAAAAAAAATGGAAAAGAAAAAAACCAATAGCAAAATATGATATATGCACTTCCATTTTCGTTCGATTTTCTTGCTGCAGCCATAAATAACTGCTAAAGTGTTTCTCTGCGCTTGAAGCGAAAAGTTCAATTTATCAAAAACAGTTTAGTTTATTTCCCATATTTGCAACAAATGCAAAACTATTTGCATTTGTTGTGCGCCGGCTGGGCAGCGGGGGACGGGAGCCCTAGTCTCGTAGATTCAAAAGCATTTTGTACGCAATTTTGTTGCCGTCGGTTAAATGTATTTGAAAAAAAACAGAAATGCTTTCAGCATTGAACAACAATAAATGCTTTCATTTAGGGATATCGACTTTAAGGCGCGAATCTTTTGTTGCTTATGCACTATAATAAAATTGAAACGTTTGCTTGCTTTTAAAAATTATTAATTTGCAAAGCAGAATATCATACAGTTATGGTCATTTCGAAAAATTATACATCTCATAAACATTTTCTTAAGATTTCACTGTATATATATAATACATATAATTTGAAACAATAATTTGTGTGATTTAAAATTCTTTATATAGAAAATGCAGGTTAAACGATTTGATTTCCTGCCAAAATTCACAATTTCAAAATTAATTGCTACTGAGTCCTTGCACAATGAACTCCCCGTAATAACGTTTAAATATTAATGCAAAATGTTTTGCAAACAAAATAATTGCAAATAGCCGAGCGATTAGACGAACGTCCAGTGCAACAGAGAGAGAGCGAGGGAGAAAGGAATGCATGGCAGTGCGGCACATCATCAACAAAGCACTGATTGCGAAATGTTCACAACAGCAGCATCAAACTGCAGCAGCTGTAAAATACAAACCCACATATGGGCCTACGTATATGCTGAGCAACAAACTAATGCATGAATGCCAAATGGGCAGCGTGAACACATAATCTTCACAAATACTTATGCTCCTCGTTGTGCCCACACATACACACTCAGACAAAATTAAGCAAACAAGGACTGCAGTCATCATAAATGAGCTTAATCATAAATCGGTAATGCTGGCGCAACGAACTTCATGCCCACATAATGCTTAAACTCAATGCAGATAATGGTCCATAATCATGCGGTAATTGTCCGTTTTTGCCTAAACACCCAAGCAGCCCAGGCATAAAGGAAATCAGCCTTTGTTGTTTGACTATCGCATTAAAGCAATTCAATGATGAGCAGGATTGCAGTGCATTTGCTTTGAAAAAATTATAATACATGAAAATGGCTCTAGGGCAAACATCCATATACTTAAATCTGTTAATTAAATCCCGTTATAAGCCAAATGAATTTCGTTAAGTCTAACATGCCTCGTAAAGTACACAAAATAAGTATATTGAAAATCTTGTTGTGTGCTTATTATAAATCAGCAAATTCTCAAAATCTTATTACTTTTATTACAAAAACTGGGACAGCATTCTTGAGAATATATTTTCTACACTTGTAAAAACTTGACAATTTGCATGCTCCCCGTCATTTATTGAAATAGGATGGTACAGGAAGGCTTATCTTTTCTGCCGTCGATGCGTAAATAATTTGTCATACTTTTTTATCGTTTTTCAAAAACAAAAGGAAATTACGTTCTTAGTGAAGTCTCACATCTAGTATGCATTCTTCTTAGACTACGCACAATGCTGCTTACAACAGCTGCACTCAAAAATTTTTTAAAAGAAATATATTGTCATAAAATAGGAATTTTTATTAAAAAACATTTTTTATATATTTTATTTTCTATATTTCTTCATAATTTTTTTTTCTCATCTTTTTCCATTGCAAAAAAAAATTAGCGGCAAACCACGTCAAACTTCCAACTCTCAAAGTCAGGTCACAAAGTGTTTTCCTATTTTGTACTTTTTTTCTTGTCTTGTTTTCTTTCTTTTTTTGTATCTTTTTTTTTTTTTTTTGAATTTTTCTCATTTCCTTCCTTGTGCCAAAGTCAAAGTTTTCAATCACATGTCAAACGTTGACTTGACTTGGTTTGGCTGATGTGTGTGTATGTGTATGTGTGTGGTTGTAGTTGCGTACAGTACATAGTCCTCTGTATATCCTTGCTGCTACTTACTGTTGCCATTGTTGTTGTTGATGTTGCTGCTGTTTTCGTTGTTGTTGCTTCTGACAGTTGCTATGCGCGCACACGTCTCTGTGTGTCGTTGTCAAAGCCATAACCACAGCCACATATTGAAAACTTTTGCCTGTCACAATTTATGTTGCTGGCAACACATTTTTCGATTTTATTTTCCCTAAACTCACAACCCTCACATACCCCATACCTACCCACTGCACATCCACCCACCTGCCGCCTGAACCCGTCACACGGCCGAAAACAATTTTCGTGTGAAAATAATGTAAAAGTGTCGCAATAAACTTCAAACATTGAGGTGTTAGTTTATGTGCGCTCTAATGTTGTCTGGGATCGTTGGGATCTTTGCTTATACGACTGCATACCCGCATATATAGTCGAGACCAAGTCAACTCAACTCAACACAACTCAACTGAACTCAACTTGAAGCGAGCCGTGATGAGGATGACGAGAGAGACGAGGCGAATGGCAGAGCAGCGCCACGTGTAGCATTGTGTCAAGTACGTGGTACGTGTGTGCTTCGCTTTTCGTTTGTTTCTTTCCATTTTTGTTTTTTTGGTGAAAATGAAAACACGTTCGAAATATTGCACTCGGTTTTGGCTTACTTGGGTTTTAACTGCGGTCGCCAAGCAATAAATGTTCTTCATTGTGGTGGCAGCACCCTAACTACTCTCTACACCCTCCCTACCACAATCCCACCCTTCTTCGAGCAGCAACAACTCGCAACTCAGATGTGCCGGCAATAATGCACAGCATAAGGAGTCTTGTTCAGTTTATGTTTCGTGGCTTTGCTTCTGATGCTGCTCCTGCTGCTTCTGGTCTAGCTGCTTTTGCTGTTTTTGGTTGTTTCCACAAGCCATGATTAATGGTTGGAATTGTATCGATGTGTTGCTAGCATTTGCATGGCAACTTGGAATCTTGGCGTGCACAGCTGCGTTGCGCAATTAAAATACCCAAAAATTATTATTTCACAAATCCGACATATATACAAATCAGTTGGCAATCAGCATTTATAAAATTTCCGAAAGCTCTCGAGTCGTGTGAGCTGGTAAATGACAGCAAGAGTTAACTTTTGGTCATTGTATTGATATGTGAGTGAAAGTTGATTGAAATAACTTGTGAGGAAATGACGTATTCCAATATAAAAGACATAGAAGATTCGAAAATGTAGCTCAATATTTGTTTCAGCCAACATAGCATAAAGAAGCATTCATCTACAAAGCTGATTCAAATATTTGAATGTAATTAAAAGAGTTCGATGAGCCATAAAGTGATGTCAAAGCATGATATGCCAAATTGTTAATTTAAGATGCAACAATAATATGCAAAATGATTGTCAACTCTTAAAATATCAAACCCTAAGGATAACGAAAAATATGTAAAAGAAATAGCACTGCCCAATAACAACAAATCTATCTTTATTTGTTTTATCTACTATAGTATTAATATTAATTAAGTTGATTTTTTTTTTTTAAGATACATAACTAAACTAATAAGGAATGTGCCATTGAATACATTTGGCTGTAACATTTATTATTGTAACATTGGTTGTTGTGTTTGTTGTTGTTCTTATTATTGAACTATTGTAAATTGCTTTTAGAAACCACAAATGCTGAACACAAAATGCACAATAAATAAACAAAGGCGATTAGCATTTCAAATTTTAATTAGTATTCACACGCGTTCGACTACGCAAACGTTAAACCCACGCACACACAATTCCACAATCCCATAATACCGCACACCCTCATAAATGCGATACACGCCGTAACCAGTACGAATTGCAATAATAATGTTATAATTGATTTCGTTTTATCAACGTGTGAGTGTCAAGCGCTGACAACATCTTGTTAACACGATGAATCCCTGAGCTAATTTAATTAAAATTAACTGTAATCATTTATTTTTTAACTAACATTAAAACAAAGAAGACTTAAGATGTTGATGCCTTACTTACAAGTCGAATTTAATTTTAAAAGCCTTACGTTAATTAAAAAACTTGAGTGCTACCAAAGGGATCGCATGATGAAATAGGGGAAGAGAGAAATTAATACATTGCGCATACGCACTGTAAACTTTTTATGAACACAAAACTTGCCGATTACCATGCAGCTACAACATCAATGCCAACAACAACAAAAATGACAACAACAATGTTGCATACTGATATGTGACGAAAAAACCATTAAAAGAGCACAAAACTATTTGCAAAGTATTCAAAAGCAAAAACAACCGCAATAACAACAACAACATTGCATAAAAATCACATTCACCCTTTACCTTCAAGAAATCTTCCACGTTCTAAGTAAACCTCTCAGGTAATTTCTCACCTATTTATTTCTGTAATAAACGTTTATGTGGCTTTTCTACAGGACTCAAAGCGGTGCAGCCTTGAGTTCTTCCGTTCGCTTCTGTTCTGCTCTGCTCTGTGTAGCTTGTGCAATATTGTGTGCCTAGGAGGCAGCTTGGCGGCAGCAACATTGTCTGTCTGGCCATGAAAGTTTCGAAGCACTTTTGTGCATAAACTGCTGCACATATGTGCCCAGCGATAGACCCACAGCCAGAGCACTTCATTGCTTCACTGCCGCCAGTTCGTTCGTGTAAGTTTGAGTGAGGAAAACTTTAAATCTGCTACAAAGCTGATTATTAATAAATTAAAAATAGTTGCAAAGTGCATTTAAAGAAAAGATAAGATAAAAGAACACACATGTTTAAAATTAACTTCACTAGCAACATAAAATAAAAATTGAGTCCTGCATTTACTGTCTACACTTGTAGTTGAACACTTCCGGTTTCAGCAAAAAAACAATTTTGCTAAAACTATGATAAAGTACAAAATACGCAATATATAAATAGAATCACAAAAACAATTTTATTATTATTATATTAACTGCTTACAAATATCCTTCAGGCTTAATGCAAATCGTTGCTGCTGAGCTCAGCATAGCGCAGCCCAGCCAAGAGGCTAACAAATGCCACAAATCAGCAAAGACAAGAACCTTTTAGAAGTATTACCCAGGACAGCATTAAAACGCATTACAAATTACAAACGGCACCGACAAACTAAACGGCATAAACGCAAGCGACGATGACGACGCAGATCCTGTGTCAGCAATGTAACTTGGCTTCTCTGCTTACACTTGCTGCCAAAAGACAATGAAACCGACAATAAACACAAATGAACTTGAAAATGGGAAGGTGTACCCACTCGTTTGCACTCACATGTACTTGCATGTGGGTATGTGTGCGTATGGGTGTATATGAGTGTGTGTGTGGATACTCATGTGTCTATAAATTAAGTTTTGTGTGCGGCTTCGTATTCTCAAAAGGTGTTACGACGTGTATGCGTGGCAAATGTGTATATGTAAACGTGTTTTTTGACAGTAATAGTTCGTAATATAAATTCTTCACACACCATCCTCCATCCTCGCACATGTAGTCCTTTTAGGACACAAACAGCAAGGTGCGCACACACTCACTCACACACTAAAGGCAACAAAGTATTTTCGTACGTGTAAGAAAAAAAAAATAAAACCATTTAAGCATTTTGAGGTTTCCTTCTACGCTCTTGAGCTCACATGCTCAAACTCCCCAACTCGCTACCTCTCAAGCTATGCTTTCTTGTTCCTTTCGCACTCTACACAATTTCACTTGGGGTTTTTAACCTAAAATTTTATGGCAATTGCGTGTGTGTCTATGCGCGTGCTGGAGCCTGCGTTGGCGCCCAAGCTGGCAGCATAATAGCCCAGGTCTTGATCCTTTTAATATATTTTTTATAACCCTAACCTGGTTTACATTTAGCCAGCACCTGTACGGTACATTCTTTTTATGGCTTAAATACTGCAAAAAACAATTTTCTATAAATTAAACTAATAGAGAGCTTCAATGTGTTTATTGTGTGCCTTGGCTTTTACACTTTTTATGCGTTTTTGTGCAGCTTAGAAGACAAACTCAGTCAGTCAGGCAGACAGACAGACGGACAACAGATCGAGTTGGGTTATCTAAAGAGCAGCATGTACGTTTATGTGCCAGCACCACCGGCAATCCAGAATAATAAGTTTTATGTGCGTCTTAGTTGACCTTTACTCAATATGCTCTACACAAGTTAAAAGGCGTGTAGCTGCTTAACTGAAAGATTCCCTAGTTAAACTTTAAACAAAATGCATTTAAATGCATGAAAAATCCGTCAAATAGTTTGCGTAAATGTCGCAATATTAAACAACTGATTATTAAGGTCATTTTAAGTAGAACTGCATGAAGTTCATACGCTTTAGAAAATCTAAAAACAAAAAAAAACAATCCTCTTGATTTGCGCCCAAGCAAAGCCAACTGCATTAATGACTAACCAAAGCCATTTCGCCACGGCGACACCCCAAAACAATTAGCCGCCAGCGTTCATTTGCCAGTCAACGTGGTGAGCAGTCCTTGCAGCAGGATACCCTTTCATATTTGCGTATTCTCGTTCGTCGCTTCGATTCACTTCGTTTTGCTTTTGCTTTTTCTACGATTTTTCGCTGGCATGCATTATCGCATTTTTTCATTCGACTGCATTGGCGAGCAATGACCAAATGAATGCTGGCCAATGTTGCTGTTGCAGCTCTTGCCTCAATTGTTGTTATTACTATTGTTGTTCTTGTTAATGTTGTTATTGCATGCTCATTGCATTGTTAATGCAATTAAGTTTTAATTGTTCAATTATTATTGATCTTAACGCTTGATTTCATATTAAAACATTCATTAATTTCTTGCGCTCTGCACACACACACACATGCACTCACATGCGAATGAATCGATAGCAAAATGCACAGATAAGCACGGCATATCAAATTGTGCGTTCATTTACAGTATAGATTTCGATTATAAAATTTAAGAATAACGTTTAAATATGGCAACAATTCTGTTGCCTTAATTTCTTTATCGTTCCACAACGCTTAGCTGTGCAAACAGTGAACCTTTTTATAAAATTTAGTTTGTTGGCAATTTAATTAAATATGAAACATGCGAATTGCATGTGACATGCAGTAAAAAAATATATTGAAAGTGCTGCTGAAAAAATGCAAACAAAAGGAAAGCATAACAGAGGGAAAAAACACGCAGAACATGGCCATAAACATGCACGTAAGTGGTTACACACACACACACACATGCACACGCACAGTTGTCCATCTCTTTTGCACACTAAACCTCTTGTTGCATGTCACGCAAACTACAACGACAACAACAACTAACAACAAATACTCGCACACAGTTCCAAAAAAAAAAAAAGGGAAAATAAAAACGTTTTCGCTTTGCAACAAAACATTTCATTTTCAATCGAATTGTACAATAGCAAATTGTAAACATGTGTTTAAATATGCAATAAATTAAAAGTTGAAATTAATTCCAATTACATTTTATTTATTGTTTACATAAAGAAACACACACACACGCAACGAACATAATGAAATGCAGTAACAATAAAAACACCCCTGAGTAGATGGGTCTGCGCTGGAACAGAGCTAAGCACATAATGTAGATTCTATTGCCTTCAGATGCTGCATAAGAGCAATGTTAAACTACCCGAATTGGCGTTTAGTATTATATGAAATCCACAAAATTAACTTTTTTGGAAATCCGTAATAAAGCAGACCACTTAAGTGGTCTTCCAGTTTGTGCTCTATAGGGTAGAATAGAACACTGACAGCGTTATGTAAGATCCTTGCACTGCAGCGATTCTACGATAGGTTAGAGTAAATTTATTCGACAAATAACCAACTGACTATTCAAAAATTAGTAAAACATAGTATAGACATAACATAGCCAGATTTCAATATTAAATATGCAAACTGCGTTGATTAAATAACTGTCAATAAGTGTAAATGCCTATAAACAACTAAAAAAATTTTTTTTTTAAATCTCAACAGTAAATGGCTACAAATATTGCCATGTTTACATATAAAGTATCTGTTAGTGTATTTTATAGTAACAGAGCAGCGATCCCGAACTACAGCAATGCCAATATTAAGAACAGCATGACATGGCAGAAAACAATTCATTTGCACTTTGGCATGCGCAGCTGAACTCAAACCCGAACTCAAGTAAGCAACAATCCAAAACAAAACAAATCTAGAAACAAAAAAATCAATTTACAATATTATAAATTTTCGAATTTGTTTATGCTCTACTGTGTGCGCTTTGACCTTTTTTTATTTGGACTGAAACAAAATTGTTTTGCTGTTTCACTGCGTGTGTGAGTATGTGTGTATGTAAACGTCAACGTATACAATATTTTATGTACATTTGTATTGACATTTTTTTGGCAATAAAACAATTTTCATTTGCCTAAATTCAAATAACTTAAATAAATTCTATTTGTTGTTGTTATTTGTCATTTGTAATACAAAATATGCACAACATGGTCGTCGACATTGCTATTGTTGTTGTAACATTATTTGTTGCAATTTGTTAAAGCTAATCAGCAACGAACATACTCATCGTGACGTCACAGTTTCACATTTTTGTTGCAGGGTTCGAACACAAAACCCAGCTGACATCCAGATCCGGAATATCCATATGGGCATTATGGTCAAATGCCTATGGGTGAGAAATACAAAAAGGATTCTCCAGAGAGGTACGACCTATTTAAGGCCCTTTACAACCTCTTTTCATTTCCAGCTTATTCTTGAGAGTATATACTTAATCTTAGACTTTTGAAGGTCTGAGTATAGTATAAATATATTAAGTAAGAAAATGAAAACCAATCTTCTTAATATACAATATTGTTAAATAGTTAAATGGCTACGTACCCTGGACTATGAGAGAAAGAGGTCGCAAGATTTTCTTTGGCTGGGGGCCCTTACACAGTTTAATCCGGCTCTGCTAATGCCTAAAAGAAACGACATTTCAGACAAACTCATTTGCTCAGTGAGCGCAGAGTCCAGTTTAGTTAATATTCCATTTGCATGGCATGGAAAGTGCAATTCAGTGTTTTAGGGTGGTGAGGACGTTTGGCAACTTCACCCAATTGTGAACTTTTCGCCTAATTTTCGGTTTTTACATGGTCACCAATATTGCATGGCATTGTGTTAATCTATTGGGACTCTTGTGAATTTATGGCGATTGCTTTGATAAATGTGCACACAGAACTCATTTGAATTGGCTGATTTTATTGCCCCAAAATGCGTTTAGCATGCAACGTAATATTGTTGTTGTGGTTTAGTTTGTTCTATACTCTCCACTCTTTTTTTTTTTTTTTCGTTATTCTGTAAATTAAGCATTGAATTTGGTATTTTGTATTAATGCGTATGATTAGGCACGTACTGGGAAATTGGAGCAACATATTTGAGTATAAGTTACGCATATTTACTTTATTTAGAGCCTTTCATTAAGCAGAAGCCCACTTCGATAGTATCCATAACTGAAAGTGACTAATTTAAGATTTAATCAGCGCTAAAGCAAATATTTATATGGCATCCGCAAGGTCTAAAGACAAAACAAACCCAAAACAATTAAACGATAATGTTTTGCATAAAAAATCAAAATAAAAATAAAAGAATTAAACTGTGCCACGTTAAGCATAAACAGTCACGGCAAACTGCGGTAAACCAGAAATTTTAATGTTATTAGTTTGGTCATATTGTTATTGTAATTGTAGCCATAGTTTTAGTTGTTGTCATTCTGTTTGTCATTTTCAATTCAAAAATTTCCGTTGCGGCTTTTTATTCTATTTAATTTTTCCCAACCCTTAAAGCCGACAAAACAATTTTTAACAAGCGCATTGTCATTTCTGACAGTTTACGCGACAAGCGGTTGTGGGATATTTACAAAAAACAAAAACAAAGTCTAAAAACAACAACAGCCAAATTTCATGCAAAAAATAAAGGCGCGCAGACCTTACAGTTTATGCGAGAAGTGTGAAACATTTACGCGCGCACATTTAACATTTGGGGAAAACAACAACCACAACAACAACAGCACGAGGGTGGCAAAAAGTCACACATCACGCAGCCCTTTCGCGGCACATGCCAACTGCAAACGTGATCAATAAGAGAAGCAACAAATGCGCTGACAACCACAATAACAACAAAAGCAACAGCAACAATGACAACAATACATAAACACAATCTCTAACAGTCAAATTTTAACTAACGCTTCCTCATTGCCAAACAAAACAAAAAAATAAAAAATAAATAAAAAAACAGAAAATGATGATGGCAATGTCAAATAGTTTTACCGCCTCAAAGTAGGCAATGTCAAAGTTTTCAAGTGTTTTACGGTAACCGAAAAACCTTTGCCAGAATGTAGCACACAACAAAAGTAAGAAAAAAGAAAAAACACAAAGATAACAAACACAACAGAAACAAAAGAGATGTACACACACAGACTGGTGTGTCTGACAAATGAAGGACACGTATGTACATTACATGCATGTGCGAGTGTCGTTTATTGTTGTTGTCACTGCTTGGCGTCCGTGACACGATATTTGAGTTAACTTGGGCGCGCGTGAATTTATACAAGTTGTAGGAAATTTGTGAAAAGCGAAAACGTATGCGTAATGTTTTTCATTTGATAGGCGCCAGCGAGATTTTCGGCAACGACTTGGCATAACTGCGTTGCACTGTAAAAAATATTTTAGGTACAATAATAACTTCAAACGATTTAGGCACATTTTACATGCAAACTACTTTCCAAAATTGTAATACTTTGAGAAGTAGAAAATAAAAATCTAGCATAAAAAATAGAAATATCATTAATTGGCGGCTTCGCTATCAATTTTTCGCACAGTGTAGGTATACGTTTGCATAACTGTTTCGTGTTCGCTTTGGCAGCTTCTAGAAACGTTTTCGCATGCAGAATACGGCGCCATGTCAATATTTGTTGCGCAAAATGGCGGAGTGCTGCCGAAGATTAACAAAATAACTTCATACGCCATGGATTTAGAAAATTCATTAAACTTGATGTTTGCGTATGTTTCAACAGCGAATCCTTACCTAACCAGCCCTTCCCGCACCTGCCCTGCCTGCGACAACAGCAGCAGCAGCTGCTTTCAACAAAGTCACTTGTCTAAAGACGTAAAGGCCACCTTTGGCTTGTTTGTGGCGAATGCCTTTTTACGGTTAATGTGTTAAAACTAATTTGAATTTATTTCAATTTCTGTAAATTTGCTGAAAGCCAACCGACAGACAGGCAGACAAAAAGACGGCAGGCACCAGGTGGGTGGAGGTGGAGTTGGAGAATGGCTGGCAAACACAAGCACAAACAGCGCAGACAAAAACGCTCGGAATGTTTCGACGCTGTGCACTCGCCTACACATGATGAGCCTTGGGACGGGGCAGGAACGTGAGTTGTGTGCTTTAATGTTTACACATCTGGTTGAGTGTTCGTTTGAAGGGTTAATAAATAAATTACTTATACGTGCACATAAATTTCAAGTGCAAAAAGTTCAACACAAGTCGTCGTCAGTGAAGCTGCCAAGCCAAGGCCACAATTAAGCCGAAACCATTCTTTCGAAATTGCCATCAAGGCGGCTGTGGCTGTGGCTATGTGTTTTCGGTACTTAATGGCATGGAATGAACCATGAAATTAGCCAAACTTTTCACAATCGTTACAGGTCTATTGTGCTAACAGCAAAAAAAGTGATGCTAATATTTCACTTTAGAAATCAATTTTCTAAAGTACTCGACAGTGTTTCGAAATCAATTAAACTTCTACATTTTATATGCATGTTACACTTGGCAACGAACAACAATTGAATATACCAACAAATATACCCAAGTAGAAATAGGCTATCGAACACTTCACCTGGCCATTTGCTATTTATTTTGAACTTTATCTGCTTGCTCCGGCTACTTTTGCATATGGTACTCAGACAATGCCGAGCTAAAGAACACTTTCATTGTTAAAGGATGCTTAGTACGATGCAGAATGCATTGTATGTCCATAATATGTAATTGCCAATAAAGAAAATAGCACACAACGTTTATTTTTACTGCTAAAGTAAATCTCAATACCATGCCATATTTGTATACCCTACACTTTGTGTACGTAAGTGACTTGCAAAAGATAAAATTTTATATATACGTTGTCTCTCGTGAACTGACACCATAGTTTTTGTATAGTTTATATAATTTAAAATGTTTTGGTTAATCTGACGAAAGGTAAAAAATTTTATAGTCAGACGACACATCTTATACTACATTAATAAACTTTGCTCGTTGCAAAGTTTGGCGCTTTTCATAATAGTAAAGTACGAATTGTGCATTTAAAGCTGCCAAGTGACATAAATCTTAGTGCAAAACTTTTAATGCAAAAATTCAGCTCGATTATTCTTAGCTAAAATATTTAAAATTTTACATGAATTTCATCTTATATACCAGCACTTAGATGCAAGTGCCAATTTTCTGCATTATCTCTTCGATAGTATTCTTTTCAACTCTAACAGCAAAAACTTTTGCAAATTGTCTAGTAATTAGTCAATCAAATTGCAAATTATGCAAGGTATAAAACTTCATTATAACCGAACTTTTGCATAGTTTTCTATAGAGTCGACTCAATTTTCATTTCTTTGTTTTTCTATTTCTTTTTTTTTTTTTGTGCTAATCAAACAGCAACAAAGTTCAGAACTGTCTGAACTTAAATGAAGAGTGGCAAAGCAAATGTTGCATAGAGCACGAACAACTTCAATTGCAATCATTTATCTTGAGGTAAGAAACTTTTCAGTCTCGTATTAATCGATTTAATTTCTGACACTGCCAATTGCAACAACAACCACTCAGGGGCAATAAAAAAACATTTGTTGTTCAACTTCAACTGTGGGATGGGAAAACAAAAACACACAAACATTTTCAGTTTAATTAAAAATTTATGAATAAAAAAAAATTTTTTAAGATTTTCCCAAACATTTTAATTTGTTTTACTTTTCAGTCTCAAGCTTTTTTTTTTGAAATTTAATGCAAAATCGCATTATCATCTCGCATACAAAAATCACGCAATGCTAAAATAGCTTGATGATAGCGTATATTTTCTAGCTTATAGATAAACAAATGTTTGGTGGTTGTACAACAATGAACTCTTTATCTGACGTATGAGATGTTTTATATATATCACACGAATTAATTTAAGACTAATAAAAATAAAAATTTAAATATATAAATTTTATAATAATACAAACAATTTAAAATAAAAACGTTAACACTTGAACACTGTGTTCGGATGCAGAGTAGATTTTATTTTTTTTTTTATGATTAATTGCAGTGTTAAAGTATATATACAAAAAATGCATTAAAATTGCATAAAGGACTTTTAAGAAAATGGAAAGGGAAAAAGTAACGAACCAAAAGTGTTGTGTAAACACGTTTAGTATGAGTGCAAATCGAATTTGAATTTACTTGAGCGAAATTTGGTGTTATTTTCACTCTCCGCACACTCGCACACACTCAAGCACAGGCGCACATGCATGTGAAGCATCTGTCAAGCGGACAGAAAAGCAAAACAAAGTAAGCAAGCAAATATAGAAATTGATTTGCCAGTTGAGCAGCACAAATCGTTAAGGTAAAACACAAAAAACAAAAAAAAAAAACAAAAAAAAAAAATCAAAAAAAAAATAAAAAATAAAAACACAAAAAAAAATAATAAATGGCAAAACTGAAATGAACACAAATCAAAACTTCAGGTAAATCTTGACGTTCTCACGATTGCATCCACAAAATACAAACAAATGCAAGTTGCAGAAAAAAAGCAAGAAAAATTCAATTAAAGTTTTTCGCAAAATTACACATCCCGCTTGTGGTATGGACCAAAAAGGGAAGCTATGCAATATGCAAAACATTCTGCTCATATTAGCGTATAATGACATACCAAGAGAATTTAAATTGTAAACAAATTTAAATGAAATCTACATATTGGATATGATACTAAAAAGAAAATAGATTTATGATTGCATTCATTCGATACCAATGTCGTAGCTCATACCCTGAATATCTTACTGAGTATGAATTAAATGGTAAGTTTATATAGTAAGTCTTACAGCCAAATCTCTGTTGAGAAAAATACAAACTCCAAATCTTCCAATCATCCACAGGCTGTGCCTAACTATTACAATAATTGAGACACCCTGTCTACAAACACACTAAAAAACAAAAAAAAAGTTAAATATAAAAAACAATTCCAACAAAAAATGAAACGAGCAGCAAAATAAATTATGACAAACTGTTTGAAAAGTAATTTCATATGCCTTTTAGCAAATTTTGAGACATTTTAGCAGTTAAATTGCTTGCATAAACTATTATAATAAGAGAAAACTTTAGCAGAAAAACATATTAGCCAGCGCCTAGCAGCCAAAATATGCTTCTACTGCTGCTGCTCCTGCTACTGACGGTTGCCTGTTGGCTGTTGGTAGATGCTGATTGGTTGTTGCTTGTTGGCTGTTGGCTGTTGCTGTGCATTTGTTTGCTGTTTTGCTAGCTGTTTGTTTTCCACTGTTGCCACTGTTTGGCACTGGGAAACTTATGACCAAAATAATAATAATAATGTGTCTGCGAAACAATGAATTATGCACTTTGAGCAAAGTTTTGCATATAAAATTAGCAAAAATGGGCTACGCGTGTTTCAAGCCAAAACTGTCAAAGCAACGCTAACTTTCAACAGTGAGAGCGAAAGTATATACAGAAGCGAAGAGGAAAGACAGAGAGAGAAACAAGCGAAAGTAGAGACAGACGCATAAAACAGTTGCAAATCACTCATAATGGCAGCAACCAGCCAGTAGCCAGCAGCATCTGACTAAGTTCGTGGGTGTGGCTGCAGCAATTTGCAAATAAACAGCATGCGAGAGGGAGGACTTAAAAGCAAAACTGTGTGGGAAAATTTAAAAGCGTGCTGGCACATATGCAAACGCTGGCATACGGAGCGTATGCGTAACCAGCAATTTATGCCATGAAATGTGCAAATGCGTAGACGACGTGGTTCATAATAATTCATAAGCAAATTTGATGTTGCTTTCGATGTTGCGTCGGCACACAGCAGGCAGTAGGAAGCAGGCAGCATGAGCGTAGCATGCCACAAATGGCTGCAAGTTGTTTTTGATGTTGTTGCGCCAGGCGGATATGCAGTCCTAGTGAAAATGAAAACTACGAAATAAATAAGTGCGCGTTAAGTTGAAAGTAATGCATCAAATTTAGTAAAAGCAATGACAGCAACAACAACACTCACAAAATAACAAAAAAGAACTACTCTGAAGGCTACGAATATCAAGGAAACAACACGCATCATATTAAAAAGCAAGCAAGTTATGACAAGGATATACAGCCACAAAGGAAGTTACTTTTAGCTATAAATAACATGCAAGAAGATATGAGTTCCGTTAATATTTGAAAGAGTTTTCAGTTTTATGAAAAATATTTAAACGTACATATTATATGTAGAACACACATGTGTCTATTTGTAGCTAATTTGATATATAAAAAACTCATGAGACAATTTACATTTGTCCAATAATTCAAGATACAGTTGCTGAATGTGACTTCGAATTTTAATAAGACAGTTAAGCTTAATGATTTAAATTACCTCTGAATTCAAATCTATGGAAAAATATTTTATTTTATTATTTATTATTTTTTTTTTTTTTCATCCACTGTAAGATGATAAAGTCAAAAAATATATTGTGTGAAGTTCATTATTGTAGAGTTTAAAATCCCAATGCGACAGTGCTGCAAATGGCTTTACTCACATTACTTATTAAAAGTATTGTATCTCAGTGAAAAATCCTTCAGTTTCAATTAGTCGCAGGTTTCTCTGCATCAGTGCGATGCGTACCTTGCACATTTTTCCAACCGACACGTCGTGTTTAATTTAAATATTTGAAAAGATTGCGAATGCCATAATGTCATTAATATGCATTAAAGTGTTTCTTTGAAATCGGATGAAAGCGCACACTCAGTCATTGCTGGAGGGTGTGTAAGCGAGAAGCCAAACCAATGGAAGTGCCACATTTACAGTAACAATTACCGCGAAAGCGAAGCTGCGCCTGGCTTTGCTCTTTCATTGCTGTTGCTGTTGCTGTTATTTTTGTTTCAATCATACTTTCATTAAAGAATAAAAGTAAATTGGAATTTTTTTAATGCGCTTTGGCAGAAACTGATTGTCATTTGTATTACGTGTATTGCACGTGCGCAAAAAAGAATGAAAAACAAAAAATCAACCAAGTTAATGAATACATAAATAATAAGCTTACTATTAGGCTACTGCGTGAGCCTGTAGCCCTTGGTGCCGTGTATGCAGGCATTAAAATGCAACTGTCAGAATTCACAGCGCTTAAATAAATTTGGCATGCATTTTCATGGAGATCTCTCTTCTATCTTTACAACAATAATAAATACCTTACGCACAACGGATATGTAAGCATATAAACATATTGTTACCTGGTTGACAACATATCATAACCTTATCTTCTGTAAAACAGAAGGTTTCTAGAAAATAAAAGATATTAGAGTACTTACAACTAGCGACATCTATTTAAAAACTTTACATAATATATATCCGCATTTGTTCTTATCAGCTGAGCATAGTTTTTGTTTATAAATAATATATGAAAAGCAAAATATTTACGTAACGTTGCTGCACATTTGCTTTTTGCAGTGTATGCTGTAATAAATTTTATGCTGATTTTTACTTTTCGCACTGAAGCGCTTTTTAAGTGGCATCTTTTAGGCGCTGCGGCTGTCGTTGACATTTCACGTTACATAAATGTATTTATGCAAATGTTGCCAGAGCACAAAGCAGCATATAAGTACAAAAAAAAAGGAAGTACAAAAAAAAAAACAAAAAAAAAAAAGACAACGTCACGCGTGAGAGTGAAAACGTATTGAGTTGTCGTGCGCTTTCCTTATGCGTATACATACATTCCCACCTTCCAGGGGAGCCGGCATGTACGGCCATTATTTTTGGGTGTAAAATATTTGCATGCATTTTAAATGACTCAGATATCAATTTTGACATATCACTTGTCAGCTTAAAAAGGTTTATGTATTTATTTACAGCCATATACGCGCGTGTGCCCACATGCAAGTATATACACAGGCGCCCTCTGTTTCTTCCCGTTTTTTATCTTTTTTTTTTATGTAGTATCATGTTCGGGTTCACTCATACTGCTTCCGTATCATTCATTGTTTTTCTTTTTCGCATTTTGTTATAATCAAAATGCGTATTTTAAATTTATTGCTTCATTAAAGCTTAATTCGCATTGCAAATCAAAACAAAACAAAACGATAGCCCAGCCTGCATTATTTATGACGGATAGGGTTTTTTTTTTCACACACTGTTAAGCCGCTTAAAATTGTACTTCGAAAAAAAATGTATATATATATATATATATATAAGTGCACACTCACACATACATATGTAGATTTATTTAAAAACACTCTGCATTAAAGTTTGTTTTATTATTTATGTTTATAAAATGAAAACTACATTTTTAATCAAATGGCCGCACAATGCAATGCCTTACTGCATAACGCGAGCATTGATCTAATCTAAAATGTTATTTCAATTTCAATTTAATAGCATTGCGCGGAGCACTAACTTAATTTGCAGCATTTACCTGCACTGGTCAAAGGTCGACAGCCAAAGGTCAAATCAAACTGCACATGCTAAGCTGGCAAACTTTTTTTAGGCCAAATTATGGCTAAGCACATGCGATGCGCATATAAATCAACTGTCAAATTTGTTTCTAATTTTTCTTGCTCTTTCAAGAGCTCATAACTCATATGTAGTTAAATTTCGACTTAACCTAATATGTAAAAGAGAAACATAAAAAAAAAAGCAAAATTAATCTTGCTAAAGTTGCTTAAAGTTTTTATACAGCAGACAATGAAGTCATGAGCGTGCAAATAATTACATAGTCAAAGTGCCGAGAGCGTCGAATATAATTAACTTAAATGCAGACAATTATGTGCAGGTAAGTTACATGTTTTGCGGCGCTGCAAGACAATGCAAAGATAAGTAGCAAACTGAACAACTAATAGAGGCAACAAAGCCAAGCAGTTTTTATAAATGCAAATCGGCATTCCAGTAAGTCAAGACCCGCTGGGCACTCATTTACTTAATAGAAAGTCGCAACTTTTCAATGACTATAAAATCTGCGCTTATAAGTTACGTTTTATAACTGATAAACATAAAATTTATATATTAACCCCATTTAGTAATAACTTGACTCAGGCTTGTACAGCATAATTTAGAACTGAGGCTGTTTTGTTTTTATGTTTTGTGTATCGTTATAAAATAAACCATTGACTGCTCCTTGCACACATCAACGCTTGTAGGCTATAATCAAATTTAATGCGCCGCTGCGCATATAAGTATGTAAAATATCACAGTTTCGCTTAAAATTTTGTTACTGCGCAACTCAATCGGAAAACTATAAAAATCCGATCTAACAAAAATCGAAGAATATACAAAATAAAAAAACTTTTATTTTATATATTTTAGCTGTGATTAAATCGTTAATAAATATTTACCATCACGTAGTGCAGAGACTATAACAATGGCAATGAAATCAAATATGTGCGACTGTGAGAGTGTACATTTGTGTGTATGTGTCTAAGTCCATATCTTTAGTGGCATGTGGACAAGAATTTAAATCATTTTTCACACCACATACTCACACATACACACCGAAAGCTCTAACTAACTCACTTGCACAACATTCGAAAAGACATTTAGGACAGTAAGCTAAAACTCATACATACGCACAGAAAAATATGTCTGTCTTTCATCTGTCTGTCTGTCTGTTTGTCGGTGTGTCTGCTTGAACGCCATAAAATGTAAGTAAACGGCTTTTGTGCTGCATCGGCATAAAAACAAACGTACAAAACGAAATGGTCTCTGGCGGGCAGTTTTAGACACTTGGACCAAACGAAACCAAACCGAACCAAAGCAAACCGAAGGATCCCCTGCACATAGACACTCGCATTCAGTTAGTCGTGGCAATTTCTTAGCCTTTCACGTACTGCCAAACGGCCAACTCCATCCCTCACGTAGCAGCAACAAACAGAGATATTATTCAACTTTCGCCTTTCACGCGCCAAATGCCGTTTCCTTTAACTTGGCCCGGTCTATGGTTTATTTCCCTTTTTTTGTTTTTTTCTTTTTTTTTTGTTTTGCCATGCATTGCCTCTGCCCATGCCGTGAACATTGTCTTCATTTTTATGCACACGGAATTTTTATGAGTTAATTTAATTTATAGTTTTATTATTATGTTCATCGCATAGTAGCAAAGCAAAACAAAGCGGCTGCCAGCTCACAGTGCCGGGCAGCGGCAAGATGTGCCGGGCAGTGTCGAGCTGTTCACTGTTCAATGCGCTCAAATATGCCGGCGGCACGTGCAGCTACTGTTGCGGGCTGAGCGGATGTTCAACTTTCAATATCCTGCGAAAATTCGGCCTTCAAATTAGTTGAACTAAAATGTATGAATAACGAATTACAGCTGCTGTCTGGCTGGAGTTGGCAGCAAGGATATTGCAAGCCCAGCACTTGCATCTACCGAATCGACTTAACAATTTTTTTTATTTCTTCTTTTTTTTTTTGTCTATTTAACTTTTTCTCTATGCTATTTTAGTTTGTTTTATTTTCTTTCTCTTAATACTTTCTTTTCCACGGCTCAAGCTGCCGTGAAGTGGAATCCTGTTGCAACCTTTAATTATTTATTTATGCTGACCGATTGTTGTCGTGGCAATTGTGTTTCTTGTTATTATCATAGTTCTCTCTGATGTTCTTATTGTGAGTGCATTTCCATTACATAATACTCGAGCAGTAAGCAGTACACTTATTTTAAGTGCCTATGAATTTTTTAGTTTTTTGTGTAGGCTATGAAATGGATTAAATTTTCACATTTTTTCTGCTAAAAGTCGCATTATGAAAAATAAATAAATAAACTTAAATAAATAAAATATGGAAAAGTGTTTCTTTCTTTTATTTTTTTTTTTTTAATTAAAATAATTTATTCTCATTTGTGGCAAGCGTATTTTCAATATTATTTAATCAAATCTTAAAAACGTCTGTATTAGAAAAACAACCTTAAACATTTGTTAAACAATAATAATATCTAAATCAATTAATTTAGCAATACTTTCAACGATCCATGCTGCTCCTTATTTTTCTGCAAGTAAATTACCCGTAGCTCGTTAAATTTTTCGCATCGATTTGTTTATAAACTTGGATTATTGCTTCAGCGACTTTGGCGCTGTTCCATTTTACTTTCTTCTGTCATTGTTCTGATGCAGATTTTTCTTGCAGTGCATATACCAAATTACCCCTTTTCAACAGTGTCATTAAATTTGTAGTTTTCTAAGCGTCAAAGAAAAACATTCAATTAAAACATAGATTATGCAAGTCCAATAATCCAAAAAAATATCCAATTAAATTTTACTCATTAGAGCAAAAAATTTTGATTTCTCAAATGACATTCCTTGCATTGACAATTGGTTAAAAATTATTCCCAACTCTTACGCAGCTTGAACCGAAATATGTGTTGCCGCTTTAACCTGCATTGAACCTTATGCTCACATAAAATTTCTTGAGTAAACGTAAAGCAATGATAACTTCTTTATTACCACTATATTATCAAGGCACTGCAATTCCTTCCCATATTTAAGTTGTTGTTATTATGATTGCATATTGCTTATTTAATTATTCATTTGAATTTTAGTAATTGCTTAAGCAATATTTTTATGACTTTAGCAAGTGCAATCATCATTACCTCCATTATCATTGTCGGCATTATCAACATCATCATAAAAAGCTGCACTGGCTGCTGCAACGACAATATAAGCATTGCTAAGAGAAGCAACCACATTGAGTGCCAACAAAATGGACTTTACTAACTTACATTACCGCTGTTACTTGATATAAGTATTGTTGTTGTTATTTTGTTGTTGCCGGGAACTTATGAAGCAGTTGTTGTCCAATTGCTGTGGTATGAGTAAATACTGATGTGTTGTTGCTGTCATGCTTGCTGCATATCAAAGTAGAAATTTCTGCATAAACTTTTGGCTTACCTTTTATTTTTGTTAATATCATTTTGCATTACAAAATTTTATCATTTTTTTTTTTCAAGCACTTTGCATACATTTGCGCATGTTTGTATTAAAACAAAAATACTTTTGTTAAAGCAGAAAAATTAATAAATACAAAGAAATCGTACATGCTGCTCACTCTGCGCTTCTTGTAATTTCTAAATTGTGCAACAAATTTGTATTGCATAACTTCAGGCGTCCCATTTGTTGACAAGATCTTTTGACGACTTCGGTCTGCAGGTAAGCACACATATTACAAATTCAAGTTTACACGCCCCAAATACACCTCAAAGCTTAAATGATGTTGGCATTGCACAATTGTGTGCCCCACCCATCGTTGCCGCATCAGCTGTATTGTTACAAAGGCAACATGGCATTTATTACATATACCAACAAATGCCAATTTTCTCGACTTATCTTAAGTAAACAAAGCGCAAAATTAGACCACGACTCGTCTGAGCGCGTGTGTGTGTGTGTGTGTGAATGCTATGCATGCAAAATAGTTACCACAGTAACAACGACAACAATAACACAACAGTCACAACAACAACAACAAACGGCAGCAACATCATCACGATAACTAACTCACTCAAGGTTCTTGGATGCGCGCTCACTTTTACAAGTGCCGCGAAAAATGTTGTTCAAGTCGAGAGTGAAACATTTAGTTATGCATTTGTTAAGCTTGCGAAAGTATACTCATTGCAAATTCAATGTGCACTGGCAGCAGCAGCAAAACAACAACAACACATCAAGAACTACATACTTGTACAGCAGCTGCAGAGTAGAAGCAACAGAAGCAACAGCAGCAGCAGCAGCAAAAGTATCAGCACCAAACTAAACCACTATGAATAACAAAAAACAACAACAACAATAATAACAGTACACTGACAACAACAAAGACGATGGCAACAACAACGACGGCGACGACTGCGAAAACAAGTGAAATTGTTATGCCAGACTCCTTGTGGCTACCACAGCACAAGTAAACAAAACGGGAGAGAGAGCAAAAAAGGAGACCCAAAACTATTTTGTTCACGCAATGTAAAATGTTTGCCACGCAAGGACAACGACGAGAGGTGCTTTTAACAACACACGCATACACTGTTGGTCACGACAATAGACACAACTGCTTGATATATTTGACTTGCTTAACCAAGCGGAATCAGCGAATACACACTATAATAGAAAATTCAACTCAACCTCTCAAACGTTTAAAAGTCACCTTGTCGGGCATAGTTATGAAAAGCTAATAATTACACAATTCGCGTAAAAATAAACAACTCCTAATCAACTTTGAATTTGCATAGCTACACATGAGAGTTTCCATTCAGATGCACACCATTTCGCTGAAACAATAAAAATTGCCCGCTCATGCCAACTTGAACCAAGCTGTGCAGAACAATGAGTGCGAGTATTTGTCTAAGTGCTCCTGCATTTGCGGTAGCCGCAGCAGTCCTAGCAGTCGCATAGTCGAAGTAGTCATTGACAATGTCCTCGTGCTTGCGGGCTCCTGGCTGCTGCCTTCTGGCTGCTGACTGCTGCATTTAAGTCTATTTGCCGTTGGTTAAAGTGGCTATTGCCTTTGCTAAGCATTGTGACGCTGGTAATTGCGCTAACATCACATTGTGTGTGTGCCGTGACTGTATGGATGTGTGAGTGAGAGTGTGTATTTGTCCTTGCACATAGGTACACAATTGCACGGCTTTGTTGCTTTGGCATGCGTGTTGCCGTTGCATGAATTGTAACTCTATTAACATTGAAAAATATGTAGCGGCTCCTTTCTGCGGCACCACGAAATCATTTTCAAAATATGCACCAAGCTTTAGGGTTTTCATGCCCCAGCAAATATGTCCTGGTGTTTCCTTTTTTGTTTTATTAAAAATACCTCAGTATTCAAGTTAGTAGAAACACTTTCTTGCATTGTTGCTCTGTTCAAAAAAGTTATCTGGCAAATTTGCTTAATTTCCTTTGTCTGATCTTAATCAAATCTCGGACTGACGACTTGTTGACAAGCGGCAGGAATCTGAAAAGTTGCCAACAGTGTAAAGCTACCTGAAAAACTGCAAACGTCAACGACGCCCAGCAAAACTAAATCCAATCAAAAAGTAAACCTACACAAAGGAACAAAAAAACCCCAAAAAAATATTCAACCTTCAACAAAGAAAATCTGCCACAACAGATTCAGGCAAAAAGTCTTTATAAAGTTTTTACTTTATCCAAACTTTTAAGTTACACTTGACCGACTCAGCTCTGACCAGCTCTGGCCAACAGCTTGACCGACTGACTGACTAACCGAGTGACGGGTTGACCAAGTGACTGCTTGACTAGTTGACTAGCTGACATATTGATCAAAACATATACCCATGCTAACACATATAAATGTAAAAATCCCGTGTATTATGCACACACTCAAGGTCACAAAGAATTTTGCAAGCAGAAACTAAAAAAACAAACAACAAAAAATTGGCAAAAATAATCCAAAGAAACATTCTGTTGGTCAGCTGTGCGTAACGGAAAAATATATAACAAAAAAGAATAGACAAAAAACAAAAAATTGGTGAAAGGAAAAGGAAAACAAAACGTGTAGCAAATATAGAAATCCATTTGTGTGCATTTCAGTTTAAATCAAGTCAAATAGAAGCGAAACGAAACGTGGCGTGGCGTGAGAGTAGATCTGGACGTGAATATGAATGTGGGTATGGTTGTCAGGGAGTTAACGTTTCAACCAGCAAACAAGAGTTTCTTTTTTCGTTAAATTTACGCAACAATAGCAACATCCAAAAACATCAACAACAACAGCAGCAACAACATATCAGCAAAGACAATCATTCGAACTGACAGGATATGCGTTCACTCAGCTCACTGATTGTAAGTGGATCCAAGTGGATATTTCGTGTAAAAGTTCTGCATGCAAAATTCTGTATGCGATATAAGCCAACAATATCAACGATAACACCAGCAACAACAACAGCAACAACAACAGCAACAGCAATGTCAGCAACAAACTAAAAGTGTAAGCGTATGACAGCAGCAAGGCCAACATAAGTCCACATGAGGCAGATTTTATGTGTTGATTTTTTCAAGGCTAAGCCAACCGTTGCTTGCAGTGGTGAAATTGCAAAAAGAAAAAACTACAACTGAAATAAATTTACAAAAAGAATTCTTAAATGGCATGCAGTAACACAAACTTATATAAGTAAGTAGGAATAAAATAAGCATAAAGTCAATGTCGGAAAGAATTGTACATTAAGTATAAACGACTAACAAGGAAGATATTTAAGCAAGCTTCAAATAGTTAGTACGTATATAAGCTAATCCTCAAAAAGACTCAAAAAACACATATTGAATGTTTATATTAAAAGTTAGAAATGATGTGAGATTACTTTTAGCAGTGACTTGTTTAGTATGCTGCAAACACAACAAATAAATCAACACTTTTTCATCTTCCTTTTTAACAACACACATTCGCACACACACACACATTGTCGCAGTTAAGCTCATAATTTAGGAAATAACAATAATAAGCCGATATTACAAGATCTTAACGAAAATCGTGTGGCAATAAAAAATGAAAGCACATATGCAACACAAAAAAAAAAAAAAAAAAATGAGAAAAAGTCGGTGCGTAGGTGCAGAAAAAATATCAAAAATTCAGGGCACACAATTTGACACCTGCACGCGGCATGAATTTTACCGTCAACAATTACAACAATAACAACAACAACAATACTTCCTCAAAAATAAACAAAAATACAAAAAAACAACACCCACATGAAGTGCAAGGCAGCAACTGGCAAAACATTACAACATTACAGTCGCTGCCATTTTTACAACTTCCCCTGCTGATGATGACGGCTCAGCCATGTCGGTAACAAAAATCACGACTCTACTATTTTTCCGCACTTTGAGTTAGTGACAATGAGCACACACAGCATGTTGCCAATGTCAAACTGAAACACATGAAGCACCTAATACACACCACATTCACACCACATTCACGCCATATCCATACCCAAAGAGCTGACGCACACACACACCTAACTTGTAGACATTTGTCGTCCTGCCAGCTCAGGCAGACACATGCGAATTGTTGCTGTTGTTGTTGTTACATGTGGCAACATAATTTTTGGCGAAACAGTTGTAAATGCAGTCAAAGATGTGTTAATTCAGGAAAAATTACAACTGTGAAAAATATGCGCCGTGTGCTGATGTCTACGCAAGATAGACGCCACTACAGTGGCAACCATTTATAATGATAATGTGAGCAAGGTTCATTTAATGCAGACATTGAAAATTTTAAAAACCTGCAGCTTGTGAAGCTTTTCTCACAATTTAAAAAAAAGAATTTCAAAAATCAACAATTTTCTCCAGAAAGTTGGCGAACTTTGGTCTCAAAATTTATGACTAAACCATAATGTTTGCGTATTTAAAAAATTAAACATTTCATATCAAATTTTAATTTAATACTAAAATGAGATGAAAGAAGTGCACAAGACAATATTCAAGACAGTATTCAGTTTTGCTTTATGGATGGGTACACTTACATAAAGCTGTGCCTTTTCAGCTGATCATTTCGCTGTACTCCCTATTCAAGAACCACATGTCTTTACTGTAAGCAATTTGGAAGGCAACCCCTTTCTAAATTACATGCCAGCTCCACTGTTTCAATTTAATACATAGCGGCTGGTAATGAAACTGCTTCAACAACTGCCACTTCACCGCAAACATTTTCCTGTAGCATCCTTTAAAAAACAAAAAAGAAAAATAAAGCGAAAAAAAAACGAAATAATTCTTAAGCATTCATGCATAAAAACGCAGTCAGCTAAAATATAAGAAAACTGTATGCAAAGTGTTCAGCAAACCAAAGCAAAATGAAATTACAAAAACAAGTAAATAAAACAAAAGAAAAAAGAATAAACAATAAACACAACAACAAATCCACATACGCCGCAATAGCAGCTTGCGAGACAACCGCAGTCGGTTATAGCGTTTAAAGTAAACTCGCTGTCTCACTCGCTCTTGCGCTCGTTCGCTTGCTCACCTGCGCTAGACAAGCTGTAAATATGCTTTACATTCGTGTTTAGTAATATTTTACACGACTTTATTGCGCTACCGTCGCCGCACGACGCCCACGCAGCAACGAACAACACTCGAAAACGTTTGTTTTGTCAACCCTTTTTTAATGAATTTTTATGTGCGCAACAACAACAAGAACAACATCCGGTAACCGGCACTTTGTAGCGCTGTTGTCAGGGCTGCCATTGCTGCTGCTGTTGCTATTTTTGTTGTTGTTGTTTTTGTTACCGTTACTTGCTTTGCTTCACCACAAACGTTGAACGCTGCTTACGCTGTCAGCATTCTTACTCAGTACCGACCGACGCCTTTTCTTGCCTTGTTTGGCTTGTCGTGTTTAATATAATTTTATTTTTTGTTTTCTTGTTGCTGCTACTTCATGTTTTTCTGTATTTCCTTTTGTTTCCTTTTTGTTGTGCACAGTCACCGCGCAGCCACTTGAGTTAAACGCATGTAATTATGTCTTGTTGAGAAACTGTTTAATAGATTTTAATGAAATTGTTGCTCTGCGGTCGCGCAGTCGAATACTTGCTGTACCTGCGTCAGCACTTGACACTAACTGCTTTGCTGTTTAAGTCAAGGGAAATTTGAGGTACTGACGGAAAATGCAGTTATTTGCTTGCTATGAAACTATTTAATTTATATTTACTCTGATCAGACTTGTTTACAACGGAAGTTGGGCTGTCAAATAAAGTTTTGGCCTGTTTTTAAACTGTGAAACCTAATATGCATTACTGTTAGCCTCTAAAAGACCATTACTAATAGCTGCTAGTGTAAGCTAAGACATTTGTCAAAAATTATGCTATTGTGTTGAGTTCACAATGTAAATATGCAGCATATGAAATGCGAAATGAGCAAAATATCTTTGCCATCAAATACTTTGTCGTGGTCGACATGACACATTTGCCAAATATTTGGCAAATGCATAAATTTTAAACATATTTTGCACCGTTTAATGGTTTCTGGGTCACTTGTTATAAAAGCAAAAATCCTTGCAAGCAGCTCAGCCGACTGCAAGTCACCAGGCAGCAAATAAATTAAACTGCTTTGACTTTTATTTCATGTATTTCATAAAACAGATTCACAACAGCAGCACCAGCTACGGCATCAACGGCAGCAACGGCAGCAGCAGCAAAACACACAAAGCGACCGAGTAGAGGTCATAACATAAATTTATTATTAGCACTGGTAACATGATTTGATGGCATGTATGCGATAAGCACCATTAAAATTGTAACCGAGCACTGGCCCAGGCAGTCCGCAGTCCGCAGAGGGCCACAGTGTGATGCGCCTAAGTCGACAAGCGGCAGGACAAGCGGTCACATGAGCAGAGTCGTTGCTGCTCCTGCTCCTGATGCTGCTTCTGCTGCTGCTGCTGCTGCTGCTCCGCGTAATCACTAGGCTACCTAAATGCTAACCAAAACACGCTTAACCTCAACTGCTGCCGTTTGCTACCATTGCTGCTGTTGCTGCCGTTGCGTTAAAGTGAATTATTGAGTTTTAGCGTTGGCAGCAATTGGCGGTTCGAGGCATTTAACTGCCACGCGCAGTGAGTGCGCCGCAGCCGTAGCCGACGCCAAAGCCGGCACCGACACCGACACCGGCCACGTTGTGCGTCTATTCGCGCATTGTGTGTAGTTCAGTGCTATTTTCGTATTTTAGCTTTCTAAATTTTCCTACGCAATTTTCGCGTGCACTATTCTGCTTGTTGTTGTTGTTGTTTTCTGTGCTGTATGGCTCTGATTTTTTGTTAGTTTCAACGCAAAAGCCACATGAAGCACAATGCAGCTGAGTGGGTCATGCGGGTGACTCTTTGTGTGTGTGGTGGTGTGTGTGTATGTGTGTGGGTGGGTGTGCGTTTGCTTTTGAAGCAATCGAGTGAGTGCGTGACTAGTTAATGAATAATGTGTGATTTTTCTAGCAATGCCAATTAATTTGCTGATGCACTTAGCTTAGCTTCTTTATTTTGTAGATATTAAATTTTTATTCTAATTTATTGTGTTTTAATTAATTGCACATTTTGTACGGCAGTGTTAAGCATATTCTATTAAGTGATAGTTCATTATGAAACATATTATTAAAGCGTTATCTTAATTGAAATGCCACATTTAAGTTATTTTAATTTCTTTTAAATTATCAATTATCGCATAGACTGAAATTAGATTTTAATACAATATATTCCAAAATTGCATCATATGCCAACATGCACAGTTGATAAAATGCTTAATTATGTGACACTACAACATTTTTGCATAATAATAAACACAATACAATTTTGTCATACGCTTGATTACATTTTCGCTACTCATGACTATTTAAATGGCTCACATTTCATTAAGTACGCAGAAGAGTCATCTGCTAAATTGCATAATTAAAACACATAAAAATTTCGGAGTAGCAGTTGAAAGCTTCACAATTTTAAATGAATAAAAAACCAGTCCGCAAAATCATATCAAAATAATGCAAGTAAATGAACGTTGCCGGAAACCAAAACCTGACATGCATGCGTACAAAATAAAAAGGAAACATATTAAAACGTACACAAAAATAAACAATTTTTTTTACTAATAAAACAAAACTGAGCTCAAAACAGGAGAAAAAAATTGAAAAAAGCATTTAGCAAATAAAAGAGGAGCATACCGCACAACAACAAATCACTTGACCCAAAACTACAACAACACCAGCATAGACATGAAACAAAATTTTAAATTTTGTACAAAAAGCAGAAGACAAAAGCAGAAGGGTGAGTGAATGAGATGGCACACAAAGAAAGCCAAGAAAAATCAGTAAATCCTTCATACATGCAAGTTCATATTTTATGCGCACAGTGGCACATGTCTAAATTAACATAAAACGAAATTGAGCGCAGTTAGTCCTCATATGTGCGTTTGTGTGTGTGTGTGTGAGGGGGTGGTGTGCTGGTGTGCACCCTAAGCCATTACAAAAGTTGACACACACACACACACATAAGCATAAAGAATATGAAATAAATTTATATGCGCGCAGATTTACTCAAAAATTCAACATGAAACTTGAATTTCATAACCGAAAATAATATGCCGGGGATTTTACTAAGCCAGCCCCGCTCCTCACAAGCCTCATCTACAAGCGGCACCTACTGGCCATTGGCATGAGCTGATTGTGGCTTGTTGGCTCTACACTTACATGCAAGAGTCCCTTTCTCTCCCCGTGCAAGTGTATGTGTGTTTGTGTGTATATGGGGCACTCGCAATTTTATTATTTCGCTTGCTACTCGGCCTTCATTTGGCTCACTTTTCTTTAGTTCTTCTTCACATTTTTGGGTCAGCATGCATAACTGTGCTTGGCATAATAATGATATCCTTTTAAATGCGGCGGCGTCTGACATGGGCCTGATGCGTTGTGCGACCAGCACGCAAATGTTAGACTGCCAACCACAAACTTGTCCAAGTATGCGAAAACGACAACCAAAATGCAAAAAAGTCACAAACCAGAAAAAAGAAAAAACGAAAAAAAAAACTTCGTAGTAAAATCGACACAAATTTAACAGAAATTCGGAACAGTAGCGAAGAAAATGCAAACCAAACCGAACCAAGCCAAATCAAACCTAAAACCAAACGAAATGAATCAGTTGAGTCGGAAATCCGTTTGCTAAGAAATACGTACATACTTCTGCATATATATAAAAATATAACAAAAAAGAAATATACAAAAAAATAAAATATATAAAATACAAACCGGAATTTCTCAACATCGAAAATGCTATGGGAAGAAATCGAAAATCTGTGTGCAGAAATTTTTATGTGATTTGGAGCTTTTCTCGGTTACTTTCGCCCCCGACTCATAATTTAGAAAATTTCGCTTTTGATTAAGCGCACTTGAGCGCAAATATGCCGCAGTATCTTCTTTTCTTTTCTATTCTTATTTTTTCTTTTTGTTGTTGTTGTAGCTTCAGGGCTTCCTTAAACGTCCTACCCACACTTCAATGCCTAAGGCATATCTAAAAACTGGCATTGACCATGCAAAGAAGGACAAACATAAATTTGTCATGCCAAGTTTTCCGTTTTGTTCTGTTTTTATTTTCTTTTTTTTGTAATTTTTTTCCCTTTTGGCGTTGTAATGAGGCATAATTTCGATAATTCTCTTTCGCTTTTCGTGCCGCTTTTCATATCATTGCGGCTTTGGCTTTGAATTGCTTTCCAATTGGATTTTCGTTTGGCATTTTTTTTTTTTTTTTTTTTGTGTTTTCTTTTTACTTTTGCTCATTTGCGATTCACTTATATTGTGCATATTTATTTAAAATTTATTATTTCTGTCGCATTTTAAGGCATTTCACTTTTTCTCATTTAAAATCACTATAAAAAGTGGGCAAGAATCTCATTGGATTTATGCTTGACATGATTTATTATGCAAAGTGCGAGCGGTTTTACATGGCAGCAGAAAAAAAAACAAACAACACATATAACACACAAAAGCAATATATATGCCAAAAAGATTTTTCGCTTGTCTTGCAGTTGCTAAAAAATGCCATAAATGTTAATTGTCATTACTCATACGCTCCGTAGGACACAGCAACAATTGTCGTTTGGAATTTTTTTTTTTATATTTGTTTTTGTTTATTATTATGTGCACATTTGAACAAATAAACTGTAGCACAAAAATAATAATGTACTGTGAATGTCTGCAATCGCTGGAGCACAAAGTAGTTGACATTTTAAGCTGATTTGGAATTCTTTATTTTATTTTCAATTGTTTTATGTGCTTGACACTGCTAGAAAAACTAAGGAAACAATGATGGTATTACTGAATAAACCTTGATAAGAGTCAGACATGAAATAATTTTGCTTGCAAGAAGTGACCAATAATGCAAAACTTGCCAATCATTCACTTATGAAACATTTAAGTTAACGAAAAAATATACTTAAAGGACAATCGCATAAACCGTATAGCAAACTTTACTCGTTCCTTTAGTCAGAACTTTATTGCACAACGAATCGGCAATCCTTAGATTTTTTGTACATTCAATAGTTTTAAGAAGACAGAGAACTGCCATAACACTGTAAGTTAATTTTAAAGCTTGCTCACATAGTCGAAATTTGTGCTAATTAAAAGTAAACACACGTAGACATAAATGTCTGTGGCAAATTGAACTTATTTTGAAATGATGTTGCCGAACCATCCTATAACTATTCTATCGACATATGTTAACAATCTTAAGCATAAACTGAAAGCAATATCAAAGCCTACTGTAACTGCCTGGACGAAAATTCATTAGAAAGCCGAAGTATGTGGTGCATTATGCTGTTACTTTTCTAGATACTCGCACGATAGCATACATCCATATGTGTCCTGCGACTTGTGTACTTATTGCCACTCTGCATTCAAAACGATGTTTTAATACGAAATTAGTTGAGTCCTTACGGTCAACACATGCGTTTGAGTAGCAAACTCTTGCTAAATAACAACTCAAAGCTAAAAACAAATACAAATTGTTACGTACTTATTTGGTCAACAAATGACAGCCAGCGAGCAGCTGCCCGCCCACACCATACCTCAAACTCATTTGCTCGTTTACTCTCACCCTCACCTCTCTCCAAGCCTCCTGTCACTTCGCACCCGATGTTGCAAGTTGGACACGCATAGCAAAAGACATTAACACAACATTGCTACACTTCGACTTAGTTTGCTTTATTCCACTCAACTCGGACTCGACTTGACTCGACTCGACTTCCATATGCTTTGCAATGTTTTACGTTGCTTTGCTCTGCTTTACTTACTTTGTTTTGCTCTGCTTTCCTTTTTCAGTTCGGTTTGGTTTCATTTGGTTTAGCTGGGCTGGGATTTAGTTTGGTTTGGTTGTGTTGGGTTTGCTTTATGTAGTTTGGTTAACTTCAGTTTGCTTATTTTCGTAACAAAAGATTTTTGAAAATTAAGACAAAGTGCAAATAATGTTCGTTAGTTGACTCTTGACATGAGTTCAGCTAAAGTCGCAATTTGCTTGCGTTTGACTATCTAATGATTGCACAATGGCAGGTCGGCAGCTCGCTGGCTGACAATATTCTGCTATTTACTGTTGTAGTTATTCAAACGACGCAACCGAAAACCAGTTTGTTTTGAACTAGTTAAAAAGCATACCGATTTATTCTGCTGCCATTTATTTTATTAGGCTGTGAATTAGGTTTTGAGATGATGCTTAATTGTCAAGCTAAGTTATTTAATATTTTGGCATTATACACATAAACGTGCTATATTAAAAACATGTGCATTAAGCGAAAAAGAAAAAAAATTCAATTAAAGTTCCCACTTGTTTACTTCATTATGAAATAAAAAAGGCATTTAATTGCTATATAAAAACAATACTAAATTGGATGAAAACTTTATGTTTATGTTTCACAACTGAATGTTAATCCAACATAGCCACAATAATCAACATATAGTTAGCTTAAGTGGCTGCAAGCTGAACCCAATTAGTACCACAGTAAATTACTTAGAAACGAATGCTTCAACTAAATAAGGCAAACATCAGTCATTCAGCCCTTGACAAAACGTAAATCAAATTGAATCGTTTTCTAAAATATTCTTGACACATTGGTTCTTGAGTGCATATTTACTTGGGTAGCCAACCGCATTCAGTTATTTTAGCCAAATAAAACCCACAAACAAAAAACAAAAATAAACAAAAATTATCATTAAAATAACAAATCTGCAGCATTATGCGTCTCATGCTTAAGTTGATCTTTTTGCGCGTTTTCCGTATCGCACAAATCAACGCTGGCCTATCAATTAAAACTCCGAAACTAATTAAACTTTTTCGCTTGTGCAAACAAAAAGTCAAAAAAACAAAAAAAAATCAAAAAACGTGTAATTAATCCGCTGAAATTCTTTTTAAGCACATATCGCAACAAATTGAGAAAAATCATACAAACTAAAAAAATGGCTAAGCAAAAGCAAGCACAATCGAGAGAGAATGAAAAATAGAGAGTGAGAAAGAGAGAAAGAGTGAGTGAGAGTGAAAGCGAGTGTGAGAGTAAATAAACAACAGAACTTAATGCGGAAAATGCTTAAAGTTTAATTAAACTTTTTAATAAACAACGTCATTGCCGATTATTAATCAATTTCTGATTTGAAGTCGGTGAGCGGAACAATGTTAAGCAGCAGGGCAAAGGATTTCTTTCTAATGACTTCCGACAGCGGAAGCTGAAATGACACAACTCAAACTTAATTATCGCAGGGCCCCGGTCTGCTTGCGCATAATTTTGCAAGCTAAGGCAATAAAATATGATGGAAATATTTTTAGGATTTGCCTACACAAAAAAAAAACTTACGCGTAAAGCATTGTCATCATCATCAAATCAGCCAAAAAAAAAATAAAAAAACAGAATAGAAGAGAAAAAAAAAATTTATACAAAAAATAAGTAAGAATTTGTCGGAAAAACGGACATAAATGACAAAGTGACACTAAAAACAATATGGCGTCGCTTCCGGCGTGCACATTAGTGCTCACAAAACGAGCCATCGAATGACTGACTGACTCACAGAGTGACTGGCTGACTGTGAGACTGTTAGACTGCCTAAATGAATGAATGAATGAGCGAATGATTTGTTCGACGCACGCCTGGCTCCTTAGCTGCCTGTGGCTTTTCGGCACAGTTGGACGCGATTCTCTATGACTTGCCGCCGTCAGTTATCTGCGCTCGTTCCTCGGTTCGCCGGTTCGTTCGTTCGCGTGCTCGTTTATTCATTCGCTCGACCAAAGTCATTTCAAGTGCCGCAAATTTGCGCGTTAGGACGTGCTGCGCGTGCACAGCTGGCTGCGCTCATTTGCCTACTTCCATCATGCTGCATGCCACAACCCACTTGGGCCTCTCCACTCGATTCGCTTTAACGCAGCTTGGCGCGCTTTCGATTCTTGTTTTGTCATCATCATTATCAGCAATAATTTGATAGATGTATCTACACCTCGTACACCTTTACATTGCTGCTAACCTTTTGCGAACAATTCCACAGCCGAAAACTTTCTCCCAGCATAAATTCAGACTAATTTATGCGCGCTGTTTTTATTTTACTTCTTTTTTGTATTGTTTCTTTTTTTTTTTGTTTTGTTTTCAAACTTAAATAAATCGTCTAAGTTACGCATTTATATCTTTCCTGTAGTTTTCTCTCTCACTTTCTGTCTCTCTCTTCGTTAAGTCATTTTCTTGAACGTGAAAAATCTGTTGCAAAAATGTGATTAATAATACACAAAATCAAACGGAATGAAATGAGGAAATAAAGAAAAGTCATTAAGCACCACACGAACTCACTGCGAAACTTATTTCCTTAGCAAAGTTGCTGTACGAAATATATGTATAACAATTAGAACATCGGCTTAGTTTGATTACTTGTATCACTTGTAAAATGTGCTCACTCGCCGAATACATAACATCAATAGTTAAAAGTAGCAAGAAAACTGTCAGCTATGTATTTCATTACAAGCACTTTCAACTTTGGAATCATATGACTTCACATAATCCTGTCAAAAATTTAGGTTTGCTTAACTTTTTTCGTCTTATCTAATATCGTAGTCAACATTATTAAAACAAATCTAAATAAACTAAAGATGATATATAACACGCCAAACAATACCAATAATATGCCACCGAACAGAATTAATATGGCATCTAAATTATGATATTGCACAAAGTTTAGATCCTGTGAAGCACTGCGTAAGTATCTCGCGCCATTATGCCTGGTCACATGCTCCACCCAATAGACAGCACGCTCCAAAGGAGTTTCCTTCTGATCTCTATATCTGGCTGACATATCACGAATCAACTTCGTGTACTTGGGATCACTTGTAATGCGTTCGATGGCAAATTTGAAGGTTTCCACCGACAATTCATCGTACAATACCGTTATGCCATATCCACTTTCTTCAGCAATTGCCATATTTGTAAACTGATCACCGAACATAGGAATGCCAACAAATGGCTTGCCATGATAAATCGATTCGGTCGTGCTCAGCAGACCTCCATGTGTAATAAACGCGATCACCTTTTCATGTGCGAGAATATCATCTTGTGGGAACCAATCACTGATAAACACATTATCCGGTTTGTTGGGCAAATCCTTATCTTCAAACTTCCACAAGATGCGCTGTTTAATGCCACGGAAGGTGTTCAGTATCACTTCACGTTTTTCCGCAGGCAAGTCCTTGCTTTTAATATTAGAACCCATGGAGAAGTAAACCACACCATGTGCTGAGCCATTAATAAACGTCTCAATATCCGCAGGGAGTGGCGTGCGTTTGCGATTGATATGCATACCTCCAACCTCAATCATATTTGGCGAATATGGTCTGGGAAATGAAAGCGAGACATGCTGATTAAGCAGCACCAATGCAGTATTCTTTCGTATTTCCTCCAGTGATCTCTTATTATTAGGAAAGTACCGCTTGTGGAAAGCCTCCTGTTTTGGCCAGTAGTAAAAGTTATACATGAAGTGCTCAAAGGTACAGAAAGCCAGATTCACGATTCGCTGCCACAAGTTCATGTGGTCACTATATCTGAGCATTACATGCGGCACATAAGAGGGTGGAGAAGGTGTGCCCACCTAGGAATATAACATTAATGTCAACTTTCGCTACTTTAAAGCTATATTACAGCTTACCAAATCCGTATTCCAAGTTGTGGCTCCAAATGTACTCAAAACAATCAAAGGTGCATTGAAATGGTCAGCAAAACCGAAATGCGCCTCATTCAAGAACACTTCACATATGACCGCATCAAAATGTTCTTTGTTTTTTAATAGTTTTTGCACGTTGGGTTGTTCCATTGCCAGGGTTGTTACCATTTTACTTATTAGATAGAAATAAACTATCTTTTCGATCTCCGATTTCTTGACCACCTCCAATATATTAGACACTTCACCTAACATTATTTAAACACAATTTTGAAAGTAGGGTTTCTCACATTCGACGTTATGGTCAAACTCACTATGCATGCCAGTGACTATGCCTTCTGCCGGTATATCCGTAATATTCAAAATTTCTTTTTTCAAAGGATATCCTGAAATAATGGACACTTGATGACCAACCGCGGCTAAGCCCTTTGCCAATGCAATGCTCACATAATAATGTGACTGTGCAGGCGTTGGCGTGATGATTAAATATTTGTAGGCGGACGCACAGCTAAGCACGCTCAGAAACTGCACGCAACTGGTTAAAATATGTCGACCCATTTTTAAAATTTTACTTTTTTAAAGAATCTTAATAATTGTTTTAATTAAATTAGATAAGCAAAGAAATTAACACAACATTGCTACACTTCCACTTAGTTTGCTTTGTTCCGCTCAACTCAACTTGGTCTCGGACTCAGACTCACACTTGATTCTCGTCGACGCAAATCGACTTTCATCTGATATGCTATGTTTTGCGTTGCTTGGCTCCGCTTTTCTATTTTTAGTTCGGTTTGGATTCATTGGGTTTAGCTGAATTTCAGTTTGGGTTGGTTCAATCTGGTTTGCACCAGTTGCTTATTTTATTAACAAAAGATTTTTGAAAATTAAGTTAAAGTGCAAATAATATTCGTTAGTTGACTCTTGACTTTACTTGAACCAAAGCCGCACTTTGCTTGCATTTGAGCTGTCTAATGATTGCAATACTTAAGTAGGCAAGTCAGCAGCTCGCTGGCTGGCAGTATTCTGCTGGTTACCGTTGAAGTGACTCAAATGTCGCACCCGAAACTCAACTGTTTGATTTGAACTGGTTAAATATACACAGATTTACTTTTTTGGCATTTTCTTTATTACAGAGAGCTTATTTTATTTAGCATCGTGGCGTTATATAAGTGTGATAAATTAAAAAATGTGTATTAAAATAAAAAGTGAAAAAATAAAATGAAGTTCCCATTTATTAACTTCATTATGAAATAAAATAAATATTTGCTTTGTTTCACAACTGAATGATAAGTTATTTGCGTTGGTATTAGAGAAAGTAATCAGGAACCATAACAGAGCATTTTATAATCTTATATTCAATATTGCCAGAATTCAACTCAAAAATATACTTCAGTCTTTAATATATATATATGTATACTATATATATATACACTTAAATATATTTTTTTTTTTTTCGACGGAACGCAATAATTGCAATTGGACGTAAAGTGAGGGAGCACCACAAATCGTCAGATATTTGCACGTGTGGCAATATACGCGTTGAAACGAACTTTGTTATTGACTCAAAATGATTTTGATTCACAGACCAAGTGACGGCATCAAACGCAATGAAAAGCCATCCAACATGCTCTCGGGCATCTGATACAGTCTGCCTGGCTTTTGTGGCCAGTGCACGCATTCATAGCTCACATGAGCAACCAACCACGAAAACGAAATGAAAACATTTGTCGCATCATGCATAGAAGCAGCAGCAACAGCAACAACAGCAACAACAGCATCCGAGCAATTTTAGCCTCACAGACCGGCTCCAATGGCTGTCTCGTCTGTTGGATCTTTAGCTGCCTATGCGCTTGGCCAGTTACTTGCATGCTTCAAGTTTTCATTACCTCGGCTCGTCAACATTGCTTTGGGCGACGCAATGCAAACAGCCAAAGTAATAAAGAGAAGGCAAATCAGTGAGAAAATGTGTGCGAGAGCTGTTATGCTGTCCATTGCAGGCTCATCGCTGGGCTGAGTGTCTGTTGTTTGGTTAAATGCAAAAAATTCCATTTCATCGGCTTTACCTCGAAATGCATGTCGACGGAGTTAGTCCACACTCACAGAGACTGACTAACTCCATTGTGTTTTACGCAACTTAACCTGGAACACACCATTTTCTTGGCATGCATGCAAGTTGCAAATAAAACAAGTGAAAACGATTATTCCTTCTGCCTGCCGATGGAAGTGCCAATATTCCAATAGACAATGCATATGCTAGCTTTGTGTTATCTGCCAACAGTCAGTCAATCAATCGAAATGAATTTATCAGCTGAATTTTTCATTAATGCAAGTTGGCTGTGTTACCTAATATTTGATTTCTGATATTGAAATACAAAGGTTAGCCAAGCATTCGAGTAAAGATAAGTTGGGTTTGATTAGACAAAGCACCAAGCAAACTCCTCTTCACCGTTATGCATGAAAGCCCAAAAAATATTGATAGAATCAGAGAGATCTACTCAAGACATAAACAAACAAAATTGAACCCAAATAATATAAATATTTTCCAACATTATTTAGAAACTTATTGTGCAATAAAATTAATTCAACCTTAAAAAAATTCAACTCACTAATAAATATTTTAGAATAATTTAAAAACAAAAAAGTTCCATATACAAATTTCAGTTATTTTTCACTTTTTTCTTCGTCTCTGGTTTCCTGCTCAACTTGTTGAACACAAGTCTAAATAAACTAAAGATGATATATAACACTCCAAACAATACCAATAATATGCCACCGAACAGAATCAATATGGCATCTAAATTATGATATTGCACAAAGTTTAGATCCTGTGAAGCACTGCGTAAGTATCTCGCGCCATTATGCCTGGTCACATGTTCCACCCAATAGACAGCACGTTCCAAAGGAGTTTCCTTCTGATCTCTATATCTAGCTGACATATCACGAATCAACTTCGTGTACTTGGGATCACTTGTAATGCGTTCGATGGCAAATTTGAAGGTTTCCACCGACATTTCATCGTACAATACCTTTATGCCATATCCACTTTGTTCAGCACGTGCCATATTTGTAAACTGATCACCGAACATAGGAATACCAACAAATGGCTTGCCATGATAAATCGATTCGGTGGTGCTCAGCAGACCTCCATGTGTAATAAACGCGATCACCTTCTCATGTGCGAGAATATCATCTTGTGGGAACCAATCACTGATAAACACATTATCCGGTTTGTTGGGCAAATCCTTATCTTCAAACTTCCACAAGACGCGCTGTTTAATGCCACGGAAGGTATTCAGTATCACTTCACGTTTTTCCGCAGGCAAGTCCTTGCTTTTAATATTAGAACCCATGGAGAAATAAACCACACCATGTGCTGAGCCATTAATAAACGTCTCAATATCCACAGGGAGTGGCGTGCGTTTGCGATTGATATGCATACCTCCAACCTCAATCATATTTGGCGAATATGGTCTGGGAAATGAAAGCGAGACATGCTGATTAAGCAGCACCAATGCAGTATTCTTCCGTATTTCCTCCAGTGATCTCTTATTATTAGGAAAGTACCGCTTGTGGAAAGCATCCTGTTTTGGCCAGTAGAAAAAGTTATAATTGATATACTCATAGGTATGGAAAGCAAGATTGCCAATTCGCTGCCACAAGTTCATATGATCGCTGTATTTTAGCATAACGTGGGGCACATAAGAGGGTGGAGAAGGCGTGCCCACCTAGGAATGTAACATTAATGTAAACATTCGCTACTTTAAAGCTATATTACAGCTTACCAAATCCGTATTCCATGATGTGGCTCCAAATGTACTCAAAGCAATAAGCGGAGCATTGAAATGGTCAGCAATACCAAAATGCGCCTCATTCAAAAACACTTCGCAAATGACCGCATCAAAATGTTCATTGCTTTTTAATAGTTTTCGCACGTTAGGTTCTTCCAATAAGGAGGTTGTGATTTTCGTACTTAAGTGAATAAAATGGCCCATCTTCTGCACAATCGATTTTTTGGACATCTGCAGTATGTTGGATACATCACCTAAGATTCAACGCATGCTATTTAAAAATAACTGTTTCTGTTACTCAACGCGAACTTACTTTGCATGTTCGACACAATTGCTTGCGCCGGTACATCCGTAATATTCTCAATTGGTTTTTTCAATGGATGTGCTGAAATTATGGTCACTTGATGACCAGCTTTTGCTAAGCCCTTAGCCAATGCAATGCAAACGTAATAATGTGATTGCGCATGCGTAGGACTGATGATCAAATATCTATAGGATGAAGCACAGCCCAGTGCGCATATAAACAACGCACAGATGGTTAAAAAATGACGCGACATTATTCAAATCACGATATTTGACGAATTTGAAATGTTACATATAATATAAAAAACAACTACGCGGCCCCACAATTTGCACTAAAGTGATTTTACTGTCGACTTGAACTTATATACGCAGCGAATATCGAAAACAGAAAAGCATGTACGTAACTAAATACCGGTGATAAGAAACTAAAAATCATTTGCCTGTGGCAACTTTTAGCAACGATTTTGATAAGAAACCATATGAAAACAACAAAACAAAAAAACAATTTCACAATTCATACAGCGTACGTACTTTTCGCCCTTATCAGTAACGGAAGATTAGTTTAATAAATAAGTATGAATGAAACGATTTTGAATGGTTCATAAAAAATTAAGTTTACATTACTCAACTCTAACGATTGCAATTTATAGTTTGAATGGTGTAAATGCATAGCAACTTTACCAACGAAAGAATCTTATATACTTTAATGATGATATGCAAAATCTGATACATAAAAATATATAAGCAGAAATTAAAGTCATTGAAACATTTCAATGAATGGGATCGTGTTCTAAGCTATTTTATTGCTTTATTTTTGTTTAGAAAATTTGATACAATACACACATAAGACTTCTATATAACTAAACAGTAGCGTTATTTTATTTGACTCAAATAAAAGTAAGGCGAATTGAGCAGAGATCTATAAAATAAAAACAAATAAAATTAAAAAATTTCCTTCATCAAGCGCAACCATACTACAAATTGTCATAGTGTGCCTTTGACTAAATAAGAAAACAAATTCTGCACAAAGGATTAATTTGAAAACAAAACAGCTCCCCTGACAACAAAGCCAAACTAAAAAATAAAATTAAGAAAAAAAATTTTAAAGCTATTAAAACGATTACAGACTATGCAAGTAAAGTGGAAGCACTTTGTGCAAAACAAAAGCAAAGAAAGAAGGAGTCCACTAAATGCTCATAGAAGCGATTAACAGACCAACAGAGAGACAAGCCAAAGGAAAGAAACTTTATTGCAATTTCCCGTGCCTTTGCTTATCAACATCATTCGCCATACATAAAAATAAAAAAAAAGTCCAATATTTTGATGCATTTACCTTGGAATTTCTATTTTATTTCTTCTGTTTTTTTTTATAATGCTTTTTAACAAGAATTTTTGGTTAGATTCCTTTACGTGTTCGTAGCACATCTTAGCTGAGTTTGTTTGCACTTGTAGCTAAACTTCAGCAGGATACTTCAGACTTAACGCCTTCAGTGCTGAGAGCACGGTGAGTACCTCTTAGATGGGCTTAGCCTACAAGATAAACTCTTGGCCATTGCCCGTTTGCTCATACTCTCTTTCCTCACACACTCCCACGCTCTGTCTGTTTATGTTGCTCTCTATGTCTAATGCAGCTCTGGAGCCATTGGCTTGCACTCTGTTTAATATTTGCTTACAATTTGCCTTGTCTGGCAATTTAGTTGAATTACTCGTACCAAGTGAAACAATGGACGCTGTTAATTGGTTTCCTTTGTCCAAAAGCAACATACAATAATGGGCACATCCGTTCGTGCTATTTCTAACAATGCTGCCGTCTGCAGCACTCTACGCTATACCACTTCAATTCACTTCACTTCACTTCACTTGGCTTCTCTTCACCTCCCTCCTCTCCACTCCACTCCTTTTTCCACACCACACTATGCCACTGTAATGCTGCACTCTGCACTCTGCGCATTTATTCATTTATTCTTCTGCTATCGAAACAATGTCATTGGCTGCTCTGCTTTGCCGTGCTTCGCTGCTCGGCAACTTGTAGACATTCGCAATGAGCAAACGTCTATTACAATTTAAAATTCTGCCATTTTCTTACAATTTATTAATCAAACATTGAAGATTGTTAACGATTTTAACAATTTTAAGTAGCATTTTAGTTTCCTTCTTCACCTGCTGCTTTCTTTTGAATTTTTTTTTTTTTATTCATTTAACAACTTCAATATTCAATTATTTGCAACACAACTTCAGTTGCGAAATATTTGCTAATAATTTAAAATTAACTTGGCTGGCAACTTAAAAATTGTTGGCGAAATTATTGTTCAATATTTGCCTATGAAACTAGAGAAATGAGTAAAACAGCAATTTTTCATGCATTGCAGAATCTTGCATTTTAGAGTCAGTTAGTCCTTAAGGTTTTAATTTGTTTGCTATTTAATTGCCAAATTACAATATCTGCGAAATTTCCGCGAAAAAAGCCAAACCACAATATACTGACTACATTTTGTTAAATATTTGTTTTTTTTTTTTTGTTGTTTTATTTATACAGTCTTAGCTAAAAATCTCTAACTTGACTTAGCTATTAAGCAATGTTGACATATTATAAAAAGCAGAAAACAAACGACACAAACATTTGCGAGCAAAAGACTTGGCAGGAGACAAAAGACATGCCAGTGCAAAAGAAAGAAAGCAAAAGAGTCCGAGATAACAACGAAATACATAGCGTAAGGATTTAATGCTCAACGCTGCAGGCTTTAGCAAACAAGCAAATATGGACATGGGCAGAGCACACGCAATCCCAGACTGAGACATACGCAGCCAGACAAGCAGACAGTACCATATATTGGGGTATAGGGCATTCTTTTATTTTATTTCACTTTTGTTTTTCCTTCTGTTTATGTATGTTTATTTGTTTGTAAGTACAAGTATGTGCAAATACTGCAGGCTGCTTTCAAAATAGTATTTGCAGACTGCCTACGCAGGTGTTGCTATGTGCAGCTGTTTACCGAGCAAAAGACAAAAGGCCAAACAATATGACTTCTCTCTCTGTGATTGTGTGTGTGTGTGTGTGTGTGTGTGTACATGCTACATTTATTGTTTATCAATAAATATTTAAAACGTAAGCCGACTTACCAAGAATAATATTCATTCAAAAGGTTAATATGAACCCTTAGTACATTCAACGCATATTTGTTTATTTATGTTTTCCTCTGCTGTATTTTTATAGCTTTGCTTGCGTTTTTGTTGACCTCTGATTAGTGCAGAGTGTTTACTTGGCCACTTAATACATCATTACTAAAAGTTGTTTGCTTACCTATAAGGAAGTAAAAAAAAAAAATAATTATATTTTTATTAGCAAATTTTGCTAACATTTGATTGGGGCTTAACAATATTACATATAAAGAGGCATGTCTTTTAGTTGATTAAGTAATCAAATGTTTTGTATGTAAGTTTTATAAATACAGACTTAAATTGATACGGCAAATAAACTAAAGCATTTATTGAGTTTATTTTCTATACCATAAATGCAATAAATGTCATTTCAAGTAGCTAAAAATATCTTTTATAATAAAGTGATTCTATATGAAATTTAATATCATATATTTTTAATAGTGACATTTGCACAATAAAAGGAAAATAAAAAACTAGTGCAGCTACATATAATGACAACTGCAAAAGTAATATTGCGACCCTTGTACATACTAACAGTTCAACGCATGTGTGCTTTACTATTGCGAACACTTCATTCCATTCCAGTCACTTTTGCCATATTGAGTCGCATTATGTGATAAAGTGCGCCAAACTTTGATAAGTTGCAACTCAACACTTATTGACTCGCTGACTTCGAAAGCACGACGACTATTGTTATGTCGTATAAAAAACAGCGAACGCACAAAGAAACGGCAAGAGTGAAAGCGGAGGAGGGGCAGAAGAAGAGTTAGTGAAAAAACGTACGAAAAGCCAAAATGCAGCTTAGCGCAATGGCAGTAAATCGAATCGAATATTGACGCTAAAAAGTTTTCGCGTCGCAGTCAAGGATTTCTCTCAGGCTCTCAGGCGAATGGTAAACACACAAAACGCTAAAGAGCGTCGGCTGCTGCTGTGATAGAGTGTGCGGCATGACGCTGGCATGAGTATGCAAATAAAGCGCAAAAACGAAACTTTTTCGGCAAGTTTTTTGAGAACAACAATGGCACAAAGGCAACGATAGCGACAGAGCTGACAACGACGCTGACGCTGATGCTGATGCCGATGCCGATGCTGACAATGACGACGAAGTGGAGACGATAGCAACGCAAAATACGTTAAATCCTTTTATTGTCTGCAAACAGAAAGTATGTAGAAACAGCAGCAAAAATGTGGCAGATACTGAAACTAAGCTTTGACTCCAAAGTCATAGTCAGCGTTGCCGCTGTCGTTGCCGTTGTCGCCGTCATCACTGCGAAGTACTAAGAAAATTAAAACGAAGTACTTTTGAGCTGCACGATGGTGGGGGCGTATTTAGCAACAGTCGAAATCAATTCAATATTGATACGCTGTACAAACCACAAAGCAGCGCATGCTTGTGTTGTCGGAGGGTGTGGCGTGCGTAGCGGGTGTGGCGGGTGTTTGAGAACGAAAGACATTTTAGCGGAATTATATTTGTCTTCGAGCTTCTCCGCTTTCAGAAAGCATGCAAAAACACAATGCTAAGCCGTATCAGACTTAAGCTGTGTAGTTTTATACAATTGTACTCTTTGGCACAGTTAAGGGAAAGGGTCGCTTTTAAAATTCAAATTAAATACGCTATCTGCTTAATGTCAAAGTAATCAATTTTAATTAATTAATATTAAAATCTGAATTTAAAATTTTAAATAGTTACGCCAACGTGCAACGAACATGGAAATTGATTACATGCGTCTGCATTTTCAATGGCAGTTTAGCATAATTTAATTAAAATGGATCAAAACAAAACTCGAAATTAAATCAAATATTTAATAAGCAACAAGCGTGGGATTTTTCAAAATTTCCAAAAATTTTAATACTTTACAAAAGCAGGCAAAAATAATTTCAAAATATGAAAGGTTGCAAACAAAATTTGATATATATCAAAGCCTCTACAAATAAATTCTAACGAAAAATTTGAAATTGCTTTGAAATTAAAAAACAAAAGCCAATTTAAAGAAAAAAATACGATTTTTACATATTTACTTAGAACTTGAAATGCGAGTAAAACTTTAAACAGTTTCCATCTGAGCGTCACTATAGAATGTAGCAATTCAAAATGTAAGCAAACATAGCCAAAAATTCTACTAAATGCCCTACACCACAGTAAAAAAAGTATATACTTTTATGTAAATAAATATGACCGATTATACATATAAGTAAGTTTGCCTTTACATATGTGACATGACACTTGTAGCATAAAAACCAATTACCGCAAATCAATGCGAATTCATTAAAGAATTTTTTAATTTTCACTTATGAATAACACGTAGCTCAATGAACTCACATATATGATGATCCTTATATATGTATATGTGTATGTACATATGTATATCAATCATTTAAGTTGAACAAAAACCACATAAAATATGTCAAAAGTCAACATAATTCAACATGTCGTATACGTAATATGAATTATCCTCAATACACAAACAAAGCGAACAGGCAAGCACGCCAACGAGTGCGAGCGAGAGAGACATATGCACAATAAATTTTAAGTGCATTTTGCATTATTGTTTGATTACGCTGATACGAAAATCTCAATTGAAAGCATACATTGCCATTCAATATGCTGAGAGTTAGACAGTGAGACAGAACGAAAAGGAGGAAGAGTATACAACAGAAAGCGAGAGGGCGTACATATGCTGGCGTTTATAACGGAGAGAGGGAAAGAGTGAGTACGAGAATAGGAGAGTGTGAGAGTACACGCGTGGAAGTCGCAAAATTGACTTTGAATTATTCATAATAATGCGCATAAATCTCGACTGAAAGTTTATTGAGCATACAAACGCGCGTCACCGCCATCATGGTTGACTACAAATACATATGTATGTATGTATGTATGTATGAATATGTATGTATATAAACAATATATTGCACAATATTGGATTCCATTGTATTAACATAATACACAGTTCTGACAGCTTAAATCCGAAATTTGTATATTATGTGAGGGCATTGTATGCATGTACATACAGGCGCAGGTTTGAAGTTCAATGCAATTGCCATGGCCGATACGCGAAAACTGAGTGAATGCCCGCGTGACTGATAAACTGACTGACTAACTAACTGATTGAATGAGTGACTTAATGACTGAGTGATCGTGTTTGTGCATATTCAGCTGAATGTGCGTCTGAGTGCTGAACTGACACTGTAAATCAATTATATTTAAAGCTTATTAGTGTTGCCATGCACGCGCAACGGAAACGAAGCCAACACAACGCAACGCAACGCAACTCAACACAACGCACAGCTTCAAAGTTAGTTATGTACGCCCAAGTAATAACAATGATTAGCCCAAATATAAACGCGACATGCTTCAATAAACACGACACAACGTCACACAACGCAGCACAACAAGGCACAGTATTCCCCTCTGTACAGTGGAATGTTACTCGTTTCATTATACATTGCCCTTTTTCGCCTGTCTGTTATTATACTTTTTATTTTTTTACTTTTGAAATTTATTTGTTCCTTTATTTTTTTTTTTATTTAATAAATTATCTTCGTCTGTACATCCTTCAACTTTCTATTACTCAATCAATTCACTATTCCTCTTAGTTTATATATTATATTCTTCGTCTCTCTCCTATATATAATCTCTCTTTCTCTCTCTTTCTCTCTCTCTCTTTCTCTGTCTATCTTTAATAAATTATTTTTGCATTTATTTTTTTCTTCCTTCTTTTTCTTCTCAGTTTCTGTCACCTTATGTCTAGTATTGTCTCCTATTTTCATTTTTTTTCTCATTATCCAGAAGCTCTTTTTTGGGCTCAACTATTTTTTTAGATTTCTGTTTTTATTTTATCCGATCAACAGTTCTTTCTCTTTCTTTTCAACTTCTCTACCATTTCTTTTTCCTCCAATTTTCGAAATATATTTTGTATTGCTTCTTTCAGCTGCGTTTCGTTTTGAAGGAGCTACTCTATATAAGGCTTACATTTATTCGTAGCATCTCTTTGATTATTTTAGTCTGGCTTCTCAAACTACCATTATATAAATTAATATCCATTTAAAGACTAATTTCGTTATCGTTATCAACAAAAAAAAAAACCTTGATAACAAACTACGATCTAAATTTAAAATATGTCTAAGCATTTTGACCTAATCCCATACTACTGTGCAACAAGACCAAGACACAGCAGTCACTGCCACTGTAAGGGAAAGTATAAACGTGAACAGGTTACCTACAGGTCCGATGGAACCCATTGTATGTGCGTTAACATTACCGAACCCGAAAAGTATGCAATGCGCGCAAACGCCGCACAACAAAAAACGCAAACTGGCAACAACAAAAATTCAATCGCCGTGTGTGCTAGAATGTGTGTGTGTTTGTGTGTGTATGTATGTGGGCATGTAATGGCAACGTCAGCGTTAGCTTTTCTTCACTTTTTGCTTACATTTCAACATTTGCTATAACATAACAAACATAAGCCGACATACACAGCCAGCCACAGTCAGGAAAAAAAACGCATTTAATTTCAGAGCACGCACCGACCGCCAGTAACGCATGTGGCTCAAGTCTGCCAAATGCACAAACAAACACACCCACACACAGGTACACTTTCTTATATGAAAGTGTACATATCTACAGATACAATGTCCTTTCATATATGGATCACATATGTATTGAATATACACAGGCAAAAAAATTCAGCATGCTTGGCACACCTTAAACAACGTTAACTAAAACACAGTCAGTCGTCCCTTCTAAACAGCACCCAACAACAGACAAGACACTGAAGCAGTGCTCACAAGTCACCCATCGACAGTATGACACAAAGTCAGTCAGTGAGTGAGTCAGTCAGTTTGTTGTTGGTCGATTTGTAACAAATGTTGGCCCATGCAATTGCCACACGGTCAATAAATGGCAAATGCCAATAAACAATGCCAACAATGCCCACGCACTCACACACACACACACACACACACCTACACACACAAACTGCCAACTGGTTGCACCTTCAGCTGCGCACTTTTCTCAAGCGATTCGCATCTTTGCCATTTCGTTGCGCCACACTGTTACGGCACTGTTTAGCATTCCAGCATCGCTGGCCAATGCCTGACAATGACCGACAAGGCTTTGGGCCCCCTGTTGCGCATAAATCAGGCTCGCACAGCATAATTATCCAGTCAACAGGCAGTAAATTGCTGTGCGTGAAACTACGTTGGCAGCAAGGCAGCCGTAACGGAGGCCATTAGTGAGAAGCCAGGCCGGGGCACAGTGGCAGACATATAAGGCCAAGGTTTATTAGACAAAATGAAAATATTACTAATCCGACATGTGTGCTTAAGCTTGCGTAAAACTCATTTAAGCTTTGTTTGCTTAGCATAACGAAAACATTTCGCAAACGTAGCTGAGCACGTTACATAATAAGGTAATTTTTAATAGTTTTGCTTTAACTTTTAGAGTAATTTCAAATGCCTGCTAACCAATTAAACAAATAGACTTCAAAAACTAGGCAGACAATTTTTAAGGCAGCAGCCAAATTCATTTACAAATAAAAGTTTTCAATAAAGCAAACTTTGCGCTGACCTTCATTTGTGTAGATTACGGAAAAAAAACATACAAACCGAAAAAAAAAAATTGGAAATAAATGCAAAACAAATTTAGCTAAAGAGTAGAAGAAATGAACAACTGCAAATGAGCAAATAAAACTGAAAAACCAAAATAAAGCAACAACAATACCAAAACACAATAGCGGGGAAAACAATTTGCACGCGGATAAGAGAGTAAGTTGAACTTATTAGAGCAGAAAATCATATAAACGCAAATGAAGTAACTTTCATGCTCGAAAATGCTTAAAAGCGTGCAAAATACAACAACAACATAAACAATACTAACAATAACAAAAACAAACCACAAACAGAAGCAAAAAAGGAAGCTGAAAAAAACTAAAGAAATCCAAAAATAAACAACCAAAAAAAAATTAAATGAAACTAAAAGCGACAAAGGCGCGGTTTGCACAAATTGTGGCAGAAAATGAAAACAGCAACAACAAGAAAAGCAACGAAACAAGCTAAAGGCACAAAAGATTTCATAGCATGCACAGTCAGTGTACATGGCGGCATGCTGGCATGTAGGCATAGACGGCAAAGGGAGCAACGTTGATGCCAGCAACGAAGACAGCAAAAACAAATATGCAAATTGTTGATTACAAACTTTTTGTTTTTATAAATATTTAAGTATTTGCAACTACTGTAAAACAAATATGACTACGACGTCACTACAGCAAAAAAAAAAACACAAAGTATAGCATAAGTAAAAACAGTGAAGCAAACAGCAACGCGACATTGTCAAAAACACAACGCAGTAACGACAACGGAACTAAAGTGAAGCAACTGACAGCAGACAGCAAATTTGGCATATGCAACACTGAGAGCGGCTAAGCAGCAGACATGGGCTTGAGTTACACTCAGATAGTTTAGTTACGAATACTTGGCTGCCTGCAGACGGCATCAGAGGCGCAGGGCAACTGGAAAGATAGCACGCCGTAATTTAGACTTTCGAGTATTTTGCATATTTAATTGAAAATGCATTTCTTAAACAACTCAAACCCCATACACACGGCATGACTAGTTCCGGCAGTCGTTGTTTAAACCCTCAGCTCCGACGCGTGCATGCTCGCATATCAAACTAGAAAAAGCCAAATTTTGTCTATTTGTTTTTGCTTTACTCTATGTGTGCGTGTGTATATTAAGATTTATAAGAGTTCATTTGTGTTGATTTTGTACCGAAAAAGCTCATTTGCAATTTGTTTAATCAACATTAATTTTTTTAGTTTTACTTATTTTCGTAAAAACTTTTACAGTTTAGCATATTTCTTTGTAAAGAAAAACAAAATAATACGTATACAACGTGGTGGCCAGTGCAGAAGTTGGTAATTTATTTAATTTTTTTTTAATTTCTTATTTTATGTGCGCAATATTACACTTAATCTGCAAATTTTTTAAGTTCTATGTCATTAGCAAAAGATATTTATTTAGAACGCACATTTGTAAACAAATTTACTCTTAAGGAATCAATTCATTAGGCGACAACCTCTTAAGTTTTCTAACTGTAATATGTGTACATATGCAGAATTTCGGCTTTTGATAGATTGTATAAGTTTGAGACACATTCACATGCGCCTACTCACGAACTTAATGCAATGCAACATGCCAGCCGACCGACACGAGATGTAAACTTGCGAAATGCCAATGCCTATAAATCAAAATGCACATTAATTGAATGCTATTCCATGACATTTCCTATGCGTCCGCAAGCTCTCATCCGTACTGGCTTACGGTTATCGTATCTAGAAAGCAACGTTTTTGTTGTTCTTGTTATTGCTGTTGCATTAGTTTATAACTCTCTGTGTTTATTTCGCACAGTGAATGCTCCTCCATTGCCGTGCATTAGCGCAGACAGCCGTTGATGTTTCTCGTTTGCCAGTCATTCTGTCCACCTGCCGCCTGTGCCTGCCAGCGTCTGCTTATGCAAACAAAATACTTTACTTAGTGTACTGTTAGATTTTCAAAGAAAACATACAGCATCGCTTTTAACAACAACAACAACCACATAGTAATAATAACAACATACGCACATTATACCTGCCGGCCTGTCTGCCTCCCTGCCTGCCATCTGTTCATAATATTGTATGCTGCATGCCGTATGCAGAATCCTGCCACTGTTATTGTCTTTATCTGTTTACACAGCTGTAATGCATACGTTTTGTGTTAATGTTATTCCACAGTCTGCTTTGCTGCACGTCAGAGAGAGATCTTTCTCTTGCTCAAGTGTGTTTTGTTAGAAAATATGTTAAAAGGGCATTTACTGTCTCAAGATTGTTTTCGAGCCGAACACATAAACAATGTATTTAGAACAGAGTAAGCAGTTGAGAGTGCAAGGACTACGGTGGCATATGCGTAATGAACTTTAGACGCACTAAAAATATTCACTTTGTAGTTAAGACATATTTATATGTTTCAAAGCCTAAAAAGTATATTCGTAATATTTACCACATTTGAACTCTACTTCACTCTTTATAGTTTACTATAGGAATAATTATATTTATATATTTATATATATATATATATATACCCAATACTACAGACTTGGTTTGATTTATAGAGTAGCAATATAATCAATCTTTTCCTTAATACTTTCATTTATTTAACTTTAAATTACTTTTTTTTTAATTTTTCAGGCTTTTAGTTAAATTCATTAATGTTTAAAAACTGTAATGCCTTGAAATATCCTGAACTACATTTGCATAATTTACCCAAAGCAGCATTTTCAAATCTAAACTTTTCATTAACTTAAAATGTAGCAAGAAAATTCGCTTCAACTGCTGCAATTTCATAGCTTTTTCTAGTTCTATTTCATGTTTGCAGCAACAAATGAAAACCTTGCCATGCAAATCTTAATTTAAAATCAAGCTTTACGGGGAAGCGACAAATCTTAGCTGTGCATAGTATCAGCAAAAGTACGAAGATGAAAAACACCAAGCAAAAGAAGCAGCAGAAGGAGAAGATTTCAAAGAAGTAAACTCTCTGACGCTAATCTAAATGCGGCTAATGAACGTCATTAATTTGCGACAGCGCTGCAAGCAGAAATAACTAAAAGTAACGGCAGCGAAGCCAAATACACTGGCGTGCAAAATGGACCAGATTTCTACCAACACAATCCTTTCTTTTTCTTATTTTGCTTCGGGCTTTTTGTTGCTACTCCAGCGATCGAAATCAGATTAATAAATGAGCGCAAAAAAATTCAATTAGTGCAAAGTAAAGCAAAAATACAGAAAAATCTTAACTTAAGCAGAGATGCAGCGGCTTATAATTTTTTTTTTTTTTTACCAGCAACCTCCGTGATTTTTCTTTTTCATTCCCTTCCTTTTCTATTTTTTCTTTTTTTTTCCATTTTTGCCTTTGTTCATCATCTTCGCGCTGTTAGCGCTAACAAAATTATTTTTTCACACACCTTTAACTACCTTTTCCCTTGTTTCTTGGCAGCCGTTTACTTTTTGCTGTTCGAGTGTGATTTTTTTCCTGCTGGCAGTTTTACAAGCGACAAACCGAGTAATAGCCAGGACACAGTTTAATAAGCAACGGAAGCAGTCAACCACCGAGCAACCATCGCAAGACTTCAGCCATGAAATACTTATAATATAATATTGCAAAATACTCTCATGGCCATAAAAGAGCCAACGTGAAAGAAATTTACGCTAACATTTCGTTTTGCGTCGTTTGTACTGGTGAAAATTTCATCTTAATTGATTTTACACAATTACGCATCCTGTGGCAGGATATTTGATTTATTGTCGGCTTTATTAAGCAAGTGTTGATGCGTTATTTTAAGCTTTTCAAATATTGACAAAAGAACTCTTCAGACCAATTTTTATTTCTGCCTATTTCGCGCTGCATATTAACCATTTTTCAACACCATAATCTCGATAGTCTAAAAGCATGCTGGCAGTTTTAAAATCATGCGTCGAGACAACGTTTATTATGGAATTTATGCGCATATGATGTGAAATTTGACATGTGTTTGGAATTTAAATTCATTACAATGATCACTTAGTTGCACATATGCTGACTATATACTTGCAAAAATTTATGTGTTCAATAAGTTGGAATTCCCAAAAGCGACAAATATGCTAAACAAACTTTGCTTTGCTCATAAAGTGTTACATTTATTGTTATAGTAGCAAACACTTAAACTTTATTATTTATACTTTAAAGTTAAGCAGCCAATCATTAGAAGGAGGCTGCCTACTTTAATATGCAATAATTAAGTAAGGTAAGGTAAAACGGTTTTTTCTAATTTTTACCCCTAATCAAGGGCACAGCAGAATTTAAAAACTCATAAATTCACTAAGTCACAAATGATTTAACAACTTAACATCTTCAGACATATAGAAGTGCTGCCAACTATTCGCAGACCCACTTCTAATTAAAGTCAAACTACACTTCAATGAGCCAAGTACTAAAACTTTTAACTTTAGTTACCACAACGAGAGCAGCAACAAAGTCAACAAAATACACCTACTTAAAAATTGCACGCAAACATTAACTAACACACACACACACCCACATACATATATATACACACACATACCTATACAGAGCAGCAAAAGGCAAATTAAGTGCATACAGACCCAAAAACCAAATTTAAAAAAACAAAAAAGTACGAAACGAAATAAAACAACAACAACAACATATGTACATCGACACGCAAAGAAAAAGTGTCGATAATTACCTGTAAAACTTTTACTTTAGCTATTAACACACATTTCAAACGGCAACAACAACAGCAACAACGAACCAACAACCGACCGACATAATAGTGCGCAACAATTTACATGAACATGCGGCAGCATAGGACGGCAGGCATCAGTCTGAGGTTATAACCCAGTAAAACCGCCATGGCACATTAACTTTAATGCCTTTGAGTGGCAGTTTTCAAAAGTTAATTGAAGCAAACATTACAAACTGCTGCAAGACTCCCGATACAGCCTACAGCTGCCCGCCCAAAGGCCAGGCAGTGTCAAACACAAAACTTAGACACAGGACCTCTGCGCACACTACAAAACGAATCACTGCATAATTAAACAAAGAAAATATTATAATAAAATAAAAACAACAAGAAAAATAGTCTAGAACACAAAGATGTCTTGCAAACTTTTCTGCAAAGGTTTATGCCGAACATAAGTCATAGCAGTTGGCCGCTTACCTTGAACTCAATTTTCACATTACGCAGAAAAATACATGACAAAGAGCAAGGAAAAAAACACACTGAGAGGAAAAGTTGGTTAGCGCATTTAAAAAGCCAAAGTCATACGCATAGCAAACTGCAGCAAAATGGCAGCGATGTGAACTGAACTTAACTAGGCAGGCGCATTTATAAAAAAAGGCTTTGCCAACTAATTGGAGCGCACAGGCTACAGTCGTGCATAAAATAATGCTCATAACCAAACCAAGGCAAACCATAAGGAAACCAAGCAAAACTTACTCGAAGCGTGCGCATAATTTTTTTCTTTTTTTTTTTTCGTTAAGCAAAACTTAACAAAGCAACAAATAATGCGGTAACTACAATAGCAACAACAGCGGCAACAACTAGAAGAAGCAGACTAAACTTAGGCATAACTTTTATGCCACAAAAAGTTGAGAGTTTTGTGTTTTCTTTGCGTTAAATATTATTTTATGACGATGTAGTTACTTTTTGTTGTTTTGGTTTTACTGTTTTTTTTTTTTTATTTTTTAATAACTACAAAAACAAAAAAACAAACACATTTCATGACAAGTTTTAACTTTAAAAATTTTATATGTAACATTTGAACTTTTACAGCATACACATATTTTAATATCCTTTAATGTGTGCATTTAGGCATTGAATTACCCTTTATTATTATAAATTTCTTTTTTTTTATTATTTTCGCAAATCTTGTGCTGCCTGTCGAGTGTTCATAGCAAAAATCATGCATAAAGGATGGTCGAAAAGTTGAAGCCAAACATTTTTCATTTTGTAATATCTTAATTTGTGTTGCATATTGTTGCGGTCTATTTTGTAGCATATTTTCAGTGGTTCCTTGCTCTTCATGCTAACAAATTGCTGCTGTTTTACATTTGGTTTTTCATTTTTTACTCTTCTACAGGTTGTTGAAAATTGTTTGCGTTCAGTTGTGCGGTTAATTTGCAGTTGCAGTTGCTGCCGTTTTCCAGTTGGCAACCCAATGACGTCTAATTGGAGTTTTAGTTTTATTTACATGAATTTGGTTTGTTTTTCGAATTGTTGCCAAAGTTATAATTTGCTGCTATAACTAAGAATGCCCTAAAATTCATTTGATTAAATACCTTTTTTATTTTCAATGCAAAATAAATGTACAAAGAGACCTACACTTTGAGTAAATTATGATTGGTTATGTTGCAAGTCCTTAGGGAAAATGTAAGGAATATGACTTTGCCTGTATCATGGTCTGCTTGCCTGATATGCATCAAACTGTTTTAAATCCTATAAAATATTTGCTTAGAATTTCTATTGCGGCGACTTTAAACTATTTTGAAAATAAAACATTCAATGACTCTGGTTATATGCAGCTTATGCTAAAATTTCTTCTATTGATTTGGATTTACTAAGTACATTTTATGTATACATTGGAGTGTCCTTTAAAGTAAATAGCCAAGTCAAGCATATTTGCGTCAGTGTTCTTAAGTCTATAATTCCAAGTTTAGTGCTTAAAGAAGACATTTCGTCCATTTTCAAAGTCGCAATAAGCGAATTTCCAAACAGAAACCAAACTGAACCAAATCGACCATCAAAATGCATTTCGTAACCCAAACCAACGTATCAAAATGGACATCAAATTCAGATCCAAATAACGCACATACACACACAGACTCACACAGATGAAGTGAAGAACCCAAACATAGAGAATCCAAAACACGCCCACAGCCAGTCACTCACTTAGTGTCCATCAAAATACGTAAACGCCTCAAGCATACGAACTTAGAGAAAGAATATTCATTAAGCCACAGCTTAAGCACAGATTTCGTGACTCCATGCGTTCTAAGTTGGTCCTTTCGGTCTGCGCTGCTATCCTCTCCCCTAGCGTCGCTTGATCATTTCTACGCTTGCGTTCACTTGGCTTGAGGGCTCATTAAACCGCCGTCATTTTGGCTTAACACGCAGCGCAGCTGTTCAAGCGTCAACACATGAAGCTGTAATGATGTTGACGACGATGGCAATGCGACACTGACACTGATGCTGACGCTGACGTTGACGCTGACGATGACGACGATGACGATGGCGATGCCAGAGAACAAACGTATGAATATTATTATTATTTTTGTTGCTTGCTTCTTTTACTATTTTTTTTTAAGGCGAATGACAATGACAAAAAAAAAATTTCTGTTTGTGCGTGTGCTGCATAAAGTTCAACACCACGACGAGCCACAACTGAAGGACATGGCCAATAAACGACAAACTGGCTATTGATGTTGCTACTACTTTTACTACCATTGCTGCTGTTGTTACTGCAGACTGTAATGAAAAATTGTTAGTGTAGTCAGGCGGCAATATCAGCAGCACCAACAACAAGAACAATAAAAGAACGACACCAACACAACCACAATTGCATACTTTTAAAATTTTAATGGCATCCATTTAACCTGCCACTGCAGTCAATTATTTATTTTTGACATTGATTACTGCATAGCAAAATTTGTAAATTTTTGCATATTTTATGCAGCTTTATCAAAACATTATTAAAACGTTAAGGTCTGCTAAGCATTTATATACGAATTTTTTGCATATTTCTAAACACAAATTTTAACAAGTTTTTCTTGCTATTTAATAAGTTACAAAACATATAAAACATGATATATACAATATATAAAAGAATTGTTTTACTGTGATATTAACTTAATATAATGTGAATATAATAAATGAGTTATGAGTGTTAATATAGCTTAAGTTAAGCACACGAAAGTTTCAACACAATCTTAGAAAAATTAAATTTTAGTGCATCGCATGGATTTTACTGAACGCAACGGTTTGTGTTTGGCTTTTTGTGAATTTATTTATTGTTTATTTTTTTTTGTTTTTTTGTTTTTTTATAAAACTTTTTTAGTTAGTTTCACAATAATAAATGCAAATATCATTTTCAGCAATCTAAAATCAATTTGCAAAGCCTTAAGACATTTATCAAACGTTTCCAAACTAACAATCAAATATAAATTTGCAGAGAAACAAATAAATAACCGATAAGCAAAACATGGAAAGGCAAAGCAAGCAAAGCAAGCCAATAACAATTAAAACAATACTCAACACAACAAGCCAATGCCCAAAAGATTAAAACGTTTTCATTTAAAATATAGAATTTTATTTAAAGTAACACCAAGAAAAATACTTGATGCTTTTCAACTTCAACCAAAACAGAATCTGCTTAAATTTAGTAAATATTTTTTGCATATCACATAAACATTACTACGCAAAGTGCTTATAATTTAAATTGATTAACACAAAATTTCACCTGACAAAAATACCCCAAGCAGCAGTCAATTAAGTTTGGGCACTTAATATAGGAAAAAAAACAGTCGAGTGGAGAAATAATAATAACACACGCTTCATTAAGAGATCTACGACTTACAGCATTAAAACACCTGCAAGTATGCAAGCAATTTTTTCCCACAAAGCAGAAATCTCGAAAAGGAAGAAGAGTGCCAAGCAAACAAAAACAAACAAAAAGAGAAAAAAAATACCAAAAAACAATAAGTGCAAACCATTAACTTTATTAAATGCCTTTAATTAGATTCCAGCTTTGCTTGCTGCTCGCCGCTCGTTTCGAATAACAACAACAACAACAAAGCGCAGAAAAACAGTTTCATTATTCTAAAATAAACCCCGGCAGCGAAGCCATGATGCTAATCAACCCAGGACTAATGCAACAGCAACTGACTTTTCATTAATTACCCTCACCTGATTCAACTTACTCTCTGCTCACTTTTGTTTTTTTTTATTTTTTTTTTTTTTTTGTTGTGTTCCTCTTTTTCCATTATTACTCCTGTGAATAGCAATTTGAACGCACGTTAATATCCGCAGGCATTGTATGCTAAATAAATTACAAACATAACGACTCATGATTGACTTGGCAACACCGCCAAGTCTGCCACTTGCCAAGTCGCAATTGCTTAGGACCCTCTCTGGCAATTTGATTGAACAGTCGCATCTTAACTTTCATCTCTGATAAGCATTGCCAAGCAGCCATAGCTGCTGCTGAGCGCACAGCAATGCCGCATAATGACCGAGCGAAGGTCGACAGTCCAACAATGGATTGGGAGGCTCTGATGCTGCCTCCCTGCCTGCCTGGGTTTCGTGTCATTTTCGCTGACACTTCATTATATAATTTTAATATGCGTATATTTTTGCGTTTCAAGTTGACATTTAGCTATAATATTTTATGATGGGCCGCTACTCGCGCGTTCAAATCGCAGCGTACCGCAGCGAAACTAAAATTTGCTGAGATGTGTGTCGCGTTGCCCGGCTTTGTTTGTGTTTTGCTGCTCCTTGCCATGCATTTGAAATCTCATTTCAGACGAACCTTTGATCTTAATTAGTACACTTCATTTTGCTGAAGTGCTGCCATAATAAGAAAATGTTGCAAATCAAGTGGAAATAAAGCGCGAATTTTCGCGCAGCAGCGTTGCGGCATGACGGCCAAACACTTTTGTAAAGCGGATTTTAACACGCAGCATTCGCATATTAATTGAAATTTACACAAAGCGAAAAATTTATTATCAAAAATGTACATAATTTTACCAAAGGAATAGTGTGCTATCTACCCTGGTAAACTCTTCATATTAAATATTACATTAATATAAGTTTTTTTTAATTAATGAATTTCAGTTTAAAAAGAAAAATATAGTCAACACTTTTCATATGACTTTATATGCACATAATAATTTTCTCAGTGTATGCTTACGTATATGTTGACCCCAAACGCTGCCATTGCCACTTGCACAACACTCATTAATATCATTCCTAACTAAAGTCCTTTGCCTACCTTTTGGGTCGCCAATCTTTCCTGTGCTCCATCGCGTATATTTTTCAATTAAAAACGCTACGCGGCGGCATCATCACGAGGCTGCGCGTATTTGCTTAGAACTTCAGCATTACTAGATTTTAATCACGAAATTAGGTGTGTAGTATATGCGCAAATATTCTATTGGAATTTTCCAAACTATCACCCTCACTTACAAAATTCACGGAAGCTACAACAATGGCAACAACAACAAATAGCTTGACGACAATAAAGAAGTGAGTGACAAAATGAAAAAAAAAATAACAAAAATGGTAAACAAAAACAATTTTGTCCCTACATTGTTTTTTACAAGTCAAGTATTAGTGAGATTGAGTTCGAATTTAATTAAAATACTTTAAATATTCTCCTCTGCCGCCCCGCGGGCCAACAGCGCAACGAAAATAAACTCAAACTCATGCATTTAGGTATAAAATGCCAATTGACATGAAATTAATTAATTTATTTATTATGCATTTTAGGCATTAATGTGTTTTTGTAGCTTGTGCGCTTGTCATCATCATCATTGTTGTTGTTGTTGTTGTTGTTATTTTCGACATTGTTGTTGTCAATGTTGTTGTTGTTATTGTCGTTATCGTTGCCATCAACAACGACATCGGTGCGTAAAATTAATTAGGTATTTATATAAATTTATTTTATTGAAACATTTAAAGGTGCGAGAAAAATTTTAGAGCCACGTTCGTGGAGGTGTATCCTTGCAGATTCTATCATTTGGATTTAATCGCTTGCGATAATTATGTACATGACAGTGTAAAATACATTTTGTTGTTGAAATCTGAATTTACTTGTATGTTAGATTTGTGCGTGTGTGTGTGTGTGTGTGTGTGTGTGTGTAGATCATCAACAAGTGCTTAGCAAATTGCGAAACTGTTTTAATTACTTCCTCATACACAATCAAATGGCATTTAAGTGCCCTAAGCGCACTTCATTTGGCAACGCATAAGACTTGTGCCACTTTGTATACGAGCTGGTGTAGTATATACATAAAATTAATAAATAATTAAAAACTTAATCGTAGGCATACAGTTGCCGCCAGCAGTTCTATACTTAATGAGCCTTAGTGTTTAAGATATAATCTATAGAAACTCTTAACTATATTAAAAGAAAAGACATCAAAAGATACTGCCTCACCCCTTCTCAACATTGATTCTACATAAAACACATTACATTAATTTTATTTTGCTCATTCACGATAATTTCCTTTCGGAATTTCTTCTAATTCATTCAAATTTCAAAAATTCCTATCAAATATTTACACCTCATGCTGTCAAGTAAAGCAACATTTTGACTGCGGCAGTTGTGAAAAGATGTCAGGACTTGACTTCTTGTAAAATTGGACAACGCAATATTTTGAACATTTCCACTATATCTACAACAAACACTAAACAAAAAAACTGATATAAGTTGGAAAAAAAAAAATGGCCAAAAGGCAACAACGCGAGTAAAGCAACTGCAAGAAATTCAAAATAAAAAAAAAAAAAACTAAAATGAAAAAAAAAACATTAAACATGAATATATGAAAAGTTAATTTGAAAAAATCTCTTTTGACAGCGCAACATGAAAACCCTTGCACACATACTCATGCACACACATGCCACACACGCACACAGAGTAGTATGCGCATATATAAACGCTAAGTTATGACACGAATGTGTATGTGTTACTTTCTGCACGAGATTGAGGTGTTTGTGTGTGTGTGTGTGTGTGTGCGTGTGCGTGCCGTTACTTCACATGTTCACATGTACTTAAGCGTGTATGCGAGTCGAGTCAGTAAGAGTCAGCTGAACGCATGACATGCAGTAAGCAAAGTAAACGATGAAAAATGCTTCAGCAGACGCCAAAAAAAGGGGCAACAAAAAAGAGAAACACAAATGAAAAAAAGAAACATGTTACAGTGCGTCACACACACATTTACACCCAAAATCACACACACACACACATGACCATACATACGTACGTTAGCACGCATGTGTCATGTTTATATAGCATGTTTGGGTCCGTGTATAAATAACGGCAACATTTTAAATCAGTCATGTGACTGCAGGAGCGCACAAGCAGGATCATATAAAAAGGGAAACCGTTGACTTCGCTTACGACAACGCCTGCGAAGGACTACGACGGCCAACACGATGATGATGATGATGATTCTCAGCTGACATTGATGGGCGTTCCTTGGCATGCTTGGCGGTATGAACGCGTGCATTAGGGTGATGTGATAATGCACTGCTTTCATTTTTTGCACTTGCTTTAGTTTCTAATGCCCAGGCACAAGTAACTGCTCAACTTATTAAGACGTAGCCTGCAAAATTTACTGACCAAGTTGCAGAGCGTGTCTGCGCAGTTGATTCATGAACACATCTGATATTTATTAGATGTATGTTTAGAAAAAATGCCTACAAAAATTAGATACGTTGACCAGATGGACAAGACAAACCTAAGTCCGCGCAATTAAGTTCAAAGCGGTTCCAGCAGCACTTGGCTCAAAATACCGCTTCTTATGAAAGCTAAGCGACATGCGACTTACCTTTCTCATTTGCGCACCAGCCCAAAATGTACGATTATGACCAAAACAGCACGTGAATTAATGCATACACATGCAAAGTTACCACAAAAATTTCATACTTCATACATTTTTTTTCGATGCTATTATATGGACGCCATAGTATTTTTTGCTCCCTGTAGCTTTCTTTCCTACACAAACGCCGTCACATGAGCAAACATACACAATTTTTTTCTTCATACTACATAGTGTATATATATTTTATTTTTATTTTTTTTAGTATTTGCTTACTGCGACTCATATTTTCTGCAAAATTTATGGCACTTGACCCCTCATTCCGCAGTCTTGTATTAAAACTGCATACACCAAACAATTTGTTATGCTTTTGCTGTCTCTGCTGCTGTTATTAAATCTTGTCGCTTATGCATATATATTAATTAGTTTTATAACCTTTATTTACTCTTCCTTTTTTTCGTTTTATTAAATTGTTGAAATGCGTTTAATTTCTGTAACTATATTAATAAAACACCATTGCTAGCCATTTTTTTTTTTCTAGATCAAAAACTGATTTTTTAAACAAGTGAGCTACGTCTGAGTTAACAAAAACTGACACAGCTGAGATATGAAAAAAAAATATGTTGACTAGGTGAGTGAAAAATAGTTCAAACGAAACAGAATTCTGTTTCAACATTCCATATATATATAGTATATATACATTTTTTTTTTAATTTAAAGTATGAATTTGTGTCGCCGCCAAGCAACTTTGCAGTGTTTAGTGCCCACTGTACTGCGTCTGCCCAGAAAGCTGAGCGCTTTGTCGGTGCTGCAGCAGACCAGCGACGCATGCAGACGGCCCCTATACACAAGCGCATTGCGACAATGCCAGGAAAAAATCAAGATTGAAATCATACCGGCAACTGAGCCGCCGAATCTAACCTATAAGGAACGTAATGAGAAATTAGAACGTGCAATTTCGCCGCATTTGTCGATTTATAAGCCGCAGTTGACTTCTGTTTTGTCGATTCTGCTGCGTGGCTCTGGTCTGTTTATGGCGTTTGTCGTTTGGAGTTACGGTCTTGTGGGTCTACTACATGTGCACGATATTGAGGATTATGCAAATGTCTCCAGTGGCATGGATCTGAATCCAAAGGTGCTTGGCTTGTTGAAGACGCTGCTGGTGTTACCTTTTGCCTATCACTTTTGCAATGGAATACGCCATTTGATCTGGCATACCGGATGGTTCATGTCGAAGCGTCTAATCTATATAACCGGTTACCTGACTCTGCTTATGACGGCCTTGCTGACAATTTACTTGGTCATGTGGCAGGGTGAGGAAGAAGAATGCGAATGCGAGGCTGAGGATGAAGAACCAGAGTTCAGTAAGGAGAATATACAAAGTACTTTAGCTGATCTGGATATCGATATAGAGCAGAATGCCGAAGATGTCTCGCATAGCGATGCTCAGAAAGTGATAGCCGATCGCAAAAAGGAAGCAGCAGAAACCGAATTAGATGAGAAAATCGATAATGCTAAAATAGTAGAGAAAATTTCAGAAGCCGAGAGCACACAATTTATTGATAAGCCGAAGAGAAAAGACAGATATGACTATCCAGATGATGATGTAGGCGATGATGATTATTAATAATGTTGATTTTAGTAAAAAGAGTTGTTTAGGGCGATTTAAAGGCAATTCGCTAGCTTTTATGTAGACTTAGCAGTTATTTGGAAATCAATTTAGAGAGACTATAGTATAGTTTAATGCATTCCATAAGCAATTGCAAATTCAATAAACCAAAAGTGCTTCCAAACAAGAAGTGGACTTGAGAAATCTAATTGTATTACTCGAAACTGCAAGTAGCAACAATTAACCTTATCTACTTCGACTCTACATATTGCAAGAGCTTAGCCGCATCCTTTGTGTGCACTAATGTACACAACGGTCATGCGTGCATAAATCATATTTGTGCACTAATGAAATGTTATTTTACATGCCCAGCCACCAAATGCATACGTACACATGCAGTCAATCAAAAGCAACACACTTATATTGGTCACGAATTGGTTAGAATATGCCATACAATGTTGTCAGCACTATTTCGCATGCAGACGACGCTGTCGCCATTATGAGCGTCATACACAGGACATGAGCTACAGCAAATGTTGTCTGAGCTAAGCAGATGATTGTGTGCTCAGGTGTGTCTGTGTGTGTGTGTGTATGTGCTGCTGCTATGGCAATATTTTTATTTTGTAGATTCGATAAATTGCGGTGATGTGCCGCAAAGTGGAAAATTAGATTCCTACTTTTTTTGCGCTCATAGCACAACGCCGCAATAACACAAATAGACGAGAGCCAGAGCCAGAGCACACACATGCAGATAGCCAAGGTAAAGCAATATGCTCAGAAATTGCTGTGTATATATGTTTATAAAATATACGTTGAGCAAATACGATTGCCCTCATAATGTTATTACCTGCTGTCAATATGACAAATACGAGTGGCACATAGCAAGCTGAAGATCCGACCAAGTCAACGGTGGCAACGACACATGTCCAGGCTGCTGCTGCTGCTGCTACTGGTCAGTTGTGCTTTAAGTGCCATTCCTGCTGCCGTGCAAGTCACATGCGAGCAGTGTGGGTATAAAGAAAATCAGCACGACTATTGCCTGTCTTTATTGGGTTTCATTTTTTCCGTGTAAAGTACTTGGACATGCTATGCATGAGACGTATGCCGTGAGGCATGACTATTGCATAACTTTAAGCTTTATTAGATAAACTCGCATGCTAAACATGCGTTTTGTTTTTACTTCTTTTCATTTCGTTACATTTTACTTGAGTTCGCTTGCTTCTGCGTTTTGTTCTGACTTCGAGAAGCTAATTTGAATAAGAGATTTCCCTTAAAAGCATTTTAAATGTTGCTTTTATTGCGCGGAATTTTTTTACAGCTTGCCAAAGTAAAATTTTTTTGTTTGCATTTATTTTTTATTTATTTTATATTTATTTATTTTTTTGTTTTTTTCGTATTTATACATTTTGTTGCCTCGACTTGGTATGAATGAAGCCTTCAAATTTGATTTGCTGTATGTGCCCTTGTGTACTTTACATTTCTTCATGTTCGTCCTTTTCTTGTTTTTTGGCTTTTTTGGCACAACGTGGCTTCGTTTGGCTTTATAAGCACAAAAATGTAAGCCTCACGTATCCGCTGCCATGCATGCCCGTGCTAAAGAAACATCGAAAATAAACTCCCATATATAGCCATTTGCTAAAATCATTTCAATTTAATAAAATTCATTTTGGTTTCGCTTCTGTGGCTTTTTACATTTTATTTGTGTGGATTTCTCCCAAAATAAATTTTTTTTTTCGTTTTTGTCTTTTTTTTGTTTTATTTTTTAAATATGCCAATGTTTAGAGAATGTGCACATGTATGCTCAGCCGTTTTGCCTGTGACATGAATGACATTAATTTGCCTACATGGTCTGTTAGATTTTAGTTGCTGCTGGTGAGGACATTTGTCTGCTCTGGTTTTTTTGTTCTCACTTTTTCTTTTCCTTTTCTGCCACTATGCACGCTTTTATAATGGCTTTCTATGGAAATCTAAATGAATTAAAAAAGCCAGCAATTATCAACATCGCACAGCAAATTAATTAAGTCTTCCAGATTATCTGCCACTCGTTACTTAGTCTCAGTTCACTGGCGACATGCTTAATTTACAGAACTTATTTGTATAAGTTGGATTTGACACACACCCTATAACGTAAGAGAATAAACTTAATCAGGACATGTGCGCTGTGGAAGGCTTTACTAAAAATGTTTCTAAGAACTTAGCAGCCTTTTTTAGGTTTCATTTTCCTGCTCTGTCTTTGCAAAATACTGACGAGAATTTAGAGGGATTATTGCAATTACTTAACTTCGAAAAACATAATGACATGACGTATATTAAAGTTACTCACCTTCAACTGCGACCATATAAAATACAGAAAATAATTAAGACAACTGCATTGACTGCATTATATAGGCGTTGATGGAATTAGGAAGCCTCTCATGCCTACATAAGAAAATGGCAGCATGCCTATACATTCCCTTAAACAGGTGCATAATATATTGCATGTTATGTCAAACAGACATGACTCTCTTTAATCATGATTTGGTGTATCTTTAGACAAATGTCTGTGTACGTATGTGTGTGAGTGTGTGCATGTGAGTGAGTGTGTGCCTTGAACGTATGCTTTTAATTTAATTTTCATTTCAATTGATTCAATGACTTTACGTTTCATTTCACGTCTGATTTCAATTGCACACAACGTAAAGTATTGTATATAAATTCATACGCACATTTTCATACGTTGCTCCATTGCAGCATTACATCAGGCAGGTAAGTATGTTGCTTCCTCATCAGCAATGGTTTCGTTAGCGGCAGTAGTGCAGGAGGTAGACATGATATGCGCATATCAGAAATGCCTTTTATTGTTGTTGTCGTTGCTGTTGCTGGTGTTGTCATTGCTGGCGTTCGCATATTTATGCACATGTAAAATAGCATTTTCAATCACAAGGTGCTGACGAAGACACACACGCACAATACAACAAACAACAGAAACAACAATAACGATCAAATGCACACATACCAATGCGCACGTTGTTGTCTGTTCCGATTGAAGCTTAAGCAAGCGCACGACAAGGACAACGCCAAAGCGTATAAAACTCAGCAAACGTACCTACATTTAAGTTTTGCGATTGCGACTCACTCAATGTATGAATGATTGAATATACGTGTGAAGCGTATGCAGAAAAAATAAAAAATAAAAAAAACCAGAGAAAAACAAAAAAGAAATGGAATTATGCAGAAAAAAAAACTTGTGCTGCATGAATTTCTGATATGTGCGCGTGCAATTGACAATTGACGGTAGGGCTCTCAGCTGCTGACTGCTGCTTCGTTTGCAAAAAAGGCAGGAAATTGGCAAAAGGAAAGTTGACGCCGGATCTTTGTGGCGTGTGTAAACTTGACGTGCAAGCAAGAAAATTAAAACGCCAGATAACGGCCGACAATTGAATCTTTAAGGAACTGGCAATTCAAGTGTGAATGAATGTCAAATGTGTAAAAGGCAGAAACAGAAAAAGAAATCGAAAACCAGGTAAACGCTCTAAGTAATTTTAACTGTCCTTTACGTACACATAAGTTTATCAGATATTACATCGTTTTTCTTTGCAAATCAAAAATAAAAAACTCCGTTAAATGCTTTGAGCAAATGCATATCCATTTGCGCAGGATGACACAACATGCCAGGATCAAAGTGATTTCCATTGCTGGCAAAGTTGCACAGCAGTGCAGTGCGACTTTTGCAGAACAATCAAAGCTTTATTCGCTTAGCTCCGTTTGACAGCAAAGCTTTTTATTTTACATTTCACACAAAAAACTTTTCTTTTTTTTTTTGTTCTTCATGTTTACGTCACAGAATTTTTTTTTTTTTATGAGAAACTGTCGTCTGCATTTGAGGCTTCCTTTTTGTGACTTGTGAATTGTGCACAACAATTTCTTTATTTTGTTACAACGATTTTGTCAAACAAAACTAGTTTTTGTATGTAAAAAACACGCAATTTAAAAGATTTATTTGAAACAGAGGTATCCCTTGTTTGCACTCTTACCTGCATCTACGCATGGAAATGTGCCAGACGCACTTGCTTACTGCAGCCCACTGTGCACATTGCTTCAAATTGTAACAAATGCGCTTTCATTCACGACACTTTGCATAGGATTTTTTTATTTTTTCTGCATTTCACTTCTTTTCTCTCTCCTACTCTTGCTCTTAGCAGCTGACTTCAACGCTGCCACATTTGCAATGCTGCGTCTTTATACAATGATGTTGTTGTTGTTACCACTACATCGGCTGCGTTTTTATATACGTAACATTTTTATTTTTGTTTGTTTTTTTTTTTTTCTTTCTGTTGACTTTTGCTTATTTGTCAGCACGTTAAAGTGTGCATGAAGCCAAGTTTTGTGTGTGTGTGTGTTGGTGTATGTGTGTGTGCAACTCTGTAGGTTTGTGCCTATTACAAATTCAACGGAAAACCCATTTCCTTTGTAGGATATGAGTAGGAAAATGCTTGTTGCTTTGACAAGTGATTTTCTTTTTTTCTACAACTTGATTGAAAATTTAGGTGCATGTATTTCCTTGATTGCTGCTGCTCTTGTTGTTATTGCTGATCACCATGTGTCTGATAGGTTTATGTAGACACTTTTTCATGTTGCGCAGTGCCATTGACAGATTGACGTGCTTATATAAAATTTACTTAGTGAAACATTCAAATGCATGCTTTACAACTTAAATAAAAGTTTGAGTGCAACTTATAATCGAAATTTTTACTTACACATACAAGTAAGATAACAAAAAACAATAACAAATTTTTGGTATAAATAAAAAAAACTTGCATAGATTCATGCTACCAAATAAAAAGCAAAGGTATGCAATATCAGCCAAAAAGTAACCAAATGCATATTCGGTAGAATTAAGTTGCATCATTTTTCGATTTTTTATTATTTCCACTTTTCTTTCTTTTTCCTGTTTTGTAAAATTAACCTACTTACATAATGTAAAAGCGAAACAACAATTACCTGTGCCAGCAGCGAAAACATTACTAAAATTTGGCTAATGCACCGACAACAACAATAACAAAAACAACACAAAACGTAGATGAACACAGATAGTTTCTTTTTTTTATGTTTTTCTTTTTTCGGTTTTTGTTTTTATTTTTTGTCATTACTCGAAATGCGCAAAGTGCGCTAATGGCAATTAGAGAAGGACTGTGAGCACCGCAGCTGCTGTCGACTGCTGCCGACTGCTGCAATATTGAACATTTTGCTAATTGCTGTATAATTTTTGCAGGCAGTGTAGTAAGAACAACCTTGAACAATTGGCCAAAATGGAAAATAAATGCATGCCTATACGCAAGTAACGGTACAATAAAAATTGCTCTGTATAATTGTGCGACGAAAAATTTAAGCAAAGCAACTTAAAGTTGCACACAGCTGCACTCGATGAGAATGAGAAGCCGCACCAGGATGAGGTTGAGGATAAGAACGAGAACGACAATAGCGATGATGACGACATGCCTGCACATATAATTTGTGTCTTGTCATTTGAGCTATTAGGCAAGCAAACAACAACAGTAGCAGCAGTAGCAGCTACAACAACAACAACAATAAGAGCCGCAACAGCAGTTGTATGGATACGTGCTGGTATTCGAGGCATGCATATTTCCACATTATGCTCATTACGTATACGCCACGTATGCACAACTAAAAGCCGCAAACATTTATGCACACACACCACCCACTCACACACTCACAGATCGGCCGAAGACATGCGAGTTGTGCATATTGCGTATTCGCCAAATGCAGCAAGCAAGTTTGAGTGTGTGATTGCGTTTATGTGGGTTTCACTTAAGTATTGAGGTGTACATACGCATGAGTGCAGCGCACGGGAGCCTGGGTGTGTGCGTGTATTTGTTAGCTGCACGCCATGCCAAGCCATATGACCAAAATTATTAACATGCAGCATTCACTAATGTAAATATTATGGTAAAATCTCTTAATTAAGATAAGCTTTCTGGTTGAGTGGTTTTAATGAAAATCAAACAATTCCTGAAATAAATACATAAGCATATATTCGAGCGCATTGAGTTCTGCACAAACAAACCAAACAGGCCAGCTGACAGTCAGACAGACAGACAAACATATTTTGATAAATGTAAATTTTGTTTATGACTCTTGAAGCATATTGTTACAACGCTTAATAATAATATTCATACTCAAAGATTCAATCATAATGCATTCTTGATCGATGCGGTGTTGAATCTATTGCTTTCGGTTTTCAATACATGAGATTTTCAGAAATATTGCCATATGCGCAGGTGTATTGCTTATTGAACAAAGTTCTGCATCATCGTAACTAACAATCGACGCTTAGATGCTTGGACGGCCTTTTTGGCAGAATATCTAAACGAACAACTTAAGCAGTTTTCTGCTAGAAAATGCAATAATTGTTTGCCTCGCCAATGCCACACATACTAGTTAAACTTTAGAACTTTTGAGGCCCCTGCTAAATGCTGCTGCTGGTTTAAAACAGAGTGGAACATGCATAGGGAACTCATAGTTTAAAAAAAGTGCTGCTAGGCCACCACTAACCACAAATTACAGCAAAAGTACTAAAAGCAATAAAAACTAACAGTCATAGCCGCTAAATACGCTGAGCGGGAAATTCGTAATGAATAGAAATTTAAAAGGCACTGCAGTGATTATTCGCATGCGCTTCAACTTCATCAATCTTGCGATTGCAGCAAAAAGAAGTCAAAAACAAAATACAAGCAACAAAAAACGAACTCTCTCACTTGCACTTGCGCTCTGCAAGTATTTGATTAATTATTATTTTGTGCTTGGCTCGCAGCTTGGCTGAGCCTACACTCAGACTTTAAGGCGCTAAGGTGTGCAGCATTGTTGGCAAAGTGCAGTTACTGATTCGCAATTTCCAGCTACACTCGAGCAACGATTCAACGTTAGCTGTGTTAGCTTAGACGTATACATAATAAAGGCTTAATTAAGCGAGCTAAATGTTTTGGCTATGACTGACGGACGGAAGGACAGACGGACGAACGAACTAACCCAAGCAACCCAACGCTTTGCCTGCTGTGTCGCGCTGCAGTCGTTTGGCATTAGCTGCGCTTCATTGAATTAATAGTTCTTTGATGGCTGACTGACTGCCTTGAATGCCTACTGCTGAGGTTTGTTGCAGTTGCCCCGCTTTGGCCGCCGCCACTGAGGCGAACGTCTTCGCCAATGTGCGGAAATTATGCGCTTTAGGCTTACATGACGCAACACGACGCAACGTTTAATTAGTGCATGTCAGAGGAAATTGGTTTGTGTCCTAATTGACGCCAGTCGACGTAACATGCACAGCCAAGTCGATAAGTTCAACTTTACACAAAGCGCATTTTCTATATTTATTTTCTTTTTTTAAATTTCTTTTTTATTTATTAGTTAGTATTTTTTTATTTAGTTCACTGCAGCCAGTGCACGCCAAGTGTTTGCATAATAAATCTTAAAATTTTTTCCAACGAAAAATCTTTTATCAAAAACTAAAAAAACTGTGTCAGCTGTTTGGGGATTTTACGTCACAAAATATGAAAAAATAAACATTTGAAAAAATTGCACAGACGTAATATTGTGATATCGGGTTTTAAAGTGTTACCAGCAACAATTATTTTTTCTTTTGCAGCGTTTTTGCAAAAATATGAAAATGTTTGACACAATGTCTGCATGTGCAGTAAAAAATAATGGCCGCATGGAGTCACTTCCGCGTTGTGCATGTCTTGATTTGCATAAGTTCGCCCGACATACAACGCCCTGCCAGGCAATGTCGGGCATTTGTTAAAAATTTTCAAACTTTCGGTAGTTTTTCAAAAAGTAATCGATACTGTGGCATTGTGCATTCGTGGCATGATCCGTGAATTGTTTAGCTCACTTTCGTTTCTTTTTATATTTGTTGCGCGTCATGAACTCCCGGGAGCCATCAATCAGAATTTTAGTGTGTCGATAGTGTTTATAAAAAAAAAACTTTAAAAAAAAAACAACAAAAAGGAATTGCTATATGCTAAAAATATGAATATGAATAAAATCCAAAATTTGGTTGGCATTTTAGTTGAACTTGCAGCAAAGGCCTACAAAGAGGAAATCTGATAAAAAGTCTAACGATTTAAATTGATCAGCTTGTATAAAAGCTTGGTACCAACTTTCAATTTATCAAGCCGAATTAGACTTGGTTAAAAATAACTACTTGATTTTTTTATTTTTTTGAACAGATTTCAAATATACATTTACTTAAATTTTAAATTCACCAATTTAGAAAACATATAATTTCAACGCAATAATCAGGCAAAAAATTCCAAATTCAAAAAATATAAAAGCACAATTTTAAATTTGCAATAAGCATTAATCAAAATCAGATAAACATAAAGCATTTTCTTTTGTGTTTTCCCCCTTCTGATTTTTCCTTCATTTCATACGCAGTAACAAGGCAAATAAACTGTAAATTTGTAATTTTTAATAAATTTATTACGCACGATGCTTTCTTATGTGAGCTTTAGCGACTATAAAAAATATAATACAAACAAAAAGAAAAAAAAAACCTTTGTGCCAATAAACAAAAACAGGGTCGCACGCGTTTTTGTTTTTTTTTTTTTAGTTGTTTTCTGTTTTTGCTGCATACCCAAAACGCTCATAAATCAAAAATACGTTTGTTTGCTTGCAGACAACAAATAACACACAGTGCTTGCGCATACATACACGCAGACACAATTACACATACACACACACATATCGCCTGTGCGTTTTTATCGTATAAATCTCGAAGCATGTCCTTGTTCAATACAAACACAATTGAGCATGCATATTCAACAGTGTCAACGTCACTGCGTCTGTATGTGACTGCGGCACACTGTATGTGTACGTGTGTGTATGCGTGTATGCCTGTCAATGTGTAAAAAAGTAGTCAAAGAAATTGCGTTAAAAAATTTGATTAAAAAGTTTTGTCGCAGTCGAACAAACGACCAAACAAACCAAACGAACGGCGGCAAATGGGGAAAAAACAAACAAAACTGGCACTACACTGAGAGAAAAAAATACAAGGCAACAACGACAAGCAAAAGTCACTAGCCTGTGTGTGTGTGGTTTAGGGTGCGCGAGTGTACAACTGTCATATGCAAAGCATGTACAAACGTTTCGCTGACCATTGTCCTTATCGGCATTGCGCATACGCTTCATTGTGGCACAAAGAAAATCAAACGAAAAACGTAGAAAAAATAGTAGCTTTGGCTATAAATCTTTCAAAAGCAACCACAAAAAGAGGCTGAGCAAAGCACCGGACGCAGGACGCTGCTTTTCAATACAAAATTGACATTTGACTAAGTAACTCAGACGGACATTTAATGTTGCCGCCTTACTGTGGGCAAGCAGCGTGTGCACAGCGCATAAAAATTAAATTATTTAATATTGTTTTGGTTTCTCTTTTCTCTTTCTTTTTTTCTTTTTTTGGTTTTATATATTGGTTGCGCATTTGCTACGCTGCCAAATTCAACTCAGCCCAGTCGCGTCTGCAAGTGACGCGCAATTAAAATGTTGTACTCCCCACATAGCAATAAAGTTTATGTGCTGCCCTGCCCTGCCCGGTCCTGTCCCGCCTCAGGTGTGTAATTTTTTCATACTCTCACATTTTTTGTCGCCTGTCAATTACAAATGTCACCGTGCGCTCCCAGGCAGCTCATGCCATCGGAAATTTTCTATTTCACATTTTTCACAAGATTTATGCGCTTTCATTCAATAGGAAAATATGCAAGGCTTGCATTAAAAAATGACGCTAATTAATCGTTTGATTTTTTCATTTAGTTTTCATATCTCTTTTTTTTCGATTCTCTTTTTTTACGAATTTAATATTCTCGTTAGCTCACTTTGACAATAGTTGCTGCAATCAGCAGTTTCAATTGCGGTATTCGATTTTCTAGTCAACGCTTCAATTCATTGCCTGCACAAAATAATACAAAATATGACAATGTCTCTGTCACATCTGTCGCTTAAGTGTCAGCAATTTACTTAACACAAATGAAACAGTTGTCTCTAAAACGAAGCTTTGGCAGCTAGCGTAAAAGGAATGATGGATATTGTCATTTCATTTTAAAATTAAATCAATTTTTGTTGCATCAGCATGTTGCATGTGCCTTAGAAGTAATCAGAAAATCTATGAATAATTGATGCAAGTCATACGAATTGGATAAAAAAGATAAAACCTGCTGTCAAGGTTTTTTTATTGGGTAAATGCCTTAGAAGAACTATTTGTTGCATACTTTTAGGAGCGCTATTATATACTGCGACACAATAAAATTTAACATATGCAAACAGCTTAGCAACGAAATAATTACACATGTGCGTATTTGATACGATTGTGCAAAGATTGCTATAGCTTTTAAGCTCCTCTCAGCAAGTCCGTTAAATGCATCATAGCACATATGCTAACAAACGTAGGACTGAATGGTTCCTTATGGAGAATAAATGACTTTTATGTTTATTAACCCATGATTGAAGTTCAAGCGAAGTATTTAGCCCAAGCAGATACTTGTGGCTTATATTCGTAGTAACTTAATTCTTCAAGCATATGTTTTAGGGATATCTGTTCCTCACTTTTCTGTTTTTGTTTGCCTTTGTGTATTTCAGATATTTGGGCAAACGTACAAACGAAGATGAGGCACGTAAAATATGCGCAGCAGTTGTACCTGAGTATGCCAGAGATCACTTGACTATAAAAGAGATTAAAAATTCAATTACAGAGTTGGTACCTGAATGGGACACCCTGCGAACACGTATATCTATGTGTGAGAGTGTGTGTGTCTGTGCATATATATGTTGTATCTGTGCATGCTTACTTACAGCTTTGACCAACAAAACCCGCAAAAATCCCGACAAGAGCATGTAAAGCAAACCACCCAATAGCAAATGTTAAAAAAGTTGCCAAAAAATGTATACGAATTTTAGCTTCAGCGAAACACTCAAGCGAAGAAGTGTCGACGAGGATGCGCACGACAGGACGCGGCAGCTAGTGTGGACGAGTGGCAGTTGTGCAGGTGTGCGCGCAGACTTTTTCTCTTTTTCTGTTTTTTGTTTTTTTTTTTTTGCCATTTAAAAAATGCTGAACACATTTTGTGCCACCAGTTGTTGTACAAGTGGTCAGCTACAACTGCAAAGTTGCCGTCAACGTCAACGGCGAAGTCGACGTTAACGTCGACAGCAATGGCGCAACAACAGCGGCCACGGTAGTTGACAACAATTTATGTGCCTGAAACGGATACAATTTACAAGAGGCAAACCGAATGTGGACCAAAAGTACCTTCTCCCGCACACAGCAGGCGCCCAGCCGTGGTAAGGGGCACGAGTCCCGTCGCAACGAGTCCCACAGACCCAAAGCACCTGCAAAACTTCAAACAGAATTCGTTTCGTTTACTGCTGTTGCCCATTGCCGCTGCCGCTGCTGCTCTTTCTCCATCTTCTCCTGGTGGCGCTGCTGCAGTTGCTGCTGCTGCTGCTGCTGTCCATTGGCAACGTTGCTGTCTGAGTACTTAGGCTAAAGTGGCCAGTTTTAGTTGGGTTTTGGCTCCGGTTCTAATGGTACACGCTTGCTTTATGAATGTGAAGTGTATGCAGATACCCGCACACAGCACGAAGCACACACAGATTGGCAAAAGTTTGCAGCAGCACTCCTTCGTATGCCATTGATTTTTTTTCTTCCTTATTTCTCCCTTGCCAGTTTGGCCTTTATGTTTTTGTCTTTTGCTAGTCTTTTTTATAAGCAAAAATCTGGGTGAGCACACAAAAAAAACCATGGCCTGGCGACATTTGAATTTCTGTAAAAGTTGAAGTTGATAAAACGCTCATGATTTAGGGTGTGTCCAGTTTGCTCAAGCAGCGCATGACAGACACATACGAATCTAATTTATGCCTTTTGTAGCTTGCTACACTACGGAAGCAAATTGCAAATTTTGACATTGCTTGGCTTAATAAACAGAACCAGAAGCTAGGAAACTATTTTATATGCTGCAGGCATGTTTAAGCTAATTAAAAGCATATAAATGACAATAAATTGACAAATGCATAAACTGCCATATTCTTTTATTTCATCTTTCGAATTCTTGCTTAACTACTTTCATATTAGAAAACTTAAATACATTGCAATATTAAGAAATATTTAAATCAATTATCAAACCAAACCTAAAAACACACAAGAATTTATAAAAAATAAATTTTATGGAATTTTAAGCAAGTTAATGACACAAAATTTTATATAATTTCATTATTTATTTATTTCTATTTAATGTTACATTTAGCAATACAGTTATTGCATATCGCATAAAATATATTCAATTTAATAAATAAGAATCGCCAGTACGAGCCTCGGCACTTCTCAAGAAAGAACAACAAATGAACTGGCAGCCGACCTAACCTCACGCAATATACTTTTTGTTGCGCTTCTCATAACCGGAATGCTGCCTGACAGTTGATTTATTAAATTTCCCAGCAATTCTTCTTTTGTTGTTGCACAGCCAAACTAAAAAAACAGTCGAGCAAAGTTGCCTAGTGAGTTTAGTTTGGCTCTGCTGCCTGCCCCTGTACGTTGCTGCATATACGTTTTCGCTCTTGGATTGATTTTTTTGCTTTATTTTATTTTAAACTTGGGCGGTTATGTGTCAAAATATGAAACCGTTAATAAACTTTTTTCATAGTGATTTACACAAAAATTATATGCTTAAATAAAGTTTAACGCGAAATGAAAAGTAAAGAAGCAACTTTTTCTATGGTTAATTTTTTTTTTTTTTTAGAAAATTACTAAAATATAACAGTTTTGGTTTCAACTAAGTGCAATTTGAAAATCGTTTTTTTTATTCTTTTTTTTTTTTATCAAGCTTATGAACACACCTGCATATGGTTTATCAGCGCTATAAAAACTTAAAATAACCCTAGAATCAAGCAATATTTGTATTATGCTTATAAAAGACGGATGAAAACGCACTATTTAACAAAGCGCACTAAAACCATTTCCAACTGAGCAAAACAGACGAAACCTTAATCGGTTAACATGTTTCTCTTGCTTTGACAGCGAAACACTGTGATACAACATTACTTAAACTTCTTGAACTAAAATTTGTTTAAACAATCATGACACAACACCTTTCGGCTTCAAAAAAAAATCCATTAACCGGCTATTAATATACAACAACAACTCCACACACTTATCAGCTAATAAGTATAAGAGAGCTTATCAGTTATGATAGCACTAGGCCCATGCTTAGACGTATATACATGTAAACAATGCCCAAAATATTCAGTCATAATTTGAAGCTTGGAGCACGCTCACAAAACAAAACACACCATGAGATTTCTTAACGTAATTATTTTTGCTTTTGTAGCGGTTGCTGTGCACCAGCACTGTACAGAGGCATCTAAAATATTAGCCGTGTTTCCATTTCCGGGCAGATCGCAGTACATTTTTGCCGAATTGTATTTAAAAACGTTAGCTGCACGTGGTCATGAGGTTACCGTCATTTGCACAGTTAAACCAAAGACTGAGACACCAAATTTTCGTGTTATTCCAACTCTAAAAATACACGAATATGCGAATGGTAATTTGTACAAATTTCTTGAAGTTTCCACTTTATTTAAGCAAAACCTTCGTCAACAGAATTCCTTGAATTTGACCATCGGTCAACCAATCCATGGACGATGCTTGGCTTTATTTCGAAATTTTTCCAAATAATTCTCAGCTTCGTTATGGAAGAACCCGGCGTACAGCAATTACTCAATTCGAATGAAAAATTCGACTTGGTTATAGTCGAAGCGCTGCAAACTGAAGCTTTGTATGGCATTGCGGAACATTTTGGCGCCAAAATGATTGGCATGTCCTCATTCGGCACCGACTGGCACACCGACGATTTAATGGGCAACATATCGCCACTCTCATACAATCCTCTGGTGACATCAAAACTCACCGATCGGATGAGTTTCTTGGAACGTTTGGGCAATCTTTGCCAGATAATACTGGAACGCCTGCACGCAAAGTTCGTGCACATGCCTGTCATGCGGGAACTATATAAGCAATATTTCCCACATGCCACACGAAGCTTTGATGAAATGTTGGACAGTTTCTCTTTGATGCTTCTAGGCCAGCATTTCACACTCAGCTATCCTAGACCATATGTGCCGAATATGATCGAAGTGGGTGGCCTGCATATTGCACACAATCCCAAACCACTACCAGAGCATATGCGAAAGTTTATTGAGGAGTCTGAACATGGCGTGATCTACTTCTCGATGGGTAGCAATCTGCGCAGCAAGGATTTACCGGAATCAGCACGCGATGCTATTTTAAAGGCATTCGCCGGCTTAAAAGAACGTGTACTCTGGAAATTCGACGATGATTTGTTGCCCAATAAGCCGGATAATGTTTTCTTGAGCACTTGGTTCCCACAGCCCGATATCCTGGCGCATCCGAATGTGAAACTTTTCATAACGCATGGTGGCTTGCTGAGCACAATCGAATCCATCTTTTACGGCAAACCCATCCTAGGCTTACCTTTTTTCTATGATCAGTTTCTAAATGTTGAACGATCAAAACGTTTTGGCATTGGCTTGAGTTTGAATTTGCATACTATGGACTACACCGAGTTCAAAAGCACTTTGGAGTCACTTTTGCAGGATGAAAAATATGCACTGGCGGCAGCGCAAATGTCCAAGCGTTATCGTGATCAGCCGCAATCTGCTTTAGAGCGTGCCATCTGGTGGACGGAATATGTGCTGCGGCATGAGGGCGCACCCCACATGCGTGTCACTGCGCGCGACTTGAACTTCCTGCAATTGCACAGCATCGATACGATTGGCGTCCTTTTTGTCGGTATTGTACTCGTGCTGAGCTTGATACTGTTTAGCATTTATAAACTTTACAGACTCATTTTTGGCTTTAAGAAAAACCCCAAAGATAAGCTAAAGAGGCACTGACACAAATTATGTATGAATAAATTTTGTAGTAAAATTATTTTGTGGCATATATGATTATTGTAAATAAAAACTTGGAATTTCAAACCAATTCAATTTTTTACTTGAAAACTTTTATAAATCATAAAAACACCACAACAAAACTCAATATATCTCATCTAAGCTGTATAAATACATGACTTTATATATAGCAGATTTCCAAGATATGCATGTTTGTAGGACTTAACTGACGCTTTACTGGCTTATTTTATACATATGCGCAAACAAAAGCTAAAGCCTCTGCTCCTATATGTGTTTACATGTTTATATAATAAATTTATTTTATTAATAAAACTCTCACAATGTTATGCCAAGTATTTGCGCATGTGTAGCACATAAACAGCCAAACCACAACCACAACTTCAGCAAATTATTTTCAATAAAAAAATTTCTAACTACTTTTATCGATGCCACAAACATTTGACATGCTTTCTTTGCCCGCACGCTGCTTATTAAAATTTTCAACGTAAGACCAAACCAAACAAAAATGAAAAAAGAAAAGAAAACACAACGATAACAAGAAAACAACACGAAAAATTGTTAACCGAACCTTAAAAAGGTATTTTGTTAAAATAATCACCCAACTTAATTGAATCAAGCCGTGAGCAAACGCGTGGCAGCAACTTAACCCAAAGGAGCCGACAGAAGTCCCCTACAAACTTGCATACGTATAACAACAGCAAAAAGGCCACAAGAATAACCAAAACAAAACAAGAGGGCAAAAAAAAATGAAAAAAGGAAAAAAAATTACATAGCAGAATTGTAAAAAATGCCAGTGAGTAAAAATGTAAAGAAAACTAAATTGAAGTGAAGACAAATACGAATTTTTTTTCACTTTTTTTTTACTTCTTTGCAGGCCTTTTCCTATGATTCTTGTCTTTATGTTGTGTGGCAAGGCTCAGTCCACTCTGGTAAGTAGTCCATCAAATATAGTCGCTCACCTCGCCCCGTCCCGTCTCGCTCTAACAACTGCCTTATTTATAAATTAACAGTAAGAATTTTTCCCTAAGGATGCACACTTAAAAATTTGTGTTCTTGTTTTTTCCATTTTTTTATTTTTTGCTTTTTTTTTTAACTTGTCTGCGCATAAAAGTTTAATATTTTCTTTTGCGTTCTAAGTGAACTCTTCTTTTATTTTATGTGATATATATATTTTTTTCTTATTTTATTTTTCGTCTTTTATTTTTATGTTGCTAAGCTCCCACTTTTCTTCTTTTTTTTTTTTTGTTGCTATTGGTCTTGGATAAAACAAACAATTTTTCTTAGTTATAGCGGTTTTCGTTTTCCTTAGCTTGCCCCACCCCCCTGCCGGCGTGCAGCAGCATTAAAAGGGTAGACGCCAGTTTCGCCTAAACACTGGCAAAGTCTCCAAGCGTGCGCACATCCCCAAGCGCTATTTGCTATCTTTGCCTGCTCTCGGCATTGTTTCGAGAGTTGGCATATTTTATTCACGCGCTGCGTTGCCCCATTGTGCGTTTGGTGCTTTAGTTAATTTTTACTTGAGTATTTGCTTGTTTACGCTACACTTGTCCGTAGTTTGCCACTTCTGGGCATTTGCGTCGAACTTTGCTGCCTAGTTAGCCGCTGCCTACGTATTGTCTTTTACTCGGTTTTCTTTTCTTCTCTCCTTGTTGTTTTTCTGTTTGCTTCTTTTGTTTTAAATTGGCTTACATATTTCTCAAGTGTTGCATTTGGCTGTTTCAATTTGTATTTGTTACATTTGACCTTTTGAAATATACAAATTGCTACAAGATATTTTATGCTCTTATGTTAAGTATGTAAACTGTTTGGTTTATTTTTTTTTTTCTTTTTTTTTTTTTAATTAAAACCTTAAGCAAATGCTTTATTTATGTCTATATAATAGTCACTGCCAAAAAAAAAAACAAAATACGTAAATTAAGTACGGCAACCGCACGCTTTAAACGCTTATCAACAAATGTCGCCGGCAAACAGTGAAACCACAGCAAGCAGGTACACCTGCACTAAGGTGCATTCTCATATATATAATCTAAGCGATAAGTCTTTTATTACTGCCACATGCGTAACAGATAAAATATATAATAATCAAAATGTCTTCTGTCCGACAACTTTATCTTATGAGAAGCATACATTTTCAACGCAGCTGATATCATTATCAAACAAAAAACTTTTCGACCAATACAAAAAAACTCTTGCACGCTAGTTTAACAATTATAAACAGTGAAGCAATTGCGCCAAAAACAATTTGCTAATCTAAACGACAAAACAATTTGATTTAATTTACTCTATAGAAAAAAAAACAAAAACTGAAAACAAAAACTGACAACGAAAACGAAAACTCAAACAATCCGACCTAACACAACAGAAAATTTCTTAAGCTAAATTGAGCGAAAATGAAATCAGACATGACTTAAAAACATGCATGCATAACAACAACAGCAACAACAACGCAAACAATAGTAACAACAAAGCCGAAACAAAGCAATTGCTGATGCTTTCGCCTGTGTTTCCGGCCAACATTAATCAAGCTTACCTTGTCATGCATACGCTTAAAGCGAGCAACAGCAACTGCACACACTCACACTCACACACACATGAACATATGGGTTAATACATGCAACGGCAAAGTAAATGAAAGACTTGTCACACACACACACACACACGCAGACACACATATGTGAGCATAACAAGCAGCTGCCATGTTAGCATTGCTTATAGCGCAAATGCAATTTATTTGCTGCAAGCATTTGGTGCACAAGCAATGCAACGAACGAGCAGCAACACCAGCAAACGACAGCAACAACAAAAATAACAACAGCAACAGCAGCAGCCAAGCGAGAAGGGACGTTAACAATTTTCGCATAAGTAAAAATCATTTTTCATTTGTTTTCATTTCCGTTCTTATAAAGCATTTTGATTTCTTTCATAGTTTCCGCTCGCTCACTCCTACATCCTTTCGTTCCTTCGTTCGTTTGCTGTTTGGTTGGTTGCTTGGTTAGTTCAATGGTTGGTTGCTCGCTACGTTGCCTGCTGCACAAAGCTCACCAACCAATTTTTTTACACCTTATTTTTTTTCCAAGCGCTTTTTTAGAACATTGCCACATTGCTTTCGATTGCATATTTTGTTTTAGCAAATCGCAGTTGGCAGCTGGCAGCGGGGGGCTCTGCGTCCATTTGCTTGTTGGCTCAATGGGTGCGCAGGAAAAAAACAATCAAAAATAGTGACTTACTATTTTGACGTTTGACAAAATGCTAAATGACAGCTGACTCGGCATACTCCGTATGAGAAGTATGCAGCAGCACTGCATAACTGCATAACTTCAGCGCATTCAGGTTGACTGCAAGACAATGGCACGTAAAATACGAAAGCAAGAAATGAAAAACAAAATGCAACTTAACAAAAGTATGAAAGAAAAAGACACTCAAATTGAAACAAAAAATGAAAATTGTGCAATAATTTCGTATAAACATTTGCTGTTGTTGTAAATTGCAAACTGTCATGCACATTGCCTGCATTGTCGTTATTGTTGTTGTTGCATGCTCGGCACTTGTACTTTTGGGGGCGCACGGCCCATGGGCTGAGGCACTCGCATCGACATCGACTTGGGTAATACGAGTCTGTGTACATGTGTACAGACGCCAACTTATGCTGACCAGGCGAGTCTGCCATCGCCTGCGCCTGGCAACGTCTGCCACACGACGTCAATTGACTTTTATTATTGTTGACAAGCAAACGAACGTAGCAATGAAGCTGACGGCGATGAAGATCTCGACACCGGCGACGACGAGGGCGAGCAGAACCCAGTGACTGCAGACAACGGAGATAGCATAAAAATTGTTCTGCAAACTAGTGACGACTCCCTAATGGGTTACACCAGTCCAAAAGTTTCTGTCAATATTCCATTCGGTTTTTTTTTTTTTCGCTTTTGTTCAAGAAAATTGCAGACTATTGTTCCAACAAACACATAGCAGGCGACATTTTCTAATAGTAAATTATGGGATAGCTTTCGTGCTTACCAAAAGGCACATAAATTGGTTTACTCATTGAGTCCTAGGCCAACCTACTGCACAGTGTGAACAGCTGGTGATGCTTTTCTGCTGTAAGACTTGTGTAAATTAATTAATGCAAAGCCTTATGCGACCGTTTTGTGTCTTAATTATATTATCCTTAAGCATGATCACAGCATAGAAGCACACAATAGAGATAAAAGTTACAAAATGAAATTGTAATTAAAACTTTTAAAGAAAAAGCATAACTTAGGCAATTCTCTGCTTAAGATTTAAAGGTAAACACTTTACCTGGAGGCTTCATGCACTCCCTTTTAGCACGCCACTGTCGGCCTCATAAACACTTGGTCAGTTGCATACTTTCAGCAGTTGACAGCCAAGACATTTGCTTTTGAAGTAATTTTGATTGCAACGTTCATGCAATAACGACAACAACAACAACAGCAACTATAACGAAAGCGAAAAAAATCTCTTACTTCCATTGTACAACTCAACTCACAATTTTACTTTGTTTTCTTTTCATTTTGTTGTGCTTTCGTATTGTCGTTGTTGTTGTTGTTGTTGTAATTGTAGTTACAATTGCATCAAATGCGCAGGAAAAAGCTTTGAAAATCTTTGTATTTTGCACTTTTGCAATTGTTATTCAATAGCACAATTTCCGGTTATGAAGCAAGCAAGAAAATATTCGTTTTTGTGCAACAGACAAACGGATAAACATGCACACACACACACTCATACCCGCATACACAATCTCACACAACATGCCAATTTCAGCATTTCTCTTACATTTCTTTTCCTTTTTATAATCTCTATGCTTTATTTTTTATTGCAGCCAGTTAGTTTGCAGCAAAAAAGTATGCTATGATTATTTTCATATGACAGGAAATTAAAAAGTGACAAAATTGTGCATGACAACAACTGATGTTGCTGGCTTCTGCTGCTGCCGCTCTGGCTGTTGCTGCTTTTGCTGTTGTTGCTGCAGCTTCTGCACTTGGCAAGCCTTTTTATAAGCGAATAATAAATTTATTAAGCTTTTTTATTTATTTATGTACATGCAATCAATGTGAAGCATATGCGTACATTCCATAAATCAAGTTCCATGCATAGGCAATTAGACTAAAAAATGCCCAATATTTCATAATTTCATTTCATTCGCAATATTAAAAACAATAACAACAAAAATAAGGTCATCTTAATAGTATTCCGTCTTCAGTTGTTATAAAAATTTATATACGCTGCAGTTTCGTTGAAGTTTCCCTGCTAAAATTCTTTCAAATTTCACCCCACCTGCTGCCTTTTCTATACGCGCATAAAGCTACAAAGCAGACAATATCCTGTTTACTCAACACAACGGCCGTGTGCTGCCCATCATGATGACGCCAACTTGGCCGCAGCACTTTACAGCACTTCTCACTTCATCATGGCCGTGGTTGGGTATTATATGCAATACTTGACCTATCCACAGCTCATCTGTCCGAGCGATGACTGCCCTTTGCTGTCGTATTTGCCTTTGTTGCGTTTTCTGCTGCTTTTTAGCACTTAGCCCAGGCGCTGCCTCTTGTGCTGCTGCTTCTGCTTCTTTTGCTGATGCTTCTTCTACTTCTTGCTGTTGGGTATATTCGCAGTTGTTTGATGTTCATTGTTAATGCGCTCGGCTGCGTCTTAACTCAGTTACTCAGCTGCTGCGCCAGTCCGTTTTAGGTGCACAGCACAATCTTACTTGCCATATTTCTTCCTCATTTCATTTCATTTCATTCCATGCCATTCGCCTTTCTTAGCTTTTCTTTGCTTTTCTTTGCCTTCCCCTACCTCGCCTTCTCCGTACTATTCTCGCTTCTATGCCATATATCCTGATGCTTTGTGTACCGCTGCTTCTGCTGCTGCTGCTGCTGCTGCTGCTGCAAAGTTCACGTTGTAATCCATCCGGGGAATAATTATTGTGTACATATTATTATAGCATAAAAACCAAGGGTTTATTGTTAAGTTGATGGACATTATAAGCAGCTACTGTGCAGCAATAACACTGCCAGCGTTCTGCTCTGCACTGCTCTGCCCTGCTTTGCTCTGTTTTACTCTTAAGGCATATTCGCGCACTGAGCGGCACTAAGTTTATAATCAAATAGCCGCCATTAGCCCAGCAAAAATTTACGGTATATTATGCAAAAAGAAAGAAAGAAAAAACTTGAAACCAAAAGAAGGCCAAAATAAAAATGTGCATATTAAAAATTCATTGCGCTATTTGGTTTATGAAATGATTATTTAAAAGCGTAGCGCATATTATGTGCACGAAAGTGAGGCATACTTTTGGGGTTAACGGGTCAAAATTCTTTATTTTTCCGTCTTTCTTTACTGCTTGATGTGAAGAGTTAAAGAACTTTCGGTTGGCTTAAACGAATTACCTTAGTAAAACTATGTATACTGCAGTTTTCAGTTTCAGCGAAAAATTATTAAACTATATTGACAAATCCTTTTCCAGCCTTTTACACGCTACCAAACAGCAAAGACAGCAACTGCCAAATCTTCAAATATACTACACAAAATCCTTGAGAAAAAGAGCAAGCCAATAAGGCAATTATTTAGTGGTTAATTGAACTGAGTGCTTGGGCGAAAACCACAATATAAAATACAAGCAATTGAATACTTGAGCTGCAATTCAAGTAACTAAAACAAACAACTCCAGGCACAAATATGTATTGTGTTCTTGTATTAATTATGCCAATAAAACATGCTTAAGCACAACAACTTTATTTCACTTTACCTTACTTAAACAGAAAGGTCCTTCACAGCTGCATGGCATAATTAAATACGTGCACAATACAATACAATTGCGTACTCATTCTCTGTTAAATGAATTTGTATGGGCAAAAAAACAAAAAGAGCAGCCACATGAGACATGACTGTTTGAGTTCAATGCAGCCGCCTGCATTACAAGGACACTGTGCAATGCAAACAACAAAGGCACATCGATCAAAGCTTAATGGTTAAAACTATGTGTTTGCCGTTGAGTAGCAGCAACAACAGCAACAGCAGCAGTAGCAGGTGACTGAAGTGCCTGTGTGCGTTGTGTGTATGTATGTGAGTGTGCGTTTACTCTAACCAGGCAAGTGTGCCAAAAGTGCCAGTCATGACTGTACTCACATGCTGTCAGCCAAATCGATGAACGTCGCACAAACTGACACCGAGTACGTAAGGCCAGCTCCCATGCAGCTCCGCCTGTGGTCTAACCTAGTTCAATGAGAGCTACAAGACGTATGCAAAAAAAAAAAAAAAGAGTAAAATGAAAAATAAATATAAAAACTAAGCAACTACAAACTACAAATGGACAATTGGCTAAAGCGTTGGGTTGTCAGCACGCCAGAAATGTCAACTGCAGCCACAGCATAGACGCCAGAGCAGCAGCCAGCGCAATGATGCAGCTGAAACCTGAGCTAAGTTGTGAGTTCTGAGTGCGCCGCTGGACGTCGATTGAAGTATGTTGCGCGCACAAGTGCACAAGTGTCATTATGACACACAGAACATTATGAGTATGCGAATGTATGAGTATGTGTGTTTGTGAGCATGTGCGATTGTACGTGTGCGTATGCGGGTCGGCAGAGATTAGAAGTCTATATCAGAACTTGCATGTATGCCCCAGCAATGACAGTAACCGCATTCAATTGAAATCGATGTGCCTGTTTGCCATAATGCTGCAGCAGGACAACAACAGCACAAAAATAACAACAGCGGAGCATAGCACCACTCACCTCAACCTCAGACTGAAAACCACAACTCAAAGCCTCTTGTGCGACGCAGCTAAGTATGCAACACATTTTTTTTTTTTTTTGTGTTTTGTGCTTTTCATTCTTGTTTCCTACTTTGCCTGCCAAAATTGATTGGCAACTAGTCGCAATGCCATGGCACTTATATGTTGGTGTTGCCAACTGCCAGTTTGGCATTTATTGTAAAATTGTGCATTTTTAGTTTGTCATCAACATGCAGCAGCACTACCAACATCGTCATCATCATGTAGGCAACAACATGTGCAGCCGACTGGCACTGGTCCGATTCGATTCGATTGGGTACGATTTTGTTTGTGCCTCAATAATTGATGGAATGCTTGTTTGTCAAGCCTATACCAAAAACACAAACGTAAACGAAAGCGAAAATGAAAATGGAAAATTGAAAATTGTACTACACTGCAGTTGAAATTATATGCTCAACTTGCAAAATGTACACGGCTAAGTACATACGAAGAGTTGTATCAAACAGACGTGCATACACCAGCACAGTTCTGATATAAGCAGCCCAGCAATCGAGCAATCGGGCAGCGGAGCATTGCAGAACTTTTGAATTGTCATGGCTGAGTGAAAGTTGTCTCGTCCGCCTATGAACAGTCAACATGATGCCTCTCTGAGCAGCAGTTCATTTAGTCGACTTGTCGTCTTTTTTTCCTCCTATCGTTCCGTTATCCAGCTGTCCTGTTGTCCTGTCATCGCTGCCTGCCATAACAAGCCAAAATGTCAAGGTTAGCACTTGTGCAAATTTGTACATGCACATTTTTGTGTTAATGTTGCATTTGCACAGTACAAAGTTTATACGGTTTCATACTCTTTCTTTTTTTTTTTTTTTTGCTCTACGTTTTGCCAGGATATTAGATTTTTTCATAGCAAAATGCAATTAACTTAAATAAATTTCATTTCATTTCTGCAAATGGTCGACCAGCTTAATGGCCATGACTGTGTGTTGGCTCAAGCGATTTTGATTGAAAAAAAAATATGTCAAACAGAAAAAAAGCATTTTTGATTAGTTTATGATTAAGTTTATATAGCAGCTTAACTTTTCGTTGAATTTGCAATTTTCTGCATTAGAAAAATATGAACGTGAAAAGTCACACGTTCATTTAGAGCATAATTTATGATTACCTGCATTTCGACTCTACACTATTATTTATAAGCCAATAGCAAAAGAGAGCCAACAAATATATGTGCTGGTCACATAAGCTTACCTAATTAAGAAACTATGCTAAGCTTGAATTATACACACTGCATATACTCCAAACACATAATCCAATTAGCCACATTTAAGAATCGGTAACAAACCTTTTAATGCAAGGCGAGCTCGCAGTCAACATTGACAAAGCCAACTTGCAGCGCAACTCAACCAACATTCGTTCCGTAAAATGTTCACAAGCAATGCTGGCATGCCTAACCAAAGTCCATACACGGACACACAAACAGACGCAACCAATTACAACACTACTTCTTCAGTAATTTACTGAATTACAACATAATTTCGCCATTATTTTATGCGCAATTATAAACGCATTTCCGTTGCTTCCCATCAGCCGCCGCCGGCCCAGCATTGAACAATAACATTCAACCGTAAATACGCAATACGCGAGTGCGCGCCTGCAAAATAAAAACCAAACAAATAAAAAAAAAAAAAAATCAAAAGAGAAGAATCTAATTATAAACGCTCTTAACAGAATTGAGGCAGCTGGCAGCTAAGCTTAGCCCACATGGCGATTTTATTTTTCAGTTTTCTCATGCGCTCTCACAACTGACCCGCACAAATACGTACGTCTATTGACTATAACAATGCAGACAAAAGGCGCGCCTTGCGCCGCAGCTCAGCATTTAATAGCTGAAAATGAACCGCATAGAAAACTAACACAACAGCAACAGAAGCAACAACAAAAGCTTAAGCCAGAAAACAAAAAGAAATGCAATGAGCAGCGGGTACAAAGCCAATGCCGCCAACATAGATCGGCCCATAGGTATACGTAGGCAAACACTTTATGCGGCTGCATTAACGTCGAAGCTTTTGTATGCATGCCAGCAACAACAACAACGACAACATCTCAACGTAATTCACATTGAAACTTGGCAATTCAGAGTCCAGGCAAAAACAAAACAGAATTACAAAAATACTGAAAAAAAAACTGGCAGTGAAGAGAGCTAAACTTACGCTCGAATGTTTTTATTGCAAAGCTTAAATCGTGCAGGATCAGGTTCATTGTATGAACAGCGAGCATAGTAAAAAATGCAGCAAATCTATATAAATATATATCTATATATATACCAGCATATATAACTATATATATACCAGCATATGTATATATATATATATATATATGCAGACTGGTCAGTTTAGTTGTGCAAAGTATAAGTGAAACAGAAAAAAAGAAAATGGTGTAAGCATGGCTAGGCAGGTACACCACTAAATTTATATGAATGAGTGCAGCAAAATAATAGCGCGCATTGTGTGAAATGAAAAAGAGCAAAACGAAACAAAAAATAAACAAAAAATAGAACCGGTAGAAGAGGCGGCAGTTGGTAGGAAATCATAGTGCAGCACTTCAGGTACTTATGCTTGAATGGCGTTAAAACTGTGCACTGCCACTGTGGCCAAGCAAATGAAATACTCAAAAAAAAACAAAACCTAAAAAAAGTAAATGAAGAAAAAAGCGTCAGAAATATGTTACAACTTACTGTGCGGCATTTGGATGTTTGGGTTCCATTCCAATTGGATACCGCACAAAGGAAGTCCATGTGGACACAGGATGTAGCATATTTACTGAATTTGTCCAGGCGTTCAATGCTGCAGTTGTTTGTCTTTATGGGCTGTGCCACAAGTCACTAAGCTAAGAACATTTAATACTTTACATTCATTGGCATTATAGTTTCTTTTTTTTCACTGTTTTTAATTATAAAAAATAATAACATATCTCATGTGGGTTAATCTCTATAAATAATTATTATATTCATATTTGAACTTAAAATTTTCCATAAATGTGTGACAGAGTTGAAAAATTAGGACTCACAACAGTCTCGCCCTTATATACAGTGGCGCGCTAAATAATAGGCATGATCATTGATCATTTATTAAAAAGTTATTTTTACAGACAAAGAAATATGTCTATAATTAAGCAAGGCATGAGCCATATATCAGGCACCCTCATATAGATTTCAATGCGGTATAAAGCAACGTCAGACTGATAGACAGAAATACAGACAGACTCAGAGGTGGACAATGAGACAGACAATCACAATACTATCATATTTTGCCATCTGCACAAACGTTGGCGCAAAATGTACCAAAAACCAAAATGAATAAAAAACAAAAATAAGAAAAACCAATGAAAAAAAAATCGAAAACTCTGGCCACACTTCCGGCGAGCGCGACCATTGCAGCCTGACACCAGGCAAGGATTTTCCTCTCTGTCGCTTTATTTTGTGCAAAACGTATGCGTGTTAGTTCTGCTGGACTTTTGGGGAATATTATTGAAAAGTTTTACCGCAAGCTGTGCAACGTATACACCGAAGACATAGAAAAAACATTGCCCTGCCACAAAAGGATTATAAAAGACAACAAAAAACACCGACAAATACAACAAGAAAAAAAAAACAATGAAAACTATATGAAAAAAGTGCACAACGTAGCGAGAGAGGAAAAAGTGGGAGTACATAAATCTACAACGTGATATTGCCAACTATTTTTACAAGTTTTTGGGTACCCCCACCTCCCCAATGCTTACTGACCGACTTTTGAAAGCCGCCAACGCACACGCCGCCTCCCTAAAAAGTACTGAGTTTTATTAGTGCCAGTTTTAGCTGCTTTACCGGATATAGATGCGCCCAACGCCGCTGCCGCTTCTGCTAATACTTTATCCGCTTATCCGCTATATAAGCACATTACTGTATGCGTTCATGCGCAACTGCTTCTTCTTACATATATCCAGTTTTCTATAGTTTCCTTTAGCAAATCAATTTTTAATATTTTTCTTTAGTCTCTATAACGGATAATAAATGCATTTTGTTTGGTTGATTGCTATGCAAGGCATTGTGCATTGGAAGTCATTACAAGGCGGAAGTAAATAATGTACGTGAACATTACGATTCAATTTAGAGGCATTTAATAATTCTGTTATATAAGTAACATAATCGAATTGCTGTTTGTGTGCATGAGCTGTGTGTAAATTGCTTTATTAACTAGTAAATTTTCATTTGGCTTTTAAAGCCTGCACATAAGCTTCATGAATATTTCATTTCATAGCACTAAGCGATTAAAAAACAGTTTAAGCGCCTTTTGAGAAATTCTCCCGATTACAAAATAGAAAAACCATTGATGAAATAAGGACTCCAGTGCACTGCGCACCTTAATAAACAATTATAGTCGAGTTGCACAATCCGCTATGAGTAAATAATCGCTAATAAAATATGCAAACATCCCCAGTTACATTTCAGTTACAATATTTTATATAATTCCTAATGTGCTAAGTTAACAAAAGCCAAACAACAGTTCTGGAAATTCTTTAACAATGCTGCTAAAGTCGAAAATTGTTTGCTACTCCAATTAAGCCAAGCCGAGCCAAGCCAAACTAACCAAAAGCCAAAAAAGCAATAAATAAGGACTAAATAATTTTAAACTAATTAAAATCCATTTCCAAGCCCACACCCTGCCACAGCCGAAAAAGAACAGTTTCAAATAAAAATTTGGGGGGTAGAAAGTCTGAAATAAAGTAAAATAATAAATTATCACTTAAGCTCTGAACTCCAAAAAACTTTTTTTGTAAACTATCAAATCGTTCACAGTCAGAGACAGAGCAACTAACATGCATACATATGACATACACATATCATATACAAATACATGTGCGTGTGTATGTGTGTGTATGTGAGTGCAAATGCGAGTATAGATAGTTGGCATATATAGTACAGCGCATTAAATAGTTTTAAGCAATACGAAGTATCACGCTTACACGCCTGCATGCTGCACACACTCACACCACACACACACATACACACACAATGAAGTCTTACACCCCACACCATATACCACACACTCCACTCACCAAACAACGAAGCACCACACATCATAGGCAACCATACAAAAATTGTCAAATGCAACAATTTTGTGGCACAACTTGTGCAAAAAACCAGCGAAGCGGGGAACGGATGCTTGGCTGGATGCTTGCATGTTTGAATGGAAGGATGCAAGGAAGGAAGGAAGGCAACAGGCAGAGAGAGAGCGACTGCACTGGCGTTGCATGTGGCATTTGCGGTGCACTGTGCTGGCATGAAAAATTATTTGCTACTTTTAATTAGTGCCAAAAGTCATTCAAATTTTCAATTCCAACGACAGGCAGAACGACACGACACTAAGGGCAGCAGGGTGACAGCGACGTTGGCGGCGGCACTTGAGCGGCACTCATCGGTACAAGCTAGCAACGTAGAGACAATAGTTAAGCCGGCCCAGCAGAGGCCAGCAAAGGGCAATGCCGGCAAATGCAAAAACCAAACCATATAAGTAAAATACTGGCATAAATGGCACTTAAAACAGACACAGCCCACTCCACTCCAGTCCACTCCAACTTCGCTCGTTTAGACCAGCAGCTACGAAATGTAAGCCATGTAGTTGGGGCAAAAAATAAAAATAAAAAAATAGGGGACATTTTTGGCAATATTTGCTTAAAATCAAAACGTGCCTACATATGTGCAGAGACATATTCGCTCTAGACTGCAGCGTACGACTGCCACCGACTGCCTACGCTGACTTACAGAGCAAAGCGAAGCTGATGCTATTGCTTTGCTTCTGTTGTTGTTGATGTTATTGTTGTAATAACACAATGGCCTTATAGTGCTGTCCTGTCGTTTCTGCTCTTTTGTTGTATCGTGCGTTACGAAAATTTTCAATTATTAACTCATAATAACGTGTTACCATTGCAGCAGAGCACAAGCAGCACAGATGCCATTTGCTATGCTTGTTGTCTTTATTGTCATTGTTCTTGTTGTTGTTGTGCGAAGTTTTACTGCCATAGATACGCAAGTATGTGTGTAAGCACAGTTTGAGCTACAAAGCTGCATAGGCCGTTGTCGAAAATCTCTGCTTAACTTCATTGTTGTCATTGTTGTCAGTGTTGTCACTGTAACGAGTTTATAAAGTTTTCCATCAACGTCAGAGCACACACACACACACATATGCACATTTCACGTACGCACAAACATACTTGCATTATGTCAATTGTCGCAAAATGTACACAAACACACGCACTCAGAGCAAATCTCGCCTCGACTTCAACTTGCCACGCTGCATCTTGACTTTTGTTTGGCTTATATATGGTTACTGTTTTCTTTCTTTTCTTTTTTCTGTTTTTTTTTTTTTTTTTCACACACACACTGTACAATTTTGTCAAATTGCAGCCACATAAACGATTTTACTCCTGCCACTGCTTGCTTTTTTATTTTTCATCGAATGCTTGCAGCTGAAATGAAACTATTCTTATGCATGTGCATGTATATCTGTAACACTGCCATGGTCCTGGCAAATGACACAAACGCATTTCAATTTCAATTTTGCAATATTGCTTCAATATGAATCCGTATCCGTATGCCTCTGTTAAGCTCAACATGTCGTATATATGCATGCGTATTTGCATGTGTGTGTGTAAGTGTGTGTGTGCGACTGTGTCGATGTTCCTTCTTCACAGAGTTTGTCATTTGCATACTTTGCACTTAAGTGAATTTAATCTTTTCATGCCTTTCTTGGGGCTTTCTCTCACAATGTTTATCTCTTTTATGGATTTTTAATATCATGCATTTCTTGTGCGTATCTTGTGTGCCTTTCTGTCTATCTTTCTGTCAGTCTGTCTGTTTGTACATGATTTTGTCTCTTTTGATTTGTTTTATTAAAATTTTAATTGCTTTGCCGAAAATGTTTTTCTTATGCCATTTTTAAGACTATCTTGATTTTTGTTACGTACAATATATAAAAAAAAAAAAAACAATTTATGCTTATATCCTTAGATAGCTTATATTCTATTGAAATTTTATTGAAAAAACAAATCTTTAAAACAAAAAATTAAATGTAAGCTAAATTATTAATTTCAGGAAAATTGCATTCTATAGGAAAGCTTATAAGAGATGCGTTGAACACAATAAGCCTTAAAAATGCCATTAACAGAGATATGATGAAGATGTAACAAAATCACATAATAAACAAACCAAATATTTTAGCATATGTACCAAAGTTAGGTGTGGACCCTTGCAGAATTACTTAGAATTATATCTAGCGTATAACAATCGTTTCTCTTTATACGAAGCAAAGTTAGTATGGACTTTATATATTTTAGTCATTACAGTTAACATATTTAGGTTTACTGTATTTATTATATAATAAATGACTCAAAACTTACTTCGCCCTGTGGCCAACTTGTGTACACCTTAGCTTATATCCTATACAGCGCAACTGTCTGATTGAGTTACTTACAATCCTGGCAAGCTGAACACATTCTGATGCTATGCACGAACGCCGCAGCTTATTAAGACTTATCAAAGATCACGTTGAGCAACAACAACAACATCAATATCAAATGTGCTGATGTGAAATTACAAACAAAAGAAAATCAACAGACGAAAGTCAAAAGGCTCACATACTATCGCCTAGAAGATTCCGTCAATCTACAAGCAAAACAAAAAAATTAAATAAATATAAGCCACACACATTGAACGGGCACAACAAATGAAAATAAGAACCCCCCGCAGTAAACGTAGCAACTTTTGCACGACAGCAGAGTGTGAGAAAAGGTGTAGAACACTTGCATTTGTTTAACGTGTGTTAATATAAAGTAAGCATAGGCCACAAGCACAACAAGAACGCAAATGCAGACGTTTGAAATCAGGAGGCGAGCTTGCAAAATTTTGCTGTCAATTCTCATTTCAGTAGCGTGTAAAATGGCGCATGAAACGTCATTTTGCGACCGTGACTGACATGACGGGACAAGTGTGCCAATGTACGAGTGTGCGAGTATGTGGCTTTGTGTGCGCTTGATATGCTGTAAGTATGAAGTCCTTCAGTTGTCTGCAAAAGTTGCTGATACGAGCTTAAGCCAAAGGAAGTAAGTACATAGCACAAGGCGAGAACAGAACTGAAAAGCACAGAACCGAGCAAAAATAATGTAACTAAAAGAAAATGCAATTTTCCAGTTCAAAGGATTAAAACTAAATTAAAGTTTATGACTTTTTACGCAAGGATTTCGCCGGCTCCAGCGCCACAAAAAAGGATTACATGCAATGAAGACTAATGCGACTGATTCAGCTTCTGCTTCAGCATCAGCTTCTGTTTCAGCTTTAGCTTCGGCTTCAGTCACTGCCTGGCATTGTTATCGCCACTGCTTGGGTGTTGATATGCGAACAAAAACCGGGTCTTAACTTTAAGTACGTATTTGCTTGTGCAAATATTACGCATACGACATGGGAACCACACAGCAATGCGACTTTAAGCAGCTTTAAATGGTAACAAAAAACACAGCGTAAAAACAAAATAAAAGCACAGCGAGAATATAGAAAAAAACCCAAAGTGAAAAAGAACCAAACTTCAAATAGGAAACGAGTGAAATGTGTGTGCGAAAATAGTTTGCGCAAACAATTGTCGAACATTTTATTAAGCAAATATTAAAAATATTACAAATCGCTTACAGGATACTCGCACAGCAGCACAGCAGTGACAGCAGCCATTAAACGCAGCCGTTGCAGTTGCTGCTCACACACACACTCACATACACACATATATATACACACAGAGCGAACTCTAAATGGCTTCGACGCCATGATGCCAAAGATAAACGTGAACGCGCTGTGATGTGCGCGCGGCTGGCCACTTGATTTTCAGTAGCTCGATTTGGCAACTGCTTTGCCACGCAGGCAGCTGCCATTGCCACCGAGAACGCCATCGACATCACTGCTGCCGCCTTTGCCTTTGCTTTTGCTTTTGCTATTTGCTTGTTATTATTTGGCAAGTATGTGCGGGCTTGAGTGTGAGTGTGCACAAGTATTCAGCACTGAAATGCGATTTGACCATTCTACACCCATAACCAGCAATAGCAACTACAACAACAGCAACAACAGAATACCAAACTCGTAAAGCGCACAATCCACTTATTGCTGATGTGTGAACCGCAAATCGTTGCAAAAACAAACTCACACACACGCACAAACACAGCCAAGTGAAGACACATTCGTACGCGCCAGCAAATGTAATAAAAAAAAGAAAACGAAAAAAAAAGAAAGGAAATCTTTGCTTGAAAACAAACACAAACACACACAATTTCGCAGTTAAGTAGAAGTCCTGACAAGCTTGCATCCTTCTATTGGAAAGTTCGCTGCTTTCTTTTAATACTCTCGGACATGTGCAGTAAATGGTTTTTCACAGCTGTCATTCAAAAGCATTCAAAAGTTTGCAGCAAACGTTTATTTGATTTTTCAGTCTTATCTTTGTATACATTTTCACTTCTCTCCACATTTTCCTTCTTATTTTTTACTTTTAGCAAAGTGCTGAGCTTGACTTTGTTTGATTTCTTCTTTTATTTTTATGTAATATGATTTACATTGTTATTTTTACTAAATCATTTATTAATAGTTTAAAATGGTTTATTATTGCAACTGAATTTTTTGGCAATTAATTGACAAAATTATTCCCAAAGATAATCTTATCCTAATTCTTACAAATACTTTTTACTATATTTGCATAATTCGAAAAGGACCATATTTCATTCCGAGTATGCAAAAAATATATCTTTAAGAAAATCTAAAGTGAGAAATGTTATTTTTTAGCATAACAAAACAAAGAAAATAGGGACAGCAACTTAAAAGCTGGCAATCAAACCTAAGTAAATTTCAATAAGTTATCTCAAACATGAGACAAGGCTAGGAAGGAAGCACCTAAGCGTGCACTGCACATAATGGCGCATGTTGTTTTGTGTTTGCCATTATTCCCAGCAGACCGAACTCAAGTTGGACGCCAAACGGCAATCAAGTGCTCGAAAATGTTATGCTCGGCATTAATTGTGGGCGTGCTGCCAATTTGCTAACCCACATTGCCCATGTCTCTTTTTTGTTATTTTTATATATTTTTTTTTTTTTGTTTTCAGTGAAGACAAAATTTTTTAAAGCATATATGGGGTTTTCAAAAATGTTACAATTTTTTTTTTTTTTTTATTTGCAACTGCTTTTGAAAACTCAAAATTAATATTAAATAAATGTTGACTAGCTAACTGCTTTTGCTGCCTTCATTTGGCAGTCCATATTCTACATAAAATAAGTATGACTTTGTCTAATGTCTGTCTGCTAAGATTTTTTCTAAGTTACATTTCTATTTTGCTTTTGACAATTTCATTATTGCGCTTCTGCTAAATTAAATTTTATTTAACTGTTATGCTTGTTATTATTTACAGTAGCCGCTTTTATTGTTTTTATTATTTTTTATTTTCTGTTTTTGTTTCTTTTTTTTTTTATTATTTTCTCTATTATTGTTATTGGCCACAATGCCGCTTGCCTGCCTGTCAGTCTGTCTGTGTTTCTGTCACTCTACCTTCGCTTAGCTGTGTGTGTGTGTAATAGCAAAATTGTTGCTAATTTCTTTTTAAATTATTTAACAATGTTGTTACTGTAACTGCTTCGGTGTGTGGCAATTGCAACGTATTTCCAGCTGGCAGTCACCATTATAATGGCAGTGATGCCAGTGACGCCACGTCGGAGCAATCTAATTAGATTCGCCTGATGCTGCTGCAATTTTGTGTATGTGTGTGTCTCTTCTGCCACTCGCTGGCCCCGTCGTTCGCATTCGCGGCTGCGTCCGTCGTTCGTGATATTTTTATTATTTCGTTATTTCGTGTTACTCGGCTGTTGGCAACACTTGCGACTAATGTCTGCCAAAAAATGTTCAAATTGGCGCCGATCTGTTTGCTCTGTTAGCGATTTGCTGGCTTTCATTTTTTATTAGTTTTGCTTTAAATATTTCCCGCTTTTTTGGCAGGCGTTCACATTTTTCTCCTGCCATATACGATGTGTACGTATTTGTTTTGTTTGTCGAAATGGCTTAGAATCAAATTAAAATGGAAGCAAATCGTATACTTTCCGGCGCCATTTTGCAGGCGGCACAGGTTTTTATGTTTTCACATTTAATGAACCCTAAACAGTTTCTTTTCTTTTTTTGTGTGTTTGTATATATTTCATTTATTCACTGAAACACAACATTGCTGTCTTTAATGGCCTATCTGCAGGCTTTGCCATAATAATACACACATCTCGTTTGCTGCTGTGTACTGTCAATTTTGTTAACAATGTTTGAACTCTCATAACGGTTTCCTGTCAGTACTTCCGCTCTTGTGCCTGGCATATTTTGCCCGTTTAAACAATCACCACTGTATTAAATGCACTGCACGCACTTTCATATATAAAATTTATAACTTAACAAATTGTACAAATAAATCAACAGCACGCACATGACACATAAACTCTATGCACACATGACAAACAATAGAGCAGCCTTGTGATAAAAAAAAAAAAAAACAAACAAATAGTAAACAAAAAAAATAGTAAACAAAAAAAATATAATAGTAAACAAAAATCTCATATGCATTGATTAATTTTCACAACTTTTCACAATAGATTTTTAAAAAAATTAAAAAAAAAAAAATATAATAAAAATAAACAATTACTTACATCAACGAGCTAAACATAACCGAAGTTATTTTTTTCGAAAAATGAAATTATTTATGCGTTTACATAATTTCAAACAATAAGGAAAATTTTATAAATATTTCAAATTGCCATAAAAATAACGCTACAGCAGCAGCGTATTATATTTAAAATATAAATTTTTTAAGCCGAAAAATAAATACATAACGTGGAGAATGAAAAACCGCAGCAACCAAAAAAAAACAAATATGTGATGGGATAATGCTTTATTTTGATGAAATGCATTCATTTTGTGTAATCGTAATCGCTGCACAAAATCGCACACGACATATTTGGCCAGCATAACTTAATCAAAAATAAAAATAAATAAATACACACATACATGCATATGTGGATGTGTGTACGTATGTAGGTATACAAACTGATGAACTGAAACAAATACGCGACGACAGTAAAATGCAGCACGAGACAAAAACCCATAAAAAAGGCAAATATTTAAAATAAACATTTAATAACAAAAAAGATTATATTAAAATATAAATTTCGTATACGCCAATGAGAAGGCCAGCGTATATTCATACATTTATAAACATGTTTTTTTTCTTTCAGTTTTCTACCTTTAACGCGTTACTCGTTTGGATGCCTGCAATTATTTATGTCTGCCAGCAATGCGACAATGTCGATTGCGTGAAAAATATGCCGCGACTGTAGTTGCCATTTAAAAAAATGAATCTTATTAAGAAAAACATTTTAATGCAATGTTGAAAACATAAAAACGAAACGACTATATGTATATATATATATAACAAAAAATAAAACAACTTCACTTTTTCAGTATTACGTTAAAATTCCTTTTTAACTTACGCTGAAATTTGTGTTTTGCGGTTGCATTTCTGTGTCAAATGAATGCAAAAATGCCATTAAAACCAATGCAAATGACAGCTTAAATGTTTAAAAAATAAAAAAAAATAAAAATCATGAACCACACGTAAATCGTATATATAATACGTTTAACAGTTAATCTTAATTTTTTTAACTTAAGTGACAGTAAGAATATAGATACCGTATTGACTGATACTTATTTTAAAGCGATTACAGAAAGGATAAACAGAAATCTAAGTAACTTTGAAATATATAATGTGACATTAAACTTCCCCAAGCTCAAGGCGCAAATAGTTTTGGTTTTTGGTTTGTATAATTTTTGTTGCTGCTAAGAAATCTGTAAAAATCTCAGTCAATAATATATAAATTGATGCTTCCAACCGACTTCAGTCAATAGAAAGTAAATCGGCCTTTCATGCAATAAAATAAAATACGAATATTTAACTAACCAAACTTATACAAATATCTATAATTATAAGCTTGGACACAAACTAGTTTTGATCCTTTACACAACGTTGATTACCGATCAACTTAACAAAAAAAAAGAGAAAACACTTCATTTAAATGAGAGTCGTACACTAGCCAGGCCAACAAATACAACAAACAACACGACAACTACAATAGCAAAGAATAAACCAACTGAATCACAGGCAACAATAACAACAAAAACCAAAAACAGCAACACACACAAAGCAACGCCTTTGTCAATGCATCCTTGTCCACGTTCATGTTCATGTTTCGCCTGCCAATCAACTCAACAATCGCAATCAATTTGTACGCCGCCATTTGCATGTGGCCATTTTAAAATCACTGCATCGCTGTTTGTTTGTATAAGTGTATGTGTGTGTGTGTGAGGGTCAGTATCTGTGTGGACATACCGTGTATATGGTCTGCCGCATTGTACTCTTTTTAATTACGTTACTGCACCATTAAGTATGGCCAACCAAAAATAAAACAACAAAAAAAAAAGAAAAAAAAACTCCAACCGCGCACAAAACAAAATAAGAAACATTTTCAAGCCGCACAAAACCAAAATCAATGTCTGTTGTTGCTGTTATTGTTGTTGTTGCTGTTGCTGTTGCTATTATTATTATTTTAAGCTGCAGTGTTCGTCAGTGAAATTTTTCATCGTTTTGCAAATTAACATCTCCGTTAAATATATTTTTCACATGTTAAAATGTTGCTCATGAATTGCTGATTACTTATGTATGTATATGTAATATAGCAAATGGCAGCGTTTAAAAATTTACATAAATAAAAGATGAACATCTTTCTTATTTAAAATGATATCCAGTGCAGGCTTCTGCTTGGGTTTTAAATTTTTAAGCTGTGTGTTTCTTTATAAGTTAAATGCTATTAAAATATTTAAAAACTAGAAAGGCAGGGCTATAGTCGGGTGTAACCGACTATAGAAAACCCTGTACCCAATCCAAAACAAAAAAAAAATTTTTTTTTAGTAAAAGCCATTTTTCGGCTGATCATTCCTATGGCAGCTATATGTTCTGGTAAACCGATATTTATCATATTCAGGATTATGATTGGATATTACCTAAAACTGTCAAATCCGAAATTTGGTAACGATATCTTAATAAACAAAAAAGTTTTTCTCAGTAAATGTTGTCTTTCGGCCGATCGTTCCTATGGCAGCTATATGATATAGTGAACCGATATACATGATATTTAGACATGTGATTACACATTGGCTAAAACTTTTAAATTTAAAATTTGGTGAAGATATCTTGAAAAACAAAAGGGTTTTAGTTACTAAATGTGGGATTTCATCCGATCGTTCCTATGGCAGCTATATGTTATAGGACGAATATCGAAAAAAAAAAATAAACTTGTTATGCCTATGGATTGAGAGAGTCTTCGTGCAAAATTTGGTGGTTGTAGGTCTTACCGTTTCCGAGATCCTTTTGTTCATACGGACGGACAGACAGACAGACAGACAGACAGACGGACATGGCTAAATCGACTCGCCTTTCGATGCTGATCAAGAATATATATACTTTGTGGGGTCTGCCACGCCTCCTTCTGCCTGTTACATACATTTGCACAACTTTAATATACCCTTTACCATTTTTTGGTACAGGGTATAATTAGCACAGAGTACTCAGAACAGAAGAAATAGTAAATTGTAGATGATTTCTCAACCTCTTGGACAACAACATGCAGCTGCGAAGACTCGAAAGAAACGAACCATTCAACACCAGATTTCATTAGTAACACAAGTAACCGCCGCATGCTACTAAATATTGGCCAATTTCTTTTGGCTATTTCTGCTCCTACAACAAAATTCTAATTTTAGCTCATTTCTCAAAAAATCGCACACAATTGTTAAAGAACACAACACATGTAATTGCCAATGAAACCCATATAAATGAATTATTATTATTTATAAAATTTCAAAAAAGAAAACAATAAGCAAATGCCAAATAATTTCTTTCATAAATATATCAATGAAATTGATTTTTTATCATTAAAAGCTTTAGCAGTAAACAAAAATCAATAAAATGTAAAAACTTCCCCGAAAAAAGCTACCACGTGCGCAGCTCATTTCCGCGTGTAATGGCAAAGTTAATATGCAAATCATGAAAAGCCATGTAGAAAAGCGAAATTCGGTTTCCAAGTAAAAACGAACAGCCAACGGCTGTATACGACAATTTCAAATAATAACGACATCAACAACAACAGCCACAGCAATAACAACAACAAAACCAAAATGCATAAAAAAAAGAAGGCAAGTTTAAAATTTGAATGGCACACAAAACCATGAAAATGTGCGAAAAGAAAATAAAAATATGAATAACAAAGTTCTGCCTCTTCTTATTTCTGCTCAGACCCTGGCAGTCCTGCGTAACGCGTGCATAATACAAATCAAAATCAAGCAAATGAAACGGAAGTCAAAGTTGATTTGTTTGCATGCAAAATAATACATTTTGTACAGCAGTACAGTAAACACATGGCAGCCATGTTGAGGAAGCGGAAGTTGCGTATCAATGGCGCACACAACCTAAAATGTCTTCTCTGCCTGCAAGTCTGCCTGCTGCTGTGCCAGCCGTCAGAAACTGTTGCGCCCATTTCGGTGTGACAGAAGAATGGACGCATTTTCCACTCAAAGACATTCTCAAATAAATTTTGAATAACAGAAGCTCAAGTCTTGGCAAATATTAAATTATTGTGATTTCTTTTACTTTGTTTTGATTTACTTTTCGGTGAAGTTTATAAATATAAACAGTCAATTAAATAAATATAAAAATATCATAATCGAGCCACATGCGTTTGGTTATAAACAGAAGAAACAAAAATATAACGAGCTCAAAAAGTAATAGATGAGGAAACGCAACTGTTGCTCAGTTGTCTAGGCTGCTGTTACAGCAATACATAGAAATCGGTTTTGAATTTCTCTTTAAGAGACCAAAATAATTCATTTTAGCTTCATTTAACTACAGTTAACGATGGCACATAATAAATTAACACATATATACGTAAAATGTTTTATATTTTACTATATTTGATAATCAAAAGATTTTGCTGGATCTGATCTGCTTAGATTCTATATACAAGTAAAGAATTTTTTACTTTTTATTTGAATTTTATTTTCGTTTATACCCAAATACTCGTCAACATATTTAGATGAATAGCCTCGTGCCCTAAAGGACTAAGTTTTATAAATGTTTTGATTTTTGGCATTAAATTTAACTTAACTTGCTAAACAGGAATTTAGCTTTTTTTAACTTTAGTTCTTTGTGGCTTTTTGGCGAAAACGAAACGCCATAGACGACTTAGGATGAACGCTAACGCAGCAATCACTAACAGAATGCCACCATAAAGGATAAGCATGGCATCCAAATTGTGATATTGTATAAAGTTTAAGTCGAGACCAGCAGAGCGCAAATATTTTGCTCCTTTTGTGCGCGTCACATGCTCCACCCAATAGACGGCTCGCTCCAAAGGCGGCTCCTTTTGATCGCGATAATGTTCCGACATGCTACGCACATTCTTCGCAAAACTTTTATCAGATGTAATACGCCTGATGGCAGACGTAAACTTGTCCTCCGTAAGTGTTCTATAGTCCAGCATAATACCGTAACCACCTTTTTCCGCCCGTGCCATATTATAGAACTGATCCGTGAATATTGGTAAGCCAATAACGGGTTTGGCATGATAAATCGACTCCGTGGTGCTCAAAAGGCCGCCATGTGTTATGAAAGCCAGCACATTATCATGTGCGAGTATGTCGTTTTGTGGATACCAATCGCTAATGTAGACATTATCTGGTTTGCCAGGCAAATTCTTGTCTTCGAACTTCCACAGAACGCGTTGCTTGATCGCGCGAAAAGATCTCAGAATTGCTTCGCGTTTTTCCACTGGCAACTCCTTGCTCTTTAGATTCGAGCCCAATGAGAAATAAATGACACCATGCTTTGCCTCCGTTATAAATTTCTCAATATCTGCGGGTAACGGCTTGCGTTTGCGATCGATATTTATGCCACCGATCTCGATCATATTGGGCACAAATGGTCGAGGAAATGAGAGTGAGACATGCTGATTAAGCAGCACCAAGGCAGTATTCTTAAGCATGTCATAGAAGTTAATTTTGTTGTTGGGGAAAAACTCCTTGTACATCGCCTCTTGCCGTGGCAGATTATAAAAGTCCATAAGCACACGTTCAGCGGTGACAAATGCCAAGTTGGCTACACGTTCCCACAAAGACATGCGAGAACTAAAGGGCAACATCATGTGTGGCACATAGGAAGGTGGAGACGGCGTGCCAACCTATGCAAGTATAATAATATTATAATATTATAAATGCGTACACTATTTCATATTTAGTATTGTAGGTATAACTACCAAATCTGTGCTGTGCACAATGGCGGCAAAAGTGCTCAAACCAATGAGTGGTGCATTGAAATGCTCTGCCAAGCCAAAATGCGCCTCATTGAAGAATAGCTCACAAATGACAGCATCGAAGGTCTGATTACTCTGCAGCAGTGCCTGAAAGTTCTCATCTTCAAAGAGTGCACGCGTTATACGAAATCCCAATCCATAATGGCCTATTAGACTCTCCATATAGCTTTTCTCAATCCATTTGAAAAGCGAATCACTAAGATGTGCTAATTTTAATTATGTACATTGTTATTTTATTTAATAAAAAGTTATCATATAACAGGCAGCAAAACATACCAATCATGGCTTTTGTCACACTCGGCACGAGCACATCTTGCCAATTTTCAATCGGCTGCTTCAGACGAATGGTGGACACAACTGTCACCTTATGGCCTGCCTGCACAAGACCCTTGGCCAAGGCCGAACCGACATTGTAGTGAGAACGCGCCGGCGTATTCAACACCATTAAATAGTTGTAAGCCGATACATAACTACAGGTCAATAGCAAGAGCAAAGCAATTCCTTGTGACCTACGTTCCATAATTTCATCACTTTAAGCAACACCAAACCATGCGCGCACTTCTCGGACTCACAACACACCGTGGCTGTCGATATGAACTGCGAGCTGTGCGACGATGAGTTCATGTTATATGCGTATATTCAGAATCGCTGGAAACGTTTGCAAATGTTGATGGTATCGCATTGTTAGTATTTCGTAATCATTCAAACTGCGCAACAAAAACAATTATAAGAGTTTTCTTATTGTTTGCACAAATAAGTAATGTAGCTGCCAACGCTTAAAGTTATCGCTTGCGTGCTACTGCTCACGCTAAAGCCCGTTCGAGTAGTAATGATAAAGCGATACGAAAAACAGCTGGCTCAACAACAATAACAAACATAAGCAAAGAGAGCAAAGTGAAATACGCAATTTACGAAAATCAGCCAAAAAATAAGAGAGAATGCTACAACAAGAGAAGCGTGCTGCTATAACGATGATTTCACTCATTACATTGCCATTCAAAATAATAACACAAAACAAATAAATTTGTTGTTTCTATTTATTATTTAAATAAATATTATATTGTTATTTGTTTAACAACATTTTATTCTAACATTTTTATCCTAACAGTAAGAAATTCTATGACTTTCGAGAAGACAATTTTTTCTCTCAAACATGTCACAATTCGAAGACTGAATAAAAATGCATAGTTGTTTTATTTTAATTATATTATATATGCATTTATATACATATACTTACCTTAAATTTCCGCTGTGTATAAACTCCATAAAATATAACTCTTTATTTATTAATTTGTTATTATTATTTCATTTTGATTTTTATTCTTTTGTTATATTAATATAACAAATCATTTTAAACACATTTTCACCACTTAGCAGCGTCACTTCACAATTGATATCACTAATAAAAGGGATTTAAAAATATTTAAAGCAATAATACACATTACACTGAACAATTTAAATTAAAATATAACTTAATTTACTATTATTTATCAATTTATCAATATTTCGCGTTGTTGTTCTAAGGCACTTCTTCAAAAATAAATTAAGCAAAGGAAGATTTAACTAAAAGCACAAAAATGTTTCATTATTTATTTACACGTATTTATGTGATGTATTTATGGCACATTTTCCTCTCAAATTATTGATATAACAGAACTACAAATGATTTATGATTTTTGATAAATAACCTTTTCTTAATGAGTGTGAATATTAATTTCCTTTTTCGCAACATTTATCGATAGATTGCAAATACTTGCTAAGATTATAATTGTCATTTCATTATAATCGCATTTATTCCTATTCCACTTTTATCTTCAAAATTCCCTTTTGGATTATTCGTGCCTTTGCATACAAGAAAGAAAATGTTATAAACGTCAGTTCATGGCGAGATAGCAAAACATGCAGTCCTTGTCACAGAATGATCTGCTAAAATTTTTGCATAACTAAGAAATCTTTAAAAATTAACTGTAAATGGCGCGTGAAGTGAACTTCTTTTGCATAGTCTTATGCTGCATTTTAAGTGGCGCCAGTGCATTTAATTATTTATTTATAATACCGACTGTCGTGCGTTCGCATTACAATGTTGGTTTTGCACTCGCCAAAGGATTGTCGGATGCGGGACATCACATCACAATTATCTCAGCATATACACAGTTTAATGATTACAAAAATATCATCAACGTGCCTGTGCCTGGCTTACTAAAATCATCCGATGGTATGTCATAACTAAACGTGCCCAAATCTTTCGAATCCTTGAAACCCTCTTAATTTTTAGATGATTTCCACAAACTCTCACAGTCTGCCAAGCGCTTCTTTTTCGAAAAAATCTACAATTGGAATAGACTCGGCATAAGAATAACAAGAATCTTATTGGATGAGCCAAATGTGCAAAATCTGCTCAAAAGCAATCAGCATTTCGATGCAGTCGTCATTGAAATGTTTCTTAATGAAGCACATTTTGGCTTTGCTGAGCATTTCAAAGCGCCGTTAATCGTCTTTAGCTCTTTTGGAGCAACTACCTGGCATACGGATTTGGTAATGTTATAAAAGACAAAATATATTATGTAAGTATGGTTCATCAATCTGAAATTTCTTCTGCTAAACAGGTGGGTTCACCATCGCCACCCTCGTTTGTGCCACATATGCTCATGCACTCTGGCAGACAAATGTTGCTATTCGAACGTGTACATAACCTAGTAATTCTATGCTGGGAATACTTAAATAGCAAACTCATATACATGCCCAGTCAGAGAAAGCTTTATAGGCAATACTTCCCCAACAATAGGCAGACGCTTGAGGAAACACGGCGAAACACTTCATTGGTGCTGCTCAACCAGCATGTCGCGCTTTCCTACCCAAGACCCTATATGCCAAATATGGTCGAGGTTGGTGGCTTGCATATTAACCCTCAGCGTATGCCGCTGCCTGCAGATGTTGAGAAGTTTATCAATGAAGCGAAAGACGGTGTCATCTACTTCTCAATGGGTTCGAAGCTCAAAAGCAAAGATCTGCCCAAAGAAAAACTTTATGCAATTCTTAGAGCCTTTCGCAGCCTTAAATATCGTGTATTGTGGAAGTTTGAGCACCCGAATATGCATAATAAACCAAGTAATGTCTTCATTAGTGCTTGGTTCCCACAAAACGATATACTGGCTCATGAGAAAGTGATCGCGTTCATAACTCATGGCGGTCTACTTAGCATCACAGAGTCAATCTATCACGGAAAACCAATTCTCGGCATACCCATTTTTGGTGATCAGTTCCAGAATGTGGCACGTGCTGAACAAAACGGATATGGCATCAGAATTAATTACGATAACATAACCCCAAAAAGGCTGCACGCAGCTATTCTACACCTTATAAATGAGTCCAAGTATACGCAAGTGGCACGTGAAATATCGGAAAGATTCAGAGATCAAAAAGAAACACCCTTGGAACGGGCAGTCTACTGGGTGGAACACATAACAAGGCAAAAGGGTGCGAAGTATTTGCGTAGTGTCTCACAGGACTTCAACTTCATCAAGTACCATAACATAGATGCCATTCTTTTCTTAATGGTCAGCTTTACCTTGTTCATGATTGTCGTATTTTCATTATTGCGATTACTTTGGCGCACATTGCGGAAATATAACAAGAGAAAAATGAAAATCAGAGCTGTGAGGGCACGAAAGGCTAAACTAAGGTAACAAAGGCTGCCGATCGCTTTACCAATTTTTTTTTTATTTTCTATAGAATCAGCTGGTTTCTTAAAATATTGAAGTCAGAAATAAAATGCATTTAATCTATCATCCAACAACAATTTTTCATTGCATTCACATAGTAGCGTACAGTTAATCCAACTCAACCAAGATAAACAGTTACCATATAACATATAAAAATATGTATTGTTTGTTTTGTTTTTTTCTTTGTTCTTTCTTGCTTTTTGCTCATTTCTTTTACCTACTGGGTGCCACTGACTTATCGCTAAAATGCCAGACTGCGAATACGCGTACAAAAACAAAACTCAAACATCATAAAAAATAATTTTGTTGTTTGGTTCTAAGAACCAAAAGAGCGCGAAAATGCGACAACGAAAAATATAAGAGTGAGAGAAATCAGACGCTTGTTTATCTGTGAGAACATTGACTATTGCCGAATCACTCTTATAACGCATCGGTTTTTGATGTCAGCATGACTTTTGTTACTTGTTTTCCTTTTAACAAAAATTCAATGTGTTCATAATTTCGACACACGCTGTTCGAGTTTCAATAGCTTCGATTGATCATGACAATATATTGCGTACACAGCCACACTCTCAGTGTTAATTCAGCCAGCAACACAAGTGGTCGTCTGCTCATACGAATCGAATAACGTAGTTTTTTGTTTAATTAATGAACAAAACGTGCCGTCGTATATTTATTAATTTTAGTGCAAAATTGGACATTTAAGAATTCGAAAAACGTAGAAATGTCTCGTAAAACAAGTTTATTCTGTGCCCTGCTGTTCTGCGCGTTAAGCTCAGCTGCCGCATATAATTACCTAGTAATTTTACCTACATCTGCGCGTTCGCATTACAACATTGGGTCAGCCTTAGCAAAAGGCCTGGCAGGTGCGGGTCATGAAGTAACGCTGGTCTCACCATTTTCGCTGAAGAAACCTATTGCGCGTATTACCGATTTACCTGTGCCAGACATTTTCGGCGCCATGAAAGGTATGTACACAAATACATTTTAGTTTGTTTTTTTTTTTTTAATCTACTAATAAAACAGTTAACAGATAAGGCTCTTGAAGAGCTACTCTCTATCGCTGGTCATGTAACTGCAAAGTAGAAATACTGAAAGCATTGCAAAAAATGGTTTATTAAGGCATTGTCCGCTGTTTTTTGTATATTTATTCGTTGGACTTTAACTGCCAACCATAACGCTATCATTAAATGCATGACCTTAGATATGATATAATAATAAACCAGAAATACAGGGGGTATAGTCGACTATAGAATACCCTGTACCCAATCCAAAATTCAATATAATTTTTTTCTACTTTAATATTTTGTTTTAATTATATAACGATATCGATAAGAAAAAAAAATAGTTTTCTTAGGATCGATTATATTCAGGTATATGATTGGATACCTAAAATTATCAACTTCAAAATTTAATAACGATATCTCAATTAACCAAAAAGGATTTCACAGTAAATGTTTGTTTTCGTCCGATCGTTCTTATAGCAGCTATATGTTATACTGAACCGATATACATAATGTTCAGTTGATCCGTGTGTTCATACGGACAGACAGCCAGACGGACATGACTAGATCGACTCGCCTTTCGATGCTGATCAAGAATACATATAGTTTGTGGGGTCTGCCACGCCTCTTTCTGCCTGTAACATACATTTACACAACTTTTATATACCCTTTACAATTTTTTGGTATTCAGGGTATAAAAACAAATACGCCGTGTTGAAAATCAACAACATGTAAATAGTAAACAGCATGTTAACAGTTCGCACCTTAGACCTCTCTTTGTTGAACTGTTATACAGCTTTAGAACAGTTGCAAACTTAAACGCACAATTACATATTTTAATAACTTATTACAGCATACAAATATAGTAAATATATCTAAATACAATGTTTAACTAATTACTTTCTGCTTGACTCCGTACTTTTGATTCACAGGGGCTCAAGACAGTCTTTTAGATATAGCCAACAAACCAATAATTAATCAGATACTAAATTTCCATGAAATGGGTTTGAATTTGACAATTAAGCTGCTCGAGGATCCTAAAATACAAACACTAATGAATAGCAATCAGACCTTCGATGCGGTCATCTGTGAAGTTTTTCTCAATGAAGCGCAATTCGGCCTCGCTGAGCACTTTAAGGCACCCTTAATTGGTTTAGGAACTTTCGGTGCCATATCTTGGAATACGGATCTGGTGAGCATAACTAAAATCTCAGCAAAAGTCAATCTTATATAACAGTTAATGCCCCTAGGTTGGTACACCATCCCCACCATCGTATGTGCCGCATGCAATGCTTAAATTCAATGATCACATGACGTTGCTGCAACGTATTGCCAATTTGGCGTTCCTCACCTACGAACGTGTCTTTCTGGAAACATATTATCTGCCGAAACAGGCAAAAATTTATAATCAATTTTTCCCGCATAACAAACAAACGCTAGCGGAAACCCGAAGCAATGCAGCTTTGGTGCTGCTGAATCAGCATGTTTCGCTCTCCTTCCCGCGTCCCTATTCACCGAACATGATCGAAGTCGGCGGCTTGCATATTAATCGCAAGCGTACGCCACTTCCTGCCGATATTGAGAAGTTTATCAATGAAGCAAAGGATGGTGTCATCTACTTCTCGATGGGTTCGAATCTGAAAAGCATAAACTTGCCTGCAGAGAAACGTCAAGCGCTGCTAAATACATTCCGTGGCATTAAGCAACGCGTGTTGTGGAAATTTGAGGATAAGGAATTGCCCAATAAACCAGACAATGTGTTTATCAGTGATTGGTTCCCACAGGACGACATTCTGGCACATGAGAAAGTGGTCGCGTTTATAACTCATGGCGGTCTGCTGAGCACCACAGAGTCAATCTATCATGGCAAACCCGTTATTGGCATACCAATCTTCGGTGATCAGTTTCTGAATATGGCACGGGCTGAGCAAAACGGTTATGGCATAACGGTATTCTTCAATGAACTGACCGCTGAAAAGCTGACCGCAGCCATTAAACGTATGGTAAGCGAGCCGAAGTTCACGCAATTGGTTCAAGAAATGTCAAAAAGATTTAAAGATCAAAAGGAAACACCCTTGGAACGTGCCATCTACTGGGTGGAGCATGTTACGAGACATAAGGGTGCCAAGTATTTGCGTAGTGCATCGCAGGATCTTAACTTTGTGCAATATCATAATTTAGATGCCATGTTCATTCTTTATGGCGGCATTTTGTTTATTTTATATGCCATATATTTCATTATAAGTCTGGTTGTAAGACGTATTCTGAGCCTATTTACTAAAAAGTCAAAGAAAGCGAACAAAAAAGTCAAACGTAATTAATTTATTTGTGTGTGTTTAGTTTTAGATTGAAATTAAAACGAATGCGGTGGCAATTAATTGTTTAAATTCGGTAAAGTAATGATTTTATATTAAAGACTAAAGGATTTAAAAAATAAAGATGAATAACGCATTTTCATTTATATTTTTTTGTTTATTTATATAGATCATGTTCTTTATTATTTTTTGCAGAATACTTTTCACTTTGCTCGCATAAATTTCCAACACTGTGGCAGTTTTTCGATTTCACAAGGCAATGCAAGAGCATCTTTGATGCTCTCTCTCTCTCTCTCTCTCTCTCTCTCTCTCTCTCTATTTCCTTCTCGTTCGTCCTTTGAAGTGTGGTTGAAGTGCTGCCGGCAAAAAAAACTTGTAAACTGAAATAGAAAATATTTTAGTTACTGTATCGAAATTTTCACTTGCTTCACTGCTACTATTTTGTTATTGTTGCTTAGTTTTCTGCTTCTTTATTTATTTACCATTTCTTCTTTTTTTTTTTGCTTTTTCTTCTTGTATTGAGTGCGTTTTCACTCACTTTTTTTTCATACATAGTTAACGCTTCAGTTGTAAAAATGCCCATCAGCATGTTCAAATTTTCAACTACTTCACGCGCTCGTTCGTCGTTGTTGCCTTTTTTCACTATTTTTTCAAGTTTTAAAAAAAAACCGAAATGTTGCTATTTTTCTTATTTTCATGGCAATAATAAAAGTTTTAACGCAATTTATTGTGCCGCTATTGGCCATGGCTATTGCTGCAAATAGCCAAGAGTTCTTATACAAAAATGCACCCAGCTAAATGTATACAGCGAATTTTATAAATAGCTGCCATTATTATTGGCATTTTATTTTGTTCTTAATCAGGAAATCGCATGCATTTTTCGTAATCAAAAACTATTTTTAGCTAACAATGCTTTAAACCATGATGATTTGCTCTTATTCTATGAGTTTTGCGCGGCAGCAAACAAGAAGGCAAATTGATGTTACAATTATATAATAATTTTTAAAATGCCAAATTGCAGTTTCATTTTGCTAATTCCAATATATGCATACAAAAGTACCTTAATGAATATAGCATAGTTTTAAAGCTTTTTTTGCCATACACCCTATATAGCATAAAATTTAGAATGTTAAATCGCCAGAGCCAATGTCATTGCAGTAGCTTTGAATTTCTCCTTTGTAGGGGAAGTTTAAATTCTTATCGAACTTTAGCTAAAGCTATTCCGAAATGTTTATGTATATATTATTGGATTTACTAGCCCACATTCCAAATGCTGACCAAACAGATAAAACGAAATGCTAATATCACCACAATTGCTCATTAAAATTGGCAACGTATGAAAGCCGCAATCAGCACATCATTAAATTGTGCCTAACTGATTGACTAGTTGTCTGTGTGCCCGGCGCACTGTCTGCCAGTTCGTCTGTCTAACGATTCGACTGGCAGTCTGACTATCTTGTTATCCATCCCATTTTGGGATCAGCCAAGCAACCTACACTGACCGGATGCAATGGCGTTGCCAACTTAATTCATAAAATATTATTTATTGGCATATGTGTTATGTTGACACACACATATATGTGTGTATACATACATGCATGCATACAATATATTTACAAATGTACAATCATTTGTGAAGGTTCGCGTTATGTGCATGTAAAATTGCCATGGCAAGTGCAAAAATTTTATATTACACAATACAAATGTGGTTTTTATGCAAAATGCAGCTGCTAATAACAACAACAACAACAAAAGCCACAACAATATTACCAACAACACCATCAACAGCAATAGTAACAGTATCAACAACAACAACAACAACTACAGCAATAAGGATAAAAAGGGAAAACAGGGACATGGAAAAACATAAACGAAAATAGCAACGCCAGCACTTACAGCCACATTTTATATAGCTCATGAATTTTTGATTATCTGCACTATGCATAAAACGTCATGCATTCGCTGACGCCACGCCACGCCAAGTCCTGCCGCCCACTCGACTCAACTCAACTCGACTTGACTCCTTCTGCTCTCAGTGGCAGACGTGCCTGCCTCACTGACCGTCTGTGCTTCTCTATTGCACTTTAAATGAAAATGAAAATGTTGCATTTAAGTATGGCTTATCGGATAGCAGCTTTCTGCGGTTTATGCGCTTAAGTGGTCTATCAATAAGGCAATCAAAACTGTATTTTCACATGAGGGTTGGAAAAATTAAAACGAGTATGCATATGTGTACATGTATGCAATAATGTAAAATGGTATTAATTAACAATTTTGACTAAGTCATTCAATTTTGCAGAACAGAAAGTATTTTGTTCTTAAAATAAATTTTAGTATTATTTCAAAATTCCAAAAGCATTAAAAGTGAAGAATCTCTTATTAACTTGTTCAGACAATGTGTAACTGTTTAGGAAAATCGACAGACAAAATTTTTACTAATCTGTACATATATCAGAAACGATAATATTGTTTTTTTTTCATATTGATAAGAATACTTATGTTTCTGCTATTTCATGATAATCACATTATATGAAACAGTAGCTAAGTGCTCCAAATGCTCGAAAGCTTGACGATGATAACATTTTATTTTAATAAATAAAAATATACCGTGTATATACCAAACTCTTACTTTTTCTTAAAACAATCTTATATTGTTATTTCTTTATCTTGATAACACACTTTTGTATAATGACAATCTCTACTTGCATTTGTTCAGTGACCTATTAAATAATTTGGGAACGCAATTAAAAAACTAAGATATCATATATTCATTTACATTTATTTAATTTATGCATACATGTATATAAAGAATACCAGAAGGAATAAGAAGCATATTAAAAGATTTAAGATAAAATCAAAACTCGTCATATGTCTCAGACTTTTTAGTGCAGTAGCAGATTTATATAGTACATAGAGAGAACTGACACAAAAATTGACCATTACTTACCTGTGAAAGATATCTATTACAGTGCTACGAAGCTGGGTGTTTCATGATGAAAAAACGTGTAGCAAAGCAAGCGAGTGTTGCTAGGTTGTATTATAAAATATTAATTAAGAGCCGCAACTACACTTTTTGAATTTAAAAATGTATTGTGCTATTTTCATGTTTAAAAATATTACTTTAAACATATTCCTCTCAAAATAAGCCAACCATTTTGTTTTCTCAAATACACCTACACTTGTGTTTAAAACTACAATAAATGATAAACTTTTATCTCAAAGTATATGAAAAAACAAGTCACGCTATGTTTCTTAATGAAGTAAATTTTACGTAAGCTCCATCACTCGCAACTTTGTAGCTTTGTTATTCTAGTTTACTTTACTCATTCAACAAAAGCGGTTCTCGATTAAATTATGAAGCAACTAGGCGCATCTTTTTTGCTCGGTGTATTTTATATGCTGCTACAATTTGTAACAGCCGCAAAAATATTAGTAATATTTCCGTGTCCAGGACCATCGCAATATATAAATGTCCTGCCCTATTTGAAAGCACTTGCAGCACGCGGCCATGAACTCACTGTTATAAATGCATTTCCACAAAAGTCACCAATAAAAAATTTCCAAGACTTACCTGTCACGGACATACATAAGATCTACGAAGGTAAGTAAATCCAAGGACTTTCTATTGAAGTTCTTTAACCTATAATTGAAAACCAACAACAGACTTGCTCTTGGAAGTCACTAAGGAGCATAATTTTTGGGAAGAAAATACACTATTTGCGGAATTTTTCTATAACGTCTCGGCCAACGTTTTGGTAAATCGTGAGGTGCAGCAACTAATAAAATCAAAAACGCATTTTGATTTAGTCATTGTCGAAGTATTGCGTTTAGATGCACTCTACGGACTCTCACAGCACTTCAATGCGCCGCTCATTGGATTCTCGACATTCGGCACTGATTGGAATATTGATGAACTAGTGGGAAACACCTCACCCGTGTCTTATGTGCCACTTGTTACATCAGGTCTACCGGACCGCATGAACTACTGGCAACGTATGCGGAATCTTGTCGAAACTGCCGCCGTTTGGGGTCATTATCATTTAATACAGTTGCCCATGCAGGAGAAACTCTATAAAGAATATTTCCCCAATGCAAAAATACCAATTGAGGAGCAGCGAAAAAATTTCTCACTTATACTGCTAAATCAACATTTCTCATTGGGATTTCCAAGGCCATACGTGCCGAACATGATCGAAGTGGGTGGCCTACATATCAATCACACGCCGGCGCCGTTACCCACAGACATTGCCGAGTTCGTTAATGGTGCCAAGAATGGCGTGATTTACTTCTCTATGGGTTCAAATATTAAGAGCAAGGATATGCCAATCGAGACGCGTGCCAAGCTACTCAAAGTATTCGCCAGTCTCAAGCAGCGGGTACTCTGGAAATTCGAAAATGATCAACTGCCTGGCAAGCCAGACAATGTCTTTATACAGAAATGGTTTCCACAGCCTGACATTTTGGCCCATGAAAACGTCAAACTATTCATAACACATGGCGGCTTACTAAGTACTATAGAGTCGATATATCATGGCAAACCCGTGTTGGGTTTGCCGGTCCTATATGATCAATTTCTTAATGTTAAACGTGCAGAGAATGCTGGCTACGGATTGGGTTTGAGTTTTCATAATTTAGAGGAAGCTGAATTAAATGCAGCTGCGCAGCGTTTATTGACAGACAAAAGTTTTAGCCGCATTGCTGCTGAAATGTCGAAACGTTATCGCGATCAGCCCATGAAACCTTTAGACACGGCCATCTGGTGGACCGAGTATGTGCTAAGACACAAGGGCGCACCACATATGCGTGTGTATGCACAGGACCTTAACTTCTTCGCCTATCATAGCTTGGACACCGGTGTAGTCATTCTCGGAGGCTTCCTATTGCTTGTCTTCTTAATTGTTTACATACCCATTAAGTTCTTAAGTTTATTTACCAAAAAAAGTGATAAAAAATTAGGAAAACATAAAAAGCAATAAAACATTATCGGTTAATTTAATAAAAGACAAGTTTACATTAAAACTCTACTGCAAATCATTCTGAAATAATTTAAAAAAAGAACAATATCGTACATAACAATTCAAAACACAAAAATGAATGGAAAATTTGACTTATTAAATCTATAAACATAGATATCGGCATTAAATGCTTGTATAACCATTTGAAGAATGTATTGATAACTGTGACTTCATGTTATTTCTTTTAGCTTAGATAACACAATTTTATGTAAAGGCAATGACTACTCACATTTATTCAGTGATCTATTGATTAATTTGAAAACGCGAATAAAATAAAAATAATAAGTCAAATATTCATTCAAATGAATTTAAGATTATTAATAACAAATATCTTGCGTTGCATCCATGTATAATTGAACAGCATGCATAGCTACAATCAGACCAGCTTCGCAAAGTAATATGTCTCCAAAGAAACATTTTGCATCGGCAACATATTGCAATTTTTCATAAATTGTTTGCATCATTAAATAGCCTATCAGCTCAGCAATATGTGATTAGCAACATTTGTTGTTAGCTTGTTGTTAATTTTTTTGTAGATTAATTTATATTTTAAAATGGTGATTGAGAGCCGCAACTACATATTTTGTAATTTAAAGATATATTGTGAAATTTTCATGTTTAAAAATATTACTTTAAGCATATTCCACACAAAATAAACAAACCATTTTGTTTTCTCAAGTATACCTACACTTGTGATTGCCACTACAATAAATGATAAACTTCTATCTCAACAACAACCATATGAAAAAACAGCAGTTACGCTTAGCTTTTAATGAATCTAATAAATATCATGTCAGTACTATCATGCTGCCTTTTTAGTGTAGCTTCGCAGTTTTAGTTCAATTTGTTCATTCGACGTAAGCGGTACTCGATTAAATTATGAAGCAACTAGGCGCATCTTTTTTGCTCGGTGTATTTTATATGCTGCTACAATTTGTAACAGCCGCAAAAATATTAGTAATATTTCCGTGTCCAGGACCATCGCAATATATAAATGTCCTGCCCTATTTGAAAGCACTTGCAGCACGCGGCCATGAACTCACTGTTATAAATGCATTTCCACAAAAGTCACCAATAAAAAATTTCCAAGACTTACCTGTCACGGACATACATAAGATCTACGAAGGTAAGTAAATCCAAGGACTTTCTATTGAAGTTCTTTAACCTATAATTGAAAACCAACAACAGACTTGCTCTTGGAAGTCACTAAGGAGCATAATTTTTGGGAAGAAAATACACTATTTGCGGAATTTTTCTATAACGTCTCGGCCAACGTTTTGGTAAATCGTGAGGTGCAGCAACTAATAAAATCAAAAACGCATTTTGATTTAGTCATTGTCGAAGTATTGCGTTTAGATGCACTCTACGGACTCTCACAGCACTTCAATGCGCCGCTCATTGGATTCTCGACATTCGGCACTGATTGGAATATTGATGAACTAGTGGGAAACACCTCACCCGTGTCTTATGTGCCACTTGTTACATCAGGTCTACCGGACCGCATGAACTACTGGCAACGTATACGGAATCTTGTCGAAACTGCCGCCGTTTGGGGTCATTATCATTTAATACAGTTGCCCATGCAGGAGAAACTCTATAAAGAATATTTCCCCAATGCAAAAATACCAATTGAGGAGCAGCGAAAAAATTTCTCACTTATACTGCTAAATCAACATTTCTCATTGGGATTTCCAAGGCCATACGTGCCGAACATGATCGAAGTGGGTGGCCTACATATCAATCACAAGCCGGCGCCGTTACCCACAGATATTGCAGAGTTCGTTAATGGTGCCAAGCATGGCGTGATTTACTTCTCTATGGGTTCAAATATTAAGAGCAAGGATATGCCAATCGAGACGCGTGCCAAGCTACTCAAAGTATTCGCCAGTCTCAAGCAGCGGGTACTCTGGAAATTCGAAAATGATCAACTGCCTGGCAAGCCAGACAATGTCTTTATACAGAAATGGTTTCCACAGCCTGACATTTTGGCCCATGAAAATGTCAAACTATTCATAACACATGGCGGCTTACTGAGTACTATAGAGTCGATATATCATGGCAAACCCGTGTTGGGTTTGCCGGTATCATACGATCAGTTTCTCAATGTTAAACGTGCAGAGAATGCTGGCTACGGATTGGGCTTGAGTTTTCATAATTTAGAGGAAGCTGGATTAAATGCAGCTGTGCAGCGTTTATTGACAGACAAAAGTTTTAGCCGCATTGCTGCTGAAATGTCGAAACGTTATAGTGATCAGCCCATGAAACCTTTGGACACGGCCATCTGGTGGACCGAGTATGTGCTAAGACACAAGGGCGCACCACATATGCGTGTGTCTGCACAGGACCTCAACTTCTTCGCCTATCATAGCTTGGACACCGGTGTAGTCATTCTCGGAGGCTTGCTTTTGCTTGTGTTCCTAATTGTTTATATACCCATTAAGTTGTTGAGTTTTTTCATCAAAAAAAGTGATAAAAAATTAGAAAAACAAAAAAAACAATAAGTTATTTTCGTTCAATTTAAAAGAAAGGTAGTTTCTGACAACTTAACTCTACTGTAAATCACTTTGAAAAGTTTTTCAAAATAGTAATATTGTTCTTAACAATAAAGAACACAAAAACAAGTTTCAAAAGACAAGTTTATTAAATTTTTATAAACATAAATAAAATAAAATATCTACACATTATTACTTTTTTGTTCAAAAATATTTTAAATGTAATTAAAGTCATAATCAAATTTAAAAATTATATTTATACACAATAATTATTTAATTTTTTTTGTTTTCAAAATACACTTTTCACTTATAGCGCGACCTGAAGTTGTCGTTTCTGATGTTATTGTGTGGCGCTTACTTCGTTGTACTTCGCAGCTTGGCAGCAAGTAATTTTATATGCCATGAAACTCTGCAGATAGCCACCCTAAGCCTTCTATCCACTTAATTAAGGTAATAAAAATTAATTGCAACTGTTTTAACAACATTATAGAATTTATTAGAGAACTTAGCAAAATTTATGGTTTTTTCAACTTATTTGCTCTAAGGCATTTCTCTCGTATCACATGAACTAACTTGTACAGCACAAAGGCCACGAAGCAAATGCACAAGAACAGACTCCCAAGAAGCGTCGAAATTGTATCCAGACTGTGTAACTGTACGAAATTTAAGTCCTTTGCCGTTGCACGCACATGCGCTGCACCTTTGTGCCTCAGCACGTATTCGGTCCACCAAATGGCGCGCTCCAAGGCTGTGTCCGGCTGGTCACGATATCGCGCTGATATCTCTTGTGCTTTTTGCGCAAAAGTGCCATCGTTTAACAACTTGTGCAGTGTTTCTTGTAACGTTTCAACTGTAATACTTCTGAAATCTAAACTTAGACCGTAGCCTGCTTTCTTGGCACGTTCAATATTCAAAAATTGATCCCAGAAGACGGGTAAACCTAATATGGGTTTGGCATAATACAAAGATTCAATGCTGCTCAGCAGACCGCCATGCGTAATGAAGAGTTTCACTTTTGAATGTGCCAATATGTCCGTTTGTGGAAACCACTTGCTTATGTAAACATTCGCCGGCTTATCTGGCAATTGTTCGTCTTCGAATTTCCACAGCACACGTTGCTTTAGATTACCAAAAACCTTAAGTATGGCCATGCGTGTGGCAACAGGCAAATCCTTACTCTTTAAATTGCTGCCCATTGAGAAATAAATCACGCCATGCTGTGCCTCATCTATGAACTTTTGTATGTCCATTGGCAAAGGTTTGTCTACTCCACTTATATGCATGCCGCCTACTTCAATCATATTCGGCAAATATGGCCGTGGATAGCTGAGTGTGAAGTGCTGTCCAACCAGCAACAGAGATAAATCGTTCAGTACATCATTGAATGGTTTCGTAGCATTTGGGAAATATTGGTTATATAGCAGTGCCTGCCCAGGAGTATGCACTAAATGCCTGTATAACCAGTTAATGCTTATTTCTTTGAAATTAACCAAACGTTCCCAGTAGGACATGCGATCTGTGCGCGATGACAATATCGTAGGATTATATGACGCTGGTGATATATTGCCCATAAGCTCATCCATGTACGGATCGGTGCCAAATGAGCTGAAACCAATAGTTAGCGCGCCGAAATGTTGGGCAAAACCAAAAAGTACATCGTTCTGCACACATTCGGCCAGCAACAGGTCAAATTTCTCATCGGATTGCAAAAGTTTTTGCACTGCGGTTTCATTGAAAATATTCCATGTCAGAAAGTTGAGGAACTCTGTGGTGCCAGTTAACAGACTCCATTGGCTGCCATTTAGATCGTAGTTCATGTCAAAACCTAAGCAAAGTAAGTAGATAAAATACTTACAGTCAAAGCTTATTTAGTTTTTTATTTAATTAAAAGATGTACCAAATTTTACCGTAGCTTAACTTTACTGTATCGCAACGTACCTGGAAACATATCGTGCAACTTCGTTGCGCCAATGATGCGAAAGTTCGGCAACTGCTCCTTGCTGCCAAAAGTATTGATAACCGTGACTTCATGGCCCCGCGCAGCTAATGTTTTTAAATAATTTTCCGCAAAAATATACTGTGATCGTCCGGGAAACGAGAAGATGGCCAAGATTTTGGCGCCTTTTGCGAGCTGATACTCGAAAATTCCTAAAACCGCCAAAGTAAAGAGAAACACATGCGGCCGCATTGCTGAGTAAATTAAACTAAATGAACAGAAAATTCATTTAATGCACAAACTAATCAACTTAAATTGAAAACACTTAAAAAAAGAAAAAAAAACCGGTCTATCAGACAGCGTCAGAACAATGAAGCATAGCAGAGAAGATTTGTATTGAATTTTTTTTTTTCTGTTTCTTTGCTTTGTATTTATTTTGATTTTATTTTTGTTTTTTTTTTTTTTTTTATTTCATCAAACAAAAATAAAAAACAAAATAAAACAATTTATTTAATATTCTTTATTTCTGCTTACACTTATGTAGTATACACATGGGTATCTATATATAGACGCTCATAGGCGAAAAGTAAACGCGTGCTGATAAATAAAATGCCAACTCATCCCAACAAGTGACGTAGTTTGTTTACAAATTCAGTTGGGTTGCGATGTTATGCAAACAGCAAAAATTACAATGTGCCAAAATAGGTCTCTATAAAGCCTTCTTTATATATATAAATATGTACATACACACCCACACTACACAGTACGGACTAATTTGAATACCGTGCAAAAAGAAACTACACACGCCGCCATAAAAATACGACGACCGCACCGACCGATTAATTGAGCATGAAAACGTTGAGCTTAAGATTTCTTTGTGTGTATTCTCATTTTCATCGCTCGAAACCAGAGCGGCGCATGTTCTTGCTTTGATATTGATATGCATGAGACACTACAGTCTGGTAATTGAACATATTAGTTTTGCTAACAAACTGTTTGACTAACAAAAGAAAAACAATATTTTATAAGAGTTTTATTTACATATATTTTATTAGGCAATTAATATTAGTTTTACATAGTTCACAGTATATAGTTTATATTTTCAGATTTAACTTGGTCAATGTATCAAAATCAAAAGCTTTACGATTAATTCGCGTGTAGATGAATCTCACTTAAACCCATTATAATATGCGATGTACATGTAAGCAATCTTTAAATTGTTTTGTTTTTTCACATTCTCTAATTGTTTTATTTAATTTATCCCGTGTGCCACTCGAATTTAAATAACTTAATCTGTTTACAAACTGGGTGCAGTAGATACATCCATTTAGAATGTCACATCAATAAATTCTCGAATAACAACTACAATAGAAATGCCAATTGTGTTGCATACTAAAGTCTAACTGTTTGTTCTTTTCAAAAGTTTGTGCCGTGATAGCAATTTATTATCAATCGATTGAATGATTCTCATTTAGATTAGGTCAATTTAGATAGAAATGACTAGAGAGCCTTTCAAAATCATTTAACAAACCAATTGCTTTTTTGTTTCTTTCCATCAACTTACAATGGATTGATTGCTACTTGCTAGTCTCAGTATGTATATCTACACGTCGTGCTTTATAAATATAACTTTTAAAATTCCAACAGAGCAACATTAAAACTAAACCAGTTAAGCCAAACCTTAAACCTAGTATCAGCATACGATCCACACTATAGTAATCCAACAATTTGAAATTCTTCACAGCAACTTTCATATGAGGTGCACCTTTGTGTCTTAAGATATATTCTGTCCAATAAACGGCATTATTCAGAGGATGTGTGGGCTGATCCCGGAATCGTTCCGAAAGACTTAAAGCATTCTTTGCATAACTTCCATCACCTAGTATCGTATGTATAGCATGCTCTAAACTCGTCACACACAAACTATCTATATCCAAACTAAGCCCAACTCCCATATCCATCATTCGATCCATATTGTGAAACTGATCAAAATAATGTGGTAGCCCTATAATAGGTACACCATAGTAAGCCGACTCTATGAGGCTCATCCTGCCGCCATGTGTTATAAAGAGTTTTACTTTCGGGTGTGCCAATATTCCCATTTGTGGTAACCAATCACTATAAAAGATGTTCATCGTGTTGTTGTTATTTTTTGAATAGCTATTGTACTTCCAGACAACACGTTGTTTTAGACGTCCAAAAGTCTTATGTAATACATCCAACGTATTTTTTGGCAAACGGCTACACATGATTTCTATACCTAACGAAAAGTAGATTACACCATGTGGAGCTTCATCTATGAAACGTAAAAGATCGGCTGGCAAAGGAGGCGGTGTTTCAGGTATATGTAAGCCAGCAACTTCGATTACACTTGGTACATTCGGTCTTGCTTGACCCAAAGAGAAATGCTCGTTAGCCAACATCAACGAGAAATTGCGACGTAAATCATAGAATGAAGCCACGGAATGTGGGAAGTAAATCTCATGGATTTCTTTAAATTTTGGCAACATCATTACGTTCATTAGCAACCACTCCTCGGAAATAAAAATCAAATTTTGTAAACGAACCCATAAATTGAGATTCCGCATATAACCGACCGGCACAATAGGCTCGTAGATAGATGGGGCTATATAACCCACAAGGTAATCAGTATTCCAATCCGAACCCATCTGAGCTATTCCCAACAATGGCGCATTATAATGCTGCGCGAAACCATACAGTGCCTCGGTCTGTGAAGCTCCTATGATGACTAGATCAAAAGTTTCATTTGAATGTAGCAATGCCCGCACCTCTTTATTTTGCAGTACATTTAATGAAATCTTTACACAATAACTGGTCACAGCAGTGATCTCTTGCCATTTGGTTTGGGCCAGAAGGAATCCTTGCTCGATAAAATCTTTAAAAAAAATTATTATTTAAGTTATTTTAACACACTACAAAACACAATCATATTTACTATAATTATTAATTTCTTCTTCGCCCACGGAAATAAATCGAATATTTTCCATTTTTTCATTTTGTTTGTAGGCATGTATTACAGTAAGCTCATGGCCTCGTCCTGATAAAGCCTTAAAATAAGGTGCTATAAAAATATCCTGTCCAAAATTTGGATAAGGAAATATAGCCAAAATTTTAGCTCCATTGATTTCTTGCAAAAACGCACCGAAAACTATAAGAACTGCAAAAACAGACGTGAACTGCTGTCGGAACATTTTAATCAACGACTGGCACACTACCAACGAATACTAAAACCATTAAATGTGGAAATAAATAAAAGTCAATTAGCAATTTTTTCCAAACCTTTATCAGATTTCATAGGGAACCAACTTATCGGCCATTTACAGTTGATAAGATTGTGTTAGATTTGCATTATAAAGATGACATAATTGGTCACCATTCTTAAAAGTCTAATTCTGCTGTTAATAAATTTATTCGCAACCTATATTTACTTTTAATTTGTTTACATTTTTTTATTTCGAACGTATAACTAAAATTGTAGGCATTAGCAAAGTATTGACTGTGGTAATAGCTTTCAAACTTTTGACATCTAAATATGAATGAAATACGTTGACAATGGTAATTAATGTTTTTTCTCCTTTATTAGTAAGTTTGTAAAGAAATAGCTTAATAATTTCAAATATGTAATTTTTGAACTTTATTTCTCAGTAAAATATATATACTTAGAACTAACCAACCTCTCTATTCTTTGTAATTGAAAGTGATTTATCGTCAATATTTCAGCCATTATATAAAATTTTTTATTGATAAACCATATTTTTTTATCCGATTGTTTAAATATACAACAGCTTCGATAGAATACTGCTCAAAGACTACATATAGAAATATTTTCAATTGGTAAAAGTACCAATTTTGATTATTCGTATCATTTCAGTTAGTCGCGAAATCTAACTAGCCTGAACTTAAGCATTTCGACGACGTGATTGGAACATGAAATTTTGAAAATTCCAACAGAGAAGCAGCACAACTAAAACTGTTAGACCAAGTCTTAAAATTAACACGAAAATGCGGTCCACACTATAGTAATCCAATAGTTTAAAATTGTTAACAGCAATTTTCATATGAGGTGCTCCATTATGTCTTAAAATATATTCTGTCCAGTAAATTGCATTATTCAGGGGATGTATGGGCTGATCACGAAATCGATGCGATAGGCTTAATGCATTTCTTGTGTAACTCCGATCATCCAGTATCGTAAGTATAGCTTGCTTTAAATTTGTCACACACAAACTATTTATATCCAAGCTCAAACCAACTCCCATATCCGTCATTCGATCCACATTTTGAAATTGATCATAGTAATGAGGTAGGCCTATTATAGGAACACCATTATAAGCTGATTCTATGAGGCTCATCTTACCGCCATGTGTTATAAAGAGTTTTACTTTCGGGTGTGCCAATATTCCCATTTGTGGTAACCAATCGCTGTAATAGATGTTGGTTGCGTTATCAGATGGTAATTTATTACATTTCCAGATAATACGTTGTTTCAGACTTCCAAGCGTATTACATAATACATCCAAAGTATCTTTTGGCAAGCGGTTGCACATGATTTCTATACCTAACGAGAAATAAATAACACCATGAGGAGCTTCATCTACAAAATGTAAGAGATCCACTGGCAAAGGAGGCGGTGTTTCGGGTATATGTAATCCTGCCACTTCGATTACACTCGGTACATTCGGTCTTGGTTGGCCCAATGTAAAATGCTGATTAGCCAACATTAAGGAGAAATTGCGACGTAATTCAGAAAACGACTCCGCAAAATATGGAAAGTACATCTTATGAATTGCTTTCAATTTTGGCAATAAAATAAGGTTAACAAGCAACCACTCCTCGGAAATAAAAATCAAATTTTGTATACGATTCCATAAATTAATATTCCGAACATAACCGATCGGCATATAGGGTTGATAGATAGACGGAGCTAAATAGCCGACAAGATTATCTGTAATCCAATCCGAACCTAATTGCGAAAGTCCCAATAATGGCGCATTAAAATGTTCCGCAAAACCATACAGTGCTTCGGTTTGTGATGGTTCTATGATGATCAAATCGAAAGTACAATTCGAGTGTAGCAGTTCTTGCACCTTATCATTTGACAGCACATTCAACGAAACATCAACACAATAATCTGCTATGACACTGATCTCTTCCCATTTAGTTTGAGACAGAAGGAAGCCTGCCTCAACAAACTCTTTAATAAATTATTATTATAATTAATAAAACTTACACACGCTGCACAATCCACCCATATTTACCGAAGCGATCAATATTTTTATCTCCCACGGATATAAATTGGACATTTTCAATCATATCGATTTGTTTGTAGGCATGTATGACAGTAAGTTCATGGCCCCGTCCTGATAAAGCCTTTAAATAGGGCGTTGCAAAAATGTATTGTACTGAATGTGGATAGGGAAATATCGCCAAGATTTTAGCTCCATTGATTACTTGAAAAAACGCACCGAAAACTATAATAATTGTAATAACAGACGTGAACTGCTGTCGAAACATTTTAATCAACATCTGCACTCATGACATTGCGAAAGAATACTAAAACTTTTAATTATACAAATATATTGTCACCAATTACCAAAACTGAGAAAATCACTTATGAGATAAAACATGAGCTTACTTATCGTCAGCCTACAGTTGATAAGATTGCGTTGGACTTTCATTGTTTAGGCAACACTCTTAATGCTGTTTGGCCACTAATCGCAACTAGTCAAATTTTACTATTAATAAATTTATTCGCAAACTGGGCAATGGTGTTAAAAAGTTTCTTCTCTTTCAAAAGAATAAAAAACAACACAACACATTAATTTCAATTATGTAATCTTCGAGCTATATTTCGCAGTAATTCAGTTCTTTTTGTTTAAAGTTGATGTTTCTACAATATTTTAGCAAGATTTCGAATAGTGTTTGGTAATTTTAGCACTTTATTCCACGATAACAATTTACAACCATTCAACATTTTTTACTCTGATTCAGTTTTGGATTAGATAAAATACTGTACAAAATAAGAAATCTTTTCAACTCGTAATCGCATCACAAAATGTGAGCTAATCGTGAAAACTAACTAATGTATATTTGTCTTTGGCTTTCATAACTTTTAAAGTACCAAAAGAGAAACAGCACAACTAAAACTGTTAGGCCAAGTCTTAAAATTATCACTAGAACACGATCCACACTATAGTAATCCAAAAGTTTAAAATTGTTAACAGCCACTTTCATATGAGGTGCACCATTGTGTCTCAAAATATATTCCGTCCAGTAGATTGCATTATTCAGAGGATGAATGGGCTGATCGCGAAATCGTTGCGATAGGCTTACAGCATTCCTTGTGTAACTCCGATCATCCAGTATCGTAAGTATAGCTTGCCTTAAATTTCTCACACACAAACTATTTATATCCAAACTAAGCCCAACTCCCATATCCGTCATTCGGTCTATATTCTGAAACTGATCATAGTAATGAGGTAGGCCTATTATAGGTACACCATAATGAGCCGACTCTATGAGGCTCACTTTGCCGCCATGCGTTATAAAAAGTTTTACTTTCGGATGTGCCAATATACCCATTTGTGGTAGCCAATCGCTGTAAAAGATGTTCGTCGTGTTGTTATTATTTGGTTTGATGTCATATTTCCAGATAACACGTTGTCTCAGACTTCGAAATGTTTTATGTAATGTATCTAAAGTATCCTTTGGCAAACGGCTACACATGATTTCTATGCCCAACGAGAAATAAATAACCCCATGTGGAGCTTCATCTATAAAATTTAAGAGATCTACTGGCAAAGAAGGCGGTGTTTCGGGTATATGTGAACCTGCTATTTCAATTACACTCGGCACATTCGGTCTTGGTTTACCCAATGAAAAATGTTGATTAACCAACATTAGCGAGAAATTTCGACTTGTCTCATAGAATGACTCCGCGAAATTTGGAAAGTATATCTTATGGATTTCTTTCAATTTTGGCAGCAGGATGACGTTCATAAGCAACCACTCCTCGGAAATAAAAATCAAATTTTGTATACGATTCCATAAATTTAGATTCCGCTTATAACCGACCGGCATTATGGGTTCATAGATAGACGGAGCTGTATATCCGACAAGGTTATCTGTATTCCAATCCGAACCTAATTGCGAAAATCCCAACAATGGTGCATTATAATGTTGAGCAAAGCCATAGAGTGCCTCGGTCTGCGAGGGTTCTATGATGATCAAATCAAAAGCTGCATTTGAATGTAGTAATCTTTGCACCTCTTCATTTTGCAATACATCCAACGAGACAGCAATACAATAATTTACTACTACATTGAACTCTTGCCATTTAGTTCGCGCCTTAAGATATTCTTTTTCAATGGTTTCTTAAATGAATTATTATAAAAATTAATACAACGAATATGAGTTACATAGTAATACAATATTTACCATAATTTTCTACGTTGTAAGCGCCTACGGATATAAATCGGACATTTTCAATTACTTGATTTTGTTTATATGCATGTATCACAGTTATTTCATGTCCCCGACTGGATAAAGCCTTTAAATAAGGCGTTACCAAAATATGTTGTGCAATATGTGGATAAGGAAATATGGCCAAAATGTTAGAACCATTTATTGCCGACAAACACGCACTCAAAACGAAGACGAGTGCAGAGATGTGCGCGGATTGCTGTCGTAGCATTTTAACCAACGTCTGCACTCATGGCAATGTGAACGAATACTAAAACTTTTAATTGTGAAAATCATATGTTTCCAATTATCAAAAATTACAAAAACACTTATGAGAGACGAACGAACTTATTGACAGTTAATTGTTGATAAGATTATGCTAAACACGCATTGTGTTGGCGACACTCTCAATAGTATTTGGCTTCCTACTCAAAGAGTAAAGTTTCGCAGTTAATAAATTTATTCGCTAGCCAAATGGTGTTCAAGTTTATTAAATTTAAAATATGTACAAAAAAACTTAAAATGATTAATATTACTAAAATTGCCTGTAGTGAGTAAGTATTTATTGTAATAAGTAACTTTGAATCAATGATAAACGAAAAAATTCATATATAAATCCAATTCTATAACTTTTGAACTTAACGTATATTCAACCAACAAAGCCGATTAGGCAGTTATTTGTTTTTTTTTTTTTTTAATTGGAGTGTCTACAAATTTCTTATAACTTTTTTTTATTATTACAATACAATATATCTATATTAAAAAATAGAAAAAATCAGTTTGTATTATTAATTAAAACCAAATTACAGTTTTATTACTGAACATTTGTTTGGTAACTAGAATTGCGTCGTTATTTTCCTAATATGTTTCACTAAATTCTACCAATTTCAGTGTTAACCGGGATCATTAAGTAAAATAGCCACTGATTACTTTTAGTACAGATCCTAGCAACTTGTGCTACGGTAACAATTAATAATCATATCAACTAACTTAAATTGCTTAAATCTTATTCAGTTTTGTTTTAGTTAAGCCAAATATCAATTATTTCCATAACAAACGATTACCTAGTCTCAACCTGTATATAAGCATGATGTCTTTGGAATAAATAAATTTTAAAACTCCGACAAACCAATAGCACAACTAAAGCTGTTGGGCCAAATCTTAAAATGATTACGAAAATACGATCCACACTATAATAATCAAATAGTTTAAAATTATTAACAGCAACTTTCATATGAGGTGCACCTTTGTGTCTTAAAATATATTCTGTCCAGTAAATTGCATTATTCAAGGGATGTAGGGGCTGATCGCGAAATCGATGCGAAAGACTTAAAGCATTATTTGCATAACTCCTATTACCCAGAATCATATTTATAGCATGTTCTAAACTCGTCACACACATACTATTTATATCCAAGCTCAAACCAACTCCCATATCCGTCATTCGATCCACATTTTGAAAGTGATCAAAATAATGTGGTAGCCCTATAATAGGTACACCATAATAAGCCGACTCTATGAGGCTCATCTTGCCGCCATGTGTTATAAAGAGTTTTACTTTCGGATGATCCAATATTCCCGTTTGTGGTAACCAATCACTATAAAAAATGTTCGTCGTATTATTGTTATTGTTTGATTGGTTATTGTATTTCCAAATAACACGTTGTTTTAGACGTCCAAAAGTTGTATGTAATACATCCAAAATATTTTTTGGCAAACGGCTACACATGAGTTCTATACCTAACGAAAAGTAGATTACACCATGTGGAGCTTCATCTATGAAACGTAAAAGATCCTCTGGCAAAGGAGGCAGTTTTTTAGGTATATGTAAACCAGCGATTTCGATTACACTCGGCACACTCGCTCTTGGTTGACCTAATGTAAAATGCTGATTAACCAACATTAGTGAAAAATTGCGACGTAAATCATAGAATGAATCCGCGAAATGGGGAAAGTACATCTTATGGATTTCTTTAAATTTTGGCAATAAAACAAGATTTACAAGCAACCACTCCTCGGAAATAAAAATCAAATTTTGTATACGATTCCATAAATTTAGATTACGCATATAACCAACCGGCATTATGGGTTCATAGGTAGATGGCGCTATATAGCCTACAAGGTTATCTGTATTCCAATCCGAACCTAATTGCGAAAGTCCCATTAATGGTGCATTATAATGTTGCGCGAAGCCATAGAGTGGCTCGGTCTGCGATGGTTCTATGATGATCAGATCAAAAGTTACATTCGAGCTTAGCAATGCCCGCACCTCTTCATTTTGTAGCAATTTTAAAGAGACACTCACACAATAATTTGCTATGACGTTCATCTCTTCCCATTTAGTACGTGCCATAAGGTATTCGTGTTCAAGGAACTCTTTAATTAATTAACATAAACTAATTAACATAACACACATCGGCTGTATGGTCAACCAATATTTACCATAATATTCAATATTACTATCTCCCAAGGATATAAATCGAACATTTTCCAATATTTCGGTTTGATTAAAGGCATGTATAACTGTTAACTCATGACCTCGATCGTTCAAAGCCGTTAAATAAGGCGTTACAAAAACATATTGACCAAAATTTGGATAAGGCAATATGACCAAGATTTTAGCTGCATTGATTGTTGCCAAACTTGCACCGAATATTATAACAATTGCAAAAACAGTCGCGAACTGCTGACGGAACATTTGATACATTGTCTTGCTCTCATGGCAATGCGAACGAATACTAAAACTTTTAATTGTAAAAATAAAATATATAATCGCCATTAAACAGCGAATAGCACTAATGAGATAATATAAGAGCGCACTTATCGGTTGCCCACTCGATAAGATTGTGTTAGATATGCATTCTGCCGGCGACACACTGAACAATATTCGGTTATCAGTCCTTATTACAAGCGCAGAGAGTCAAGACGTTACGCCGTTTATATAATCTCCTTAACTATAATGCGTTTAATTGTGTTAATGTTTAGTCTATTGTCAATTTTCCACCTCAGTCGCGCTGCTAAAATTCTAACAATTTTTCCGTATACAGCTAAGTCACAGCACAACTTCATAATGCCCTATTTGAAGGCATTGGCAGAAAATGGTCATGAATTGACTATGATAAGCCCATTTGAGCCCACAGAAACAATTTCAAATGCGCGGTTTATAAAATCAAACGAAGTTTTGCATATTATTGATGGTAACTAAAATTTCCAAATTGGCATTTAATTCGTTGATGGTTGTAGAGGTTGCACCAACCACAACTATTAGAAAAACACAATCAATTACAATTTTGTTTAACTTTTGAAGTTAATACCGAAATATGAGTTATCGCAGTAAAAGATATCGAACTAATAAAATCGATAATTTCTCTTTGTTCTTATTTTGAAGAAATCGACGTGTCTCAATACGATTACCCATTTACAACATGGCAAGAGGCTACTATTATCGCAACATATTACTACAAAATATCCTTGAGTGTGCTTACAAATCCGGAAGTCCGTGAATTGATGGATCTTAAACCCCACTTTGATCTAATAGTTCTTGAAGTTGCACATGTGGATGCGCTATATGGCTTTTCACAGCATTTTCAAGCGCCTCTTGTTGGTATCTCAGTGTACGGTTCAGCTTGGAAGATTGATTACTTGGTAGGCAACATGGCTCCTTCTATCTATGAACCAATATCAAATGAAGGATTTGGCAATGGCCGTACGTCATTTCAACGCTTTAAAAACTGGATCTACATCACGGAAGAAAGACTTCTAGATCATTTATTTTATTCTTCGTATCAAAATCAAATCTATAAAAAATACTTTCCCAACTCAAATATATGTCTCGATGAAATTAAAGGTAACTTCTCACTTATTTTAATTAATCAACATTTTACACTGGGTCACCCACGTTCAAATGTACCCAATTTGGTTGAAATTGCTGGCATGCATATTCCAAAACACATACAGCCACTAAGCGATGAACTGGAGGCATTTATTAACGGCGCAGAACATGGGGTCATTTATTTTTCAATGGGGCATGACGTCCTAAGCAAGCTTTTGCCAGGAAGCACATTAGAGGCACTTTTGCAAACATTTCAAGCACTTAAACAACGTGTAATCTGGAAAAACGATACAGGGCTTTTACCAAATAAATCGAATAATATGTACATAAGCCATTGGTTGCCACAAATGGCCATCTTGTCTCATCCCAATGTCAAACTTTTTATAACACATGGCGGTCGGTTGAGTCTTATCGAAACAGTACATTATGGCAAACCCGTATTGGGGCTACCGATTTTCTACGATCAATTTAGCAACCTCGCCTCCTTAGAAACTTTTGGCATGGCCTTGTCTTTAGAGATTAACATATTGACTTATCAACAACTGCACTCAACTATAAATGAAATGATTAACAATCCAAAGTATACGCGAGAAGCACGAAAATTATCGAAACGTTTTCGCGATCAACCAATGACTCCTCTGCAGACAGCCTTATGGTGGACGGAATATGTTTTGAGGCATCAAGGAGCGCCCCATATGCGCGTCGACGATCAACAATTTGGTTTTATAGACTATTATAGTATAGATACGTTAATAGTTATTCTCTTAAGAATAGCTTTCCCCATAGGTATTGTGACCTTTTTATTATATATGAATTTAAAGAAGTTTTGGTTTACTCCAATGTAAATAAAATTAAATTTGAAAATTAAATTAAACACCAAAATTAAAAACTAAGAAAAATTTATTTTGGACATAGTTTTTTGTCTAAGCTCTCGGTAACACTTTTAACAGCGATAAACAGCGACCAACAGCGACACCGAATGTCGCTCTATGGTTGTTGTTCGCAACAGCAAGACTTCACAGCGACACAACAGTTTTAGTCTATATTGTGATGACAATGTTATATGTTTTTATAAATGTTATTTTTTAGTAGGAAACCCATTCCCTTCAAACAAGTTTTCTGCACGGTATTACAATCAAATGTAGTCATAAACCTATATAACAATGTATTTTCGTGCACCGCAAATACTAGCACCGGTCTACACTGCTCTTTATCTGCACTAATAGAAAACTTCATGACAACTGACAAAGAAATGCTACAAATTGTTTCAAAAACTGTCTGATTTGTTTACCGCGGCAAAACAATAAAAATAAGCCTTATTGATATAGGCTCGCTGATAAGATAGGATGGATAAGTCGCATACGACATGTGAAACTATATTTGGCACAAAGCCAAAGTTTCATTTGGGATGAGTCAAGTTATTTCCCCATACAAAAACACCCGCAAATTACATAGCAAAATGTTGCAGGTATAACACTGTACATTGCAAATCGTGGAAAAACAGCAATTTTGCTATTACCTACAAAATTAAATATTTTATTTAGAATCACTATGAGTGAAGCTGGGGAATGAAACTAATAATGGAACTCATTAATGGGTACTATTCCCATTCTGTTACATTTGCTCCCCATATTGACATTTCAAAGTCCCAGAATCCAATTATACTTTAAAACCAAGACATAGGGCATCTTAAGTTTAATATGCCATATATGCTATTAAGTTCAATGAAGAAAAACATTTGTTTAGATACGAATTCCAAAGCAAAGCCATTTATGCTCCAGGTGGCATGGCTACAATGAAATCACTAACACCTCAACGGATTCCTTATTTTTACCCAATTTTCATTTGTGGTCGTATGCACTTAAAAAACTTCACGACAAATAATTTACTATAATCGATTGATAAATGGCGAATGATATCAGCATGTATGTGAGTACGACAGATAAGATTCGACTAGACAAAATTTACTTGCTGCTAAGCCAGTGCACGCTATAACAGCCATGAGTCAAGACGTAGTTTTATTTAAAAAAAAAAGTTTTTAAAAATGCAATTGAACAGTTTTATTATATATATATTTCTAATACCAAAAGTGGCAGACTGCGCCAAAATACTTACAATTTTTCCATATAGTTGCGCGGAACAACATGGTTTCATTTTTCCATATTTGAAGGCATTAACCGAACGTGAACACGAATTAACTGTGATCAATGCATTCGGGCCAACCGAACCAATGAAAAATACGAATTTTATAAAAGTTAATCGCTTACATCAGCTACTTAACGGTAAGTGTTTAGTGTAAAAAAATCGATAACATATGTGTGTACATAAATACAAAGTTAAAAAAGAAAAATAATACTTTAATTGAGTCATTTTGAAAATTCATTTAACAGAAGTAAACGAAGCCGATTACCATTTATCCTATTCAAAATGGCGAGAATCAACCTTGATCGCGCAATCATTTTTTAATATTTCACGCGCTGTCCTGGAGGATGAAAATGTTCAGGGCTTATTACATTCCAATTTGCAATTCGACCTAATCATAATGGAAGCAGCACATCTGGATGCTTTGTTTGGCTTTGCACATCACTTTGAGGCGCCGATCATTGGCATCTCTGCATATGGTTCGGCTTGGAATATCGACCATTTAGTTGGCAACGTTGCGCCATCTGTGTATGAACCAATGTTTCCCGAAGGCTTTGCTGCTGGACAAAATTTAATTGAACGACTGCAAAATTTGATCTTCATAGCCGAAGAGAAACTCCTTTATCAATTGATGTATATACCGAGGCAGACTCATCTATACAAACAATTTTTTTCAAATGCTCAAATACCGCTGAGTAAACTAAGATCGAAGATTTCTCTTGTGATGATCAATCAACATTTTTCTTTGGGCCGACCGCGCTCCAATGTGCCCAACCTTATTGAAGTCGCTGGCATGCATATACCGAAACACACAAAGCCTTTACCAGATCGACTGGCAAAATTTATAGATAGCTCAGAACATGGCGTTATATACTTCTCATTGGGTAACGATATCATGGGCAAGCATTTGCCGCAAGATGTCTTGGACAGGCTATTAAAAACATTCCGAGAACTTAAGCAACATGTTATCTGGAAATTTGAGTCAGAGCGTGTGCTAAATAAATCGGAAAATATTTTTATCGATAAATGGCTGCCACAAATGGCCATACTGGCACATCCCAATGTCAAGCTGATGATAACCAATTCGGGTCTATTAAGCCTCACCGAAGCCATTTATTATGGCAAACCAGTATTGGGTCTGCCAGTTTTCTTCGACCAATTTTATAATATCGCACGCATGGAAAGATTAGGCACTGCCTTAAGTTTAGACTTATTTACGCAATCGTCTGAAGATATGAAAGCCGCCATTAAAGAACTGCTTGACAACCAGACTTATATGCAAACGGCAAAAAGCTTGTCGGCACGTTTTCAGGATCAACCGATGAGACCACTGGACACGGCCATCTGGTGGACGGAGTATGTGATACGGCATAAAGGCGCACTGCATATGCGTGTAGATGTGGAAAGTTTTGATTTTGTGCACTACTATGAAGTGGATACGTTAATAGTTTTTTTGGCCAGATTTGGTCTAACATTGGCAATTTTGATTTGCATAGTTCATACAATATTTAAGATTCTCTGGAATAACTGCTACAGTCGGGAAATAAACAATTTTGTCGTTACTTAAATAAAAATACTTAATTCAGAGTTTAAACAATTTTCCATAAAATGATCAATGTGCTAAAATCAATGTGCATATATACCAGATACGGTATTCTTTGAAATTCTTTGATTTAAGGCCTATCAAATAACCTACAGCAATGAAAAAGCAAACAAAATTTCAAGGCTTAAGTGAGAGTGGAAAATAATCAATCTATTGAAATGCTAATGACCCCATTAGCAAACCTATACAGAAATTATTTCCGTCGGTAATTGACTCGATTTTTTAAAAAGAAAATTTATTCGTTTTACAGCCGATTGGTTTATAACTCAACTCACACAAGTATTTAAAATATTTTTATATTTTTGTTTTTATTTTTTGATTAAAAAAGTTCTATCAAGCGATAAACAACATATAAAACTGATAAGATTGCGGCTATTCGATTTTCACATAAATTGTCACATTAGTTCAAATCATGTTTAAAACAGTAGATATTTACTCCGCAATGAGTCAAGAGCACCGCAAATGTAGAAAAAAATTGAAAGGACCTTAAAAATGCTGTTTAAAGCATATATTTTGTATATATTAATCTTACACAATGTCGCGTATAGTGCCAAAATTCTCATGGTGTATCCGTATCATACCGTTTCGCAAACGAAACTTGTGCAGCCGTACATCGAAAGATTAGCTGACCATGGCCATGAAATAACCGTCATCAATGCCTTAGGGAACAGGGATGCTATAAAAAATATACGTTTCATTGCTGTGCAAGAAATTTTTAAAGTATTTAAAGGTAAGTAAATCAAAAGGATCTAGCTTTATAGTTATTTATAAAAGCTAATTATGAATAACTCTCACTTAATCTTCTACATATGTGACTTTGTATTATGGTTTGTTTTCTGTTTTTTAGAAATTAGGAATAACTATCGTAAACCGGTCACCAAATGGCAAGAGGCAAGTTTATTTTCGGAGTACTTCTACAAAATATCGGAATCAATACTTAGAAACTCCGAGGTAAATGCACTCATTCAGCTTCAAGGTAAATTTGATTTAGTTGTGACTGAAGTGGCATTCGTTGATGCACTATTTGGCTTCGCACAACATTTCCATGCGCCAATCGTCGGCATAGCTGCCTATGGATCATCCTGGAATATAGATTCTTTAGTGGGCAACTCAGCGCCATCAGTTTATGAGCCCATTTCACCCCACGGCTATACACCGGGTTTTAGTCTAATCGAACGTCTAAAGAATTGGAATTTTATAATCGAAGAAAGGTTACTCGAACAATTATTATATACATCAAAGCAGGCAAAACTCTATAACAAATACTTTCCAAATGCAAACGTGCCACTGCATGAGCTGAGGCACAATTTCTCGCTGGTGTTGATCAATCAACACTTTACATTAGGACGTCCACGTTCGAATGTGCCCAACGTGATTGAAGTTGCTGGCATGCATATACCAAAGCACATAGAGCCACTTACCGATGAACTGGAGGCATTTATTAATGGCGCACAATATGGTGTCGTCTACTTTTCATTTGGCCACGATATCCCAAGCACATTTTTACCCGAAGACGCAATTGAGAAGATTGTGAAAACCTTTCGAAGGCTTAAACAACGTGTCATCTGGAAATTCGACGCAGATCATTTACCAAATAAACCGGAAAATATCTATATAGGCAAATGGCTACCTCAAATGGCGATACTGGCACATCCCAATGTCAAACTTTTTATAACGCATGTTGGCACGATGAGCCTCATCGAAACAATTTATTTTGGCACCCCAGTGCTGGGTTTGCAACTGATAAACGAAAAGTTTTCGAACATTGATCGCTTGCAAAAATTGGGCATTGGTGAAAGTTTTGATTTACGTGAGTTTTGCGTTGAAAAACTCACAAATGGCATAAATAAATTAGTAGAAAATCCGCAATATCTTAAGCAAGCTCATGTTATGTCGAAGCGGTTTCGGGATCAACCAATGACTCCATTGAGCACGGCAGTCTGGTGGACGGAATACGTAATTCGACACAAAGGCGCCCCCTACATGCGCATCAATGAACAGGATTTTCCATTTTTGCAATATTATGCCTTAGATGCCATAGCATTGATCTTTGGTAAAGTATCTCTCACATTGCTAATTGTGAGTTTTATAGCTTATAAAATGTATAACAGGGTTTGGTGTACTCCATCGCATATTGGTTTCAATTTATACAATTTTCGCTAATTTTTATTAACGTGTATTTACACATATAGACAGAAGAACACGAAAACTGTTTTAACACTGCTTTGCAAGATAAGCCACATTTGTGATAATGGCCAATATTATTCCTAAACAACAATTGGATTTATTAGCATCAATTTAAACATTTATTATACAATAGACACTTTATTATGATGTGTAATTTAAATAAAAAAATTAATATAACACTGATTTTCATTAAATATTTGATGAACAAAGAATTATTTTAATATAGCAGTAAAATAATTTTTTTTTTAATTGGGAAATGGCTTTCTTATGCTATTATACTAAAAGAATATTTCAAAGGTACCTACATAAAATACACATATGCATAATAATAAATTTTATTATACATATATTACTGTAATACTGTCTGTAAAAAAAAAACTACACAATTTTAGTGCTATTCTTTTTTATTGTTATATAATTATTATTTAATATGTTATTAAAATAAAGACTTTTCAAAATTTTTTAGCTGCTTTAATATATTAATTTTACTAATATAATAATATGAATTTTTCTTCAGTCTCTCAACTTTTTGTAAGCAGCCTCAACTTTATAAATACGAAGTCTGTCGAAAATTCTTTTCTAGCCGCTCATTACGGCTTACGACATCAATCAGTAGCAAACAAAAAGAATTCTTTAAAAAAAGAAAAGTGAACCCAAAATGTTTGCACAATTACACATCAAATTGCTTAACAAAATGCTTCCTTACTCGACATAGGAAATGGGTATATTGGGACAAGGACAGCGCATTTCAATGCTATTGAAACATAATGAGCATGGCGAGTATTCTTTCTCAAAAGACATAAAATTGCACCACAGAAAATTCACTTTGAAGTTGTTTTTGTAATTTTGTTTTCTTTACCCTACTTTCGTCTTTATTTTTATGTCTTTTGTGTAGATGTGGGTTTGTAAAGTAGATTAGCAAAAAAGGTGCTGATTACAAGGGTTAATACTCTTTTTTTATAGTTTTTTTTTTTTCGTTACTTGTCAATTATATGATGTAAGACGCCGCGCCATTGGATCGCAAGTTTGACATATTCAACTAATCAAATTATTGACGGTAGTTCCACATTAAAAAAAAGTTTTTTTAAATCATTTACGCTAATCATCGCTGTAAAAAACTAAACTAAAAGAGCTTTCAAATAACATAAATTTAGTGTTTAAAAAATATTAAAGAGCCTATTTTGCACAAAAAAAGCAAAAACAAATAAAAGGGATGTTCTTTAAGTAACGTAAACTCCGCATCCAAAGCTGTCAACGTTGGCTAAGGTATCAACCGCAAATTCCTATTTTCAAATATTAAAAAAATCCTTAAGCATGACAAGAGCGGCTGCATAGCAAAAATACTTAGATATTGTACAAAAAATGTTAACATTTTTTTATTATGAAAATATATATTATTATTACGGTTTTCTTTTTGTTGTTTAATACCAAAGCAACAACAAAATTACATTTTTTGACATTGACGCATATCCTTTTTATGTGTGCACATATATACTGCGCAATTATACTTAAAATAATGCGACCACAATTTTCATTTCATGCATTGTTTCTCTTGTCGTTGTTCTCGATTTCTTTTCTGTTTTTTTTTTTATGCGAGGAATCCTATATAATGGTCGCGTTGGCTGTGCAGCCTCTGCCTTATTAACAAGATTTTATGTTTGGATTTGTCTAAAATCCGGCAACAAAATTACAAACAAAAAATAAAAAAAAACGAAACAAAAATGAACACAAATTAAGAGAAAAGCTTGCACGTTGCAAGAACTCAGCTAAGCAAGACAACATAAAAATGTAGTAAAAAAAATCCTTTTTGCCCTACAGTAGGCTTTGAAAACTCATCGACAAAGCTATGTGCAAGGGTCAAATGACAACGACACTATTAACGCTTTTATAGCCTGGCATGCGGCTTCTATGGCAGTAGTAGCCAAGCTACTGCACACTACCCCAACCCACCGATCCTGATGCGACCCGAAGCGACCCAACCCTAGAGCATAACACTAAGTTGCCAGTCTCATAAAAGCCTAATTAATTAAAATCATGCTGTCAACAATTTTTACTACAATACGAGACGCAAAAGTTTTACTACACATGCCCATGCTACAGCAATGACTTGTGTAGTTCTTTGCGCATAAGTTAAACTCTACGGATTTCTACGCATGTGTATGTACTATACATACTTACACACATATGAACAATCCCATACGTGTATATATGATAAGCAAATAATGCGCACTGGGTATAAAAAGCACTAATTAAAAGCATTCCACAGCATTCATGCAACAACTAAACGCAAATAACCACCCCAAGGAACAAAAAAAAAGAAGAAAATAAATAAAACGTGGAGAAAAAAGAAAACCGACGTCAATGTAGCAATAAAGTAATAAAATCATCTGTAGTGCACGTTAGAAGCGACGCATACGCAAACGCAAACTCAAACGCAGTCGCTTACCCTTAGCCCGCTTTGCCTTTTCGAATATAAAGTTAATCATGCTTCAAAACGCGCGCACGAATATTGAATATAAAGTCAAAGTTGAGCGTCTAAATTAGCAAAGCGACTACAGGCGACGACTGGGAATATGATAGTTTACTCCACACACACACACACTCAAGCATACTTTGGCCACGCACACGTTTACATGCGCACAAGGCAGACAGCAGGAGCACATATGAACATAAAAGCTGCTGCTTAAGCATTTGATTAAAATCAGTTTTAATAAAGTTCTACTTTATTGATGGTGTTTTTTCCCCCACTTGTCTCATTTTTTTTTTGTTTTTAGCTTCCTTTGAGTTTGACTTTTCTGTATATTGTTTTTTTTTTTTCTGCATATTTTCTCTTTTAGCTAGGCATGTTAATTAGATTTTATTATCAGTTCTAAATGTTGCTGAGATGTGGTTTTGTATGCCTGCACGTGCGGGCGAGTGAGTGAGCGGGTTATTTACTTGGCATAATGCCTAAGGGATTATGACTTATTAAAAGGCTTATGAAAGTCAAAGAAGAAACTTTGTTTAATTTATGTTAGTCGTGCCGAAATTAAACTGTTGGCATTTCTTGGCTTAGTTTTTCTGCCCTATGGGAGTTACTTGAATCGCGTAAAGAGTTTATTTGATTTTATTTATTTCTTTGTTATTTTGATCCCCTTTTTTTGTATTTGCATTTGTTGTAACGGGTTTTTTCCATGCGGTCATTTTGTGCTAATGTAATTTAACATAATAGTATATAACCAAATTAAAATATTCATATAAATAAAATAAACGAAAAAAAAAAATCAAATAAAACTTGACCACAGAAGCCACGCACAGCATTGCGTATACTTAATATGTTTCAAATCATAATGCAAGCGCAGCATTCGTCCCGAATCGCTTGCACGCATACATACTTAAACATGCATAGATAACCACAAAAATTGTGTAAATTGTGCAAATATTTTTGATTAGTCTTATTGCTTTTCATACTACATAACACTCAGACACACTCACAATCTCTGGCCAACAACAACAACACAATGAACGACGTAAAGCCAAGTCAGACATAAGCAATAAATCGCATTGTGCGCAATATAAAATCAAATAAAACTTTGCTATCAAATCGAAATTGCCGAAAACATATTTTTATAGCATTTGTTGTTCCTTTTAAATTTTTGCTTGTTTATTTGCCAGTTTTGTATTTTTATTGCTTAAGCCTTAAGTTAGCCAAGTACAAGCTTGCTTCTGAGCAGATTATACGCTATCGGGCTTGAGGGGAGGTCGGTTTATTTGTTGCATTTCATTAGTTTCAATGAGGCTTTTTCGATTTATTATCATAGATATGAGAACATTTTCACCGAGCTGATAATCTTTAAAAAGGACAGAACCAAGGAATCCCGGTTAAAAAAAAACTTTAAACTGCACACATCATTAAGCATAATTAGTGCAATCCTTTAAACTTTCAATTTCCAAAGTATTTTTAGCCTTCATCAATGTTTCCTTAAAATCTTTTTCAGTTTAATTATAAGCTTAACAGAAAGTCTTAGGTAACGAATGAAAAGCACAAAGGGTCGGCTGTTATATGACAAATGATTGTACTTCATAGGAAATGATTACCGATCTTTGAATAACGCATAAGTACTTATACCCCACTTCACCTAAAGGCGGAAATATGAAAATGAAACAATAATTAAAATGTACACAAGATCCGCTATTACAAACCGCAAACGAAGCATAACACAGGGAAGAGGATATTACGCAAATAATAAAAATATATGCATATAAAAATGTATTAAAGTTAAACAAAAAAAAAAAAAAAAAAATAAAAGAAAAAAACAAAACAACAAAAAGGGAGCCAAGTTAAATGAAAGCAAATCTGAACAGTTATTTTTATATTGAAAAAACAGCGCAGCATTGTGTAATCCGCTTGTTAAAAATATGTAAAGAACAGAATGGAACGAACGAATGAATGACTGAGCAACATAGTCCAGCCAGCCACCAAGTAAAAAAAAAAGAAAAAATAAAAAAAAAGAACTCGCACAATATAATCATCATAAACCGGAAATATCCCGACGGCATAACATCCTCTCATAAATTTTTTAAATAGTCTTCTTTTCATTTGTTGCTACATTTTGGTTATGTTGCGTTTCGTTTCTTGCCACTTGTTATTATTATTATTATTTTTTTTTTGTTGTTGTTGTTATTGTGTTGTTGTTATTTGCTTGTTGCTGTTTCGCGTGTAAATACTTTTAAGTATCTAAACGATGAATTGAAGGAAACTTAGCCAACTGCAATAAACACACAAATTAACCCCTAATACCCCAGTGTTTGGTTTCAGCCTTCCCCTCCCCCTTTGCTTTTTATACCGTTCTTCACATTGCAGCACCCCATAGACGCCCGCCGTCCCAAAAGGGCTTAAGCATATTTTATTTCTTATTGTATTATTTTTATTACTTTCTTTTTGTCGTTGTTGTTGTTGTTGTTATTTTCGAAGGACAACAGCATATAAATAAAATATTGCATTTCAAATTTTTGTTGTTTTTTTACAGTGCTTTGCGCTAAATCCCAGCAGGCAGTCGCATAAGAGAAAAATACGTATTGTGTCATAGGTGCGGACGACAAAATAAAATGTATAAAAATAAATTATATCAGAAAATCAAATAAAATATAATTTTCAACACGCTGACAACGTACACATAAATTCAATGAAAACTGTGTGTGTGTGTGTGTGTGTGTTCGGCAGATTTGGCTATGCGCGCACACCCCACCGCACTATGGACCGGCACATAGCCAAAATAAGAACGAAAAAAAAAAAAAATAAAATAAACCAAAAAAAAAGCACTAAAACGCGTTTTCGTTAGCACTCACTTAGCGTTTGTGCCATCACTGCCGCCGTCATCGCGACCGCCACAGCCATCGCCTCCATGCCCTACTGCCCGGCCAATGGTCTTTTATTATTTCACGCCATTTCAACAGCCGTAAGCAACAAGATTATTTATGCGTTTTCAGCATGGACAGGACAGAACAGGACAGGCAGGGAGCGCACTGACAGCCAGCCAAGCCACCAAGCGGCGAACAGTCAGTCAGCGAAGCAACAAAGTGTTTGGCCACCCACTGCGTCAGGCGGCGGGCAGGATGAGACTTTAAAGTGGCCAATATGCCGAGTAAATGTCTGCTGCGTTTACCACCCACTCTCACACTATGCCACCCTACCTCCTCTAGACTACTCGCTCGCTCTCATGCGCTTGGCCTGCCTATGTGCGCGCAACAACTTGGCAACACTATGTGCCCCAGCGCATTTATAGCAAGTTAGCGTGTTGCCACCTCGCGGCAGGACTCATGTACGCTTTGTGTTGTACTGATTTTTAGCAATGAATATGAAATGTTGCGCTACGCTCTTACTTTTACTTTTTTGCGCTTTTCGTTTACTTTTTTTGTTTCTGCTGCCAGTAAAATGCCAACTCATGCCATACACTGAAAGAAACGTACTGAGGAATGACAATTTTATGTCGTTAGCAATTTGCTGCAATTTCAGGCAATGCATGGCATTCACAAATTTTATGCAACACAATATTTCGCTCAGTGCACGGCGCACTGCGTCAGCCGTTGACAAATGACTTCGCTGATGTTTTTTAATACCCGAACCTATCCACCGAAATGAGTCTGTATGGCCTGTGACATCGTTATACGCACATATACAATACAGCGGACAAACTGGCTATATAGTCAACATAGACATGATCCGACTTTCTCGCATACGCATTGCGCATACGTAATTTCTTTTAACGCAACATTTCTTTTCATTTCATTTTGCCATTTGCCATTTTCTGTTTGCTGTTTGCTCTCTCTGAAAAATCTGTTTCATTACAATTTGTGTGCACTTTGTACAATATTTGTTACATTTATTTGCTGCTCGGCTCTCTATTGCGTCTATTTTATTGTTACTCGGTTATTGTTGTTGCTGTTGCCTGGACTTGTAATGGTAACTCGTAAAAATGTTTCAGTTATGCTAAACTCAGCTTAATTTTTTGTTTTCCTTTTTTCGTTTTTTGTTTTTTTTTTGTTTTGTTTTTTGTTTTTGCTTTATTTCTTTTTAACACACCCAACGCCTTTGCTGTTAGAAATCTGTTTGACGCCTTGCATGCAATAAAGGGATTTTTGCTCCCAATTTCAGCATTTCATGTTATTTGTTTTTCTTTTTTTATTTATTTATTTTTTTTTTTTCTTCTTTTCGTTTATTTTTTGCGGCTTCCGCGTGTTGTTTTATTGCGCTGCTACTTTTATTTGTTTAACAGCAAGAAAGCAAGGCAGCAACGTGTAAAATACGAAATGCATATAAAAATTTATTAGCCTACAAATTATATTTGTTTGCAGTTAATGAGTCTGTTAATGTTATGTTAGCATTTGAGTGTTCATAAAAGATCCTTTTAAGGCGACATTGCACAGCCGAAGGCCATAAGCAGAAAGAGTTTTCACCATAATTACTCAATAATTTACTGCGAGTCGTTAAAAATCGGACCCATCTTAAGGCAAAGCCGACAAAAACAAAAGAAAAAACGACAAGAACACATAAATAAAAGAAGTATGTAGAAACAAAAAAAAAACAAATTAGGTGAACACTTCGGGTAATGACTGTTTTTCGAGTGCTCTTAAAGAAGTTACTTGTTTTACATTGTTTTTACATAAAAAAGTTCAAGTTTTTAATACACGTGATCTGTCAAAGCTGATGAATTAGATTTTCGTATTCATCATAAAGCAAATGATTTTTTTTTATATATTTTATAGCTTTTAAATGCACTTTCCAAAACATCAAATAAATAATCCTTAATAAGGTTGCCGCACATCTCACCATCAAACCAGCTTCATATATCTAATGTCCCTCATTCCTTATCGGCAGCGCTAAATTGACTTGGCAGCACCCTTTGCTTAGCGTCTGAGACCATTTGCAGCAGCCTATTTTAAAATTCCTAACTCTCGCATTTTACAGCGAGAGGTAAACCATGCAGATATCCACTACATGCCTCCTTTTAGCATTTGTCCTTGACGTTCATTGGCAGCGCACAATGCGCAACAACTTTACGACATGATTTTTATTATTATAATTTCATATTTTATGTTATGCTTTTCTAAAAAATAAAAAAAAACAAACAAAAGAAAAATAAAACAAACAAAACCTAAACAGTGGAACAAATTGGAACACAAGCTTGGCAGTCATATAGTGAGATTTTCAAAATGGCAGAAAAGAAAGTGCTGCATGTTTTTTGTGAGTTTTTAGAAATATGCTTTATGATTTTTCTTTTACATTTTCAAAGTCGTTTTTTCATATAAATTTATATATGTATATTTTTTTTTTTTTGTTTTATTTTTTGTTATTATGTTTTAACATTCAAAATTTTTGCATATTATTTTTATGTCAATACATATAAGCTGCGAGCTTCTGTTCGCTGTTGCGTAAAATTCAAGCGAAAGCATATAAAACATACAATTCTACTAAAAAGCGAAGGCATGAAATGTATTTACAGTGCTTTCAGCTGCTAGCTGACATTGTAGATTGTTTTGCGAAATGTAAGCAAAAAAACAACAACAACAACAAATAACACACACACACACACACGCAGACACGTGCGTATAGGACTACACACGTTTAAATCCATAAAATATAACCAATTTGTGTCGTCATAATTGAAGATTTTTCCACAGTCACACGGTCGCATATGCAAGATGCGGATGCGGATTCGGATTCGGATTCGTCCGCTTTTCACTCCTAACTTCTACTCTAGACGCACCTCGCACTCCTGTTTCGTTCGATACGTTACACGTTTGGCTCTACTTATCCCATTTGCTATGCAAAATCAGAATCTGTCTAGCTATATTTGTGTTGCCTGTGGGCCTTTAACTGGTTTCATATGTGTTCATGTCCCTTTTTTTTACTGCTATCCTTTTGGCATATATGCTAAACAAACATATGCAAATTTGATACATGGCAGATATTTGACAATTTTTCTGATTTGATGCATGTTTTCTCTTTTTTTTTGTTTTTTGTTTGGTTTTTTCTGCTTTGTGTTTTCTGTGCTTTTTATTTTTCTTCTTCGCCGCTACCTCAATTCAACTTAACATTTTTGATTTAATTTTTGTAGCATACTTTTAAGTGCAATTCTATTTTTCGCTTTGTCTTAAAATTTTTAAGCATTTTGCATTGCATTATACATTTATTTAAACGTTTTGAACTCACAAATCTGCTTAAAAATAAATTGAACAAATATAACAAAAGAATATTTATAGGGTATTTATATTACATACATAAAAAATAAAATGTAAGCGTTTACTTATTCAATTAAATTATTAAACTATTATAAAATTGTACACATGTACAACAACTATCAATAATCCTTGCATGCTGACAAAAAACTGTATAAATACATAAGAAAACAAATCGAAAACAGAGCTAACAAAAAATCAACCTGCAAGAGGCCAAAATCCTTTTTTCAATGCATCACACAAAAAGCCGTTAGCCAACGGGCAATCAGGCATAAAATCTATTACTATATATGGAGCGTGTTTAGCTTAGCTGCTGCTGCTTCAGCGGCTGCTGTTTGAAGGGTGTGGCTTTGTTGTGGGTGATGATGTTATTGTGAGCGCAATGAAAATCCCAAACATTTTTAAAAGCCAATTCGTTAACGTAGAATTTTGCGCCAAGAATTTATAAAGTAATAAAAACATAAAAGAAAAACAAAACAAAAAAATGAAATATATGGCCAACAATAACCACAACAACAAGAACAGGGCAGGCTTAACCCAGTCAAACAAAAAGATAAACAAAGGCATTGAAAAAGGCACAACAACAATAGCAACAACGAAACAGGTAAGCTAAGCAAAACTTCGCAAATGAAGCCAAACAAAACTAAAGTCAAGGAAGGCAAGCCTCGAGTTGACTTAAGACTTGCCCAAGAAGAAAATTCATAATAAAAAGCCAACATGCTGCAAAAAGAAAACAGCAAAAAGTAAATAAATAAAAATAAATGAATTGCATGAAAGGTAAATCATACAAAAGAAATTCCAATAATTACTTTGAACAATACGCGCACGAAACAATCAAAGACTCAACGCCAAAACTTCAACCAATTTCAGCTGACCAAGTCCTGCAGCAGCCTCCTGTAGGGCTACACTCCGCATAGTTTGCTTACTACCAAAAATCACAACACTCCGTGCCAAGATCGACGCAGAAGCACGAGCGCGGCAAAAAGAAAATGAAAAGTTTTGTAATTAAAATTGGAAAATTTTTCAGATAATACTTCTCTTGATATTTTTTTTTTTATTTTATTTTATTTGTATGCGCGTCATTTCATGCTCTTTTTTTTCATTTTTGTATCACCGTACTGCTACTAGTTCAATGCCTTATTTTTATATTAATGGCCAAAGTGCGAGCAGAGCAGCCACGAGCCAACTTTGTTCCAGGCAACGCATGGCAAGGATGCAGTCCTGCTGCTTTTGTTGCTGCTGTGCTGTGCAACGCTGGCCAATGGCGCATGATTGAAGGTTTTCAACGTCATTCGCTAATGGCGCAAAATACCAATAAATGTTAACGTCGCATTGTTGTAGGAATCTAGCATTTTTCATGAAGCTCTTGACGCCTTTTTTATGAGCTGCATTTGCCGACGTGTTGGCAACTTAAACTCCTTATTATTAAGAATTTAATAATATTGAGATTAAAACTATTTGAAGAAAACTCCATTTTAGTCAAAGTTCATAAAATGCACTCAGATAATTCTTGAAAGATTTAAAAAATGCACAAAGCCTTTTTCTGATTTTAGTCTTGACCACAAATAAAAAGCAAAAGTAATCCTTTCGAACTAATATAACTAAAATATAAAAAAACTTTGTAATAAATATAGCCAACCCTATCGCAATGTGTCAACTGTGCCTTTCGTAACGCATATGCACGAACAGCTTTTGCGTAGGGTAAGGCAAATAGTTTAGAGTCTACACTTAATGGCATTTTTGCAGTTTCCATAGCTTTTCTTGCCTTGCACTTTGCCGCTCGGCGCCGCCCCATCAAACCCTCGCTCGCAATTCATTTGTTTGCTCGTCTATGGCATCTTAGTCATTGCTGATGAGTTGCCAATGTTGTGTGTGTCACGGACAAGTGGCCAAAGTTCTGGGTGTGATTCATCTCAATGTCTGGGTCGGATCTGTGTGCGTGCGTGCATTTGTGGCTTAAGTACGTCGGGTTAAATTGCCATAATTATCATTGGGAATATAATAGCCGAGGATTATTAGTAAACACTGTTTAAGCGTTTGCGTTTAATGTGCAATTATAAGCAATGAAATTGAACTCGGACAATAATTTACGCACAGACACGTCTACACTTCGCACTCATTTAGAAAAGGAAATAAAGAAAATAGTAAAATCGCATACAATTACTTAGGAGTATAACTTCAAATAACTAATGCCGACATTAACTGCAAAGTCTTTAATATTGCATAAACGCCTTTAATATTAAGTGAATGCTTAAGTGAAATAAAACATTAGCTGACAATTATGTGCAATTAGTGCTTATCATTGCAAGAAAGCGTTAAATCAATTATTGTCAGGCTTATTTCAATCATTTCATCAACTATTAATCAACTTCAATTATACGCTGCACTTGATAAATTCGAGACACGCCATGCCAAATGACAGACTCCTCGACGTACTTCCGCCGCCAATTGCATTTCCGAATTGGCAACTTTCAACAAAATCATACTAGCCACTACACACACCCTACCTACAGTAGTGCATCGCATTGATTTTGCACTTGCTGCAGCGCTCAATCAACCTTTGGCAGTGCAAAAAGGTAAAATCGCAGGCAATAAATTTTGCGCTACTTAAGCAGCAGCTTAAGACTTTCAGCGCAGTCACAGTTTCAGTCACAATAATTGTGAGCAGACAGTACAGACAACACTCGTATACACAGTGCCCATGCTGAATACATTATAAGCAAATGGAGCAGGGAATCAGCATTTCTTGCCTGAGTCGTTTAAGTTTTAAAGTGCAGAGTTACCACAATATATTCATGTGCATATGTATGTATGTTCGTATGTATGCATATATGTTATATAAATGCATGCAAATGAGCGCAAATTAACTTAGGCAAGTGGCACACTCGGCAGCACAATGTGCCAGTTACTGCGTGAGAGCTGCAGTCGCCGTGAGCCGTGAGTTGGCGCGGCAACTTAAGCGCAGCATTTGCCACACAACACGGAGGTAAAATGGCGTCAAGCAGCGACTGTCGCATCGCATTGGTGCCGTGACTGCTGTCACTTTCTTCTGCTAGCATCGTTTTCTTCCATTATAGCCGCAGGACAATTTGCAGACAATCTCTAGTGTTGCTGTATATATTTTTTATCTTTTTTAAAATTTTCAAATTTAATTTATGTTAATATACGAACTTCTCTACTTCTGTGTGTCCAAGGATTAGTGGGAGTTTACAAAATCGGAAATCTCAGATGCCTGAAAAACAATACAAAAACAGCTTAACCTGTATTGTGTTGGAGTGAAAAGTGAGACAACAACAACAGCAAATGATTACACATTGACACACACACACATACTCATAAAAATACTAATGCTGGCCTCAAACCTTGCAGCAGCGAGAGTTTTCATTTTTAATAAGTAATTAAGACATACGAAGAAAAGTAAAGGAATGTCTCCAACAACAACAACCACAGGCAAAACAACAAATTAGCAACGCTCTAGTGAAAAGAATTGCATGCACTTATGTGTAAACAAATATAAGTAAGCGCATTAAAATGTAAGTAGGCAAGTATATATGTGTGTGTGCGTGCATAAATATAATAAGTTTACACATACATATGCATGTCTGTTATTGTACGTTGAAGTGCGTACATTTGTAGCATAGCTCAAGGCGCGCACACGTTATTTTCTGCCTTAGTAGCTGCAATAACCGCAACAGCAGCATCAACATCAACAGCAGCAGCAGCATCAGCAGCAACAGCAACAATAGCAACAGCAACAGTAGCAGCAGCAGCTTAACTCTTTATTTTCTACTGCGGTTTAATTAGCTTGCTGCGTTGATTTTGCGCTTTGTGGCTTCATTCTGCCACCTTCATGGCTTTAAGTAATGTTTGCTCTGCTGCTCTGTGAGCTGTTCTGTTTTCATTTTCTTTTCTTTCCTTTTTTATTTTCTTTTTATTTTTTTTTTTTGGTTTTTATGTTTTTGTTTCTTCTTCAACTAGCAGTTGCTTTTTGCAATTAATTTTCTTGAAATTGAAAATGAAGTTTTGCACATGAAACAAAACGTAAAACGCGCTCATAATTGAGTTTAAACAGGTAAAATTGGCAGCGAAATAATTTTTTTTTTCTACGTCTTTTTATTTTTATATTTTTTTCTTTTTTGTTTTTTGTTTTAGAAAGTTTTCTTAAGGCACAAGGTTAAGTAAGCAAAGCGAAAAATTTTTTACATTTGTGCGAAAGTTTCTTAATTGAAAAATATGCAATTTTTATTTCTTCACTTTATTTTCTATATTTAGTGTGTGTGAGTGTGTGTGTTAACTTTAAGCGCTGTGCGAATCAATAAAAATAAATGAATGCGAATGTTAAGAGCGAAAAAAAATCAAAGCCATAAAAAAATTGCACAATGCACAAAAGCTGAGCACCAGCTTAATTTACGCTATATTTTTTTCTTTTTTTTTTTTTGTGCTCATTCTCGCTTATGGCTTATACAGAAGAATCTGAGGCTGCTGCTGAGGCTGCTGTAGCCACACTTACCAAGGCATTCGTTTTATGCGCCCAGGCAATGTACTTCCGGTTTAATTAAACGGAAACTGATTTAATTGCATATTTGATGAGCCGTGGCATGGTCGAACTTGCTAGCAGCAACTTAGCGGTTTTCATTGATGCTCTTGCTTTTGCTGTTGCTGTTGCTACTCTTGTTCTTGTTGTTGTCCTAGTTGATGTTGTTGTTGTTGTTATAACTGTTATAAGCTCACTTATTTATGCAAGCGCGTTAGTCGTTTATACTGTTAAATATCAAACTGTGTAGGCTTTGTGCTATGCACAGACCCTCCACCTTCTCCTTGTTCCCTAGCTCATAGCCACACTTTATTACAAGCAACAGCAAACCGTCAGCAAGTCGTTGCCAAACATTGTCATAAACCCAAGATTGTAGCTTAGCATTAATTGTGATGAATACTAAAAAGGTTTTCTTGCACCTACAGTCGTTGTCACCTAATTACTGACACACACAACGGCCAACTAAGTGCGACCCGTAGGTATTTCACGCCGACATTATTTCAAGCTTCGTTGGCTACAAAAATGCTTTGATTCGTAAGCAGCCACCCACTGAAACAAATAAATAAAAGACATTTTGTTTTTCCTTTCTTTATTTATTTTTTTTTTTTTTTTTTTTTTTTGCACACCATAGCTTCTCTTTATTTGCCCTATGCCAGTTTTTGTGCGTTTTTTCGTTTTTTCAATTTCCACGTATTCACACAATGAAGCTGACTACGTTTTTGTGCGATTGCCGCTGCGTAGCTTAGCTTGCCACGTCGTTTCACTTGCCTACTCATAGTTGACTATCTTATATTATTATTTATTTTTTGTTGCTTTGGCTTTTTCGCTTTTTTGTTATTTATTCTATTTGCCGCTTGTCGCCCTTTTTTCGCACGCTTACGATTTAATTTAATGTGCGCACAATTTTATGAACATGTTAATTTGATATTCAATAAAGTTGGTTTGATTTTCGGCTTTTAATGGATTTTCTTATTTAATGAGAGAGTCTGACGTTTTTAATGTTGTCACTTGTACGCCTCATTTGGATGCCATTATACGAGTATATCGGTTAAGTGACTCCCTCTCTCACACTCTCTTTCTCTCGACTGCGTCTTGGTACCGGTATGCGGTATGTGGTATACGATGAGCTATGCGCAGCGTGCGTGAGTTTGCCGTTTTAATGTATACAAGATTTGATCTTTATGCAAAGAATACGCAATAAAACTCAGCGCGAGTGTGTCAGGCTAAGTGACTTGACTTGGCGAACGAAAAGTCTGTAATGAAATTTGTGCACGCTCTCTGTGCGTCGTAATTATTTTTGCTTATTAGAAAGCAGCCAAACGAGGTACTCATTGCCGTTGATATTTTCTGACAATAAGCAGAGTAATTAAAGACTCGGTTATAAAAATATTCCCATGCGTAGAAAATAGCAAATGTGCAGAGCACAGGCTTTATTAATTCTGCAGTTCGATTACTATAAAATCCACAGACATGCACAGCACTAAACAGAGAAATGATTATCTATAAATGTGGCATCTCATGAAGAGTTTCAATAAAATCTTTTATGTTATGGTAATAATTTAAGTGCTTAACTTAAGTATATCAGAAAAATTCTTCACAGAGAAGTGATAAAGTCGAAACTAAACAAAGCTGACAGTCGCCTATTATGCATAATTTCAACGCACAGCACACAAGTGATTGCCAGCAGTAGAAGTAGAAGAAGAAGAAGAAGAAGAAACCGACAGTAAATCTTACTTCCAAATGTTTAATAAATTATCTTCATTCTAGCACGCGAATATGGTTTTTACTAGCTAAAATATTGTGTATATATAATATGTTGGAGCGAATATTTATCTTATTGGATTTTGAAGTAAACTTTCGCAGAACGCTAATGGCTTTCGATTCTTAAATTGCAGCGAAGCTAAGTTTTAATTATCAAAATAATTTGAAATTACAACGAAACACCTGCCAACGTTGGCAGCAACTCAGCAACTAATGAAACTTTGCTCTTATGCTGTGCACTTGTTTCGGCGCACACACACACACACGCACACACACACAACTCATACACTTAAACCGACAGACCCAACCACTCGAGTAACCATAAATAATGCTTGGAACGAAAATTGTTTCGCGCTAAAGAAGACATTAACTTATTAAATTATTGTTTCAACCATAATTTCTATACGACAACAAAATTAAAAAACCATTATCGGAAAAGCATTTTCCACAAACCGAAGAAAACAACAGAGCAACAAAACAATAAGCAGCGAGCGTCAAGGACGCTAATTTCTGTGAGCAGGCACTTACGCTTCGTCCACCGCCTATTCCCACACACACACCCACACACGCAGACACGAGTTACACAACAACAATAACAACAAGAATATACAAGTATTTCCGCTTAATTTATTAACCATTTTTTTCTTTTTGCTGCCTATATTGCGCAGTGTGAGAGAAGGCTCGTGTAGGCTTTAGCAGCAATAAACTTATTGACTTAGTTGTTATTGTTGTTGTTGATGTTGTTGTGGCTGCTGCTGTTGTAACTGTGAGGTATGTGGCCCAGTAATTTTTATCAGCGTATTTTTATGATTTGCACATAATTATAATTGAAATTGTTTTTGCTTTGGCTGTTGCTTACTTACGCATGTGCAAGTGTTCGGCGAAGGGCAAGGGGAAAACGTGAAGTGTGCATAGTCAGTGCTTTCGGTAGCTAGCCTGGCTGCTGCCAATAAATAATAGAAACAAGTCATAAACTGTTAGAACGATGTGCGCAAGGGTGGCAGCATTCTGCTTGACTGCGCCAGGCTAGGCTACACAGGTTGAATGTCCTTTGCCATTGCCTTTGCCGTTGCCTGCTGCTGCTGCTGCAGCTGGAGGTTGGCGTATTTCGCCTTGAATGCGCATATTAATAAACAAAGTTAATCATTTAGCATAATTGAAATTTTTACGAGACACTTGGCAGTTATATTGATTGAAAAAATGTTAACCTAATGCAGGTAATCATAAGATATTACGCACAAAAGTATGCAGTAAAATATTTACTACCAAATGCAGACGATTTATGCAAAAATTTCAATTATTCTCCACGCCTATTAATAATATCATTCGTTGCTTCACACCTTATAAGCATTGTCATTATTTTCACGTATATTTCAAACAATATCATTGAGAAAAAGGAAAACACAAAACACGAAAATAAAAAGAAAGCAATGCACATGCAGAAACAGATGCAATTCTATACAAGGAAGTGAGAGACAGGCAAAGTGGCAAACTGCTTACAGGTCAGGTGCACCATCCATCGCTTGTTCAGTTACAGTTATTCTTTATCGTTGATTTCATTCATCGTTGATATTTCACCCTACTTTTGTATGACAAGATGCCTGCCTGGCAGTGTATTCCTTTTTGTTAGTTATCCTGGCAGCTGCTGCTGCTGTTCCTGTCGTTTTTCGCATTATTTTTTCTTCTGTGCATTTCTTCTTTTTTTTTTTTGTAGCTTCTCCTTCTTTTACCATAGTGACTATGGAATATAGAGTAATGCACATATGCACGTGAGTTGATATATATATTTTTTAATCAAATTTATGCGCTTGACTGATTTAAAAGTTGATTCCCGTTGCTTCCAGTTGCTTCGGTTCACGTCATGCGCTGCAACTCATTTAAGACTTTTTGCGTATGTGTGCTCTGAAATGTTTACACGGCTGTGTTTTATAATATTGAACCATTAAAGCATTCAACTTTAAGCACAAATAACTGGAGTATCTTTCCTTCGCTTAACTTTGACTTTTTTAAACACATCATGTCAATTGTTGACAAACAACTCAATTGCCAGCAGAATGTGAGAAAGCAACAACTGTAGAGTAAAGAACTTTTTTCTGTTATCCAATGACGATATGGAAATATGGCCTCCGCCGCATCCACAGCATCCCATAAGCCACTGCCACGTTGGAATACGCAAACACAAACAAGACAAATAATGCACGACCATCTAAATGCAAACTGTCTCGCACATGTGCAGGCATTTCGATAGCCCAAACTAAATTGAAGAAAAAGTGAGAGCAAATACTAATTGAAAAACTTTGTTGCATAACTCATAGCTTCCGTGTGAATTTAAACAATAATGCTTTGTTAAGCTGCACACAATTAGCAAGCGAACACGTCTGCCAATAGCATACAGTAAAGTACTTTCGGAATTGCTGCTTAAGTAACACAAACCTGCATATTTTGTTGCATCTTTATGCATAGTCTTAAAGGGCGAGTAACTCACATTCCGTATACGTCGCGGAGCACTTTAATTTTCCGTATCGCGCGCTCACTCACAGCATGCAATCAGTTCAGTTGTGCCCCCAAAGCACAAACGAGAACAACACCTTCGCGTGCACGCGCGCGCGCTCACTGCCAAAGTGGTGAGCACATAAAAAACAATAAAACATTTGTTTGCAGCTTCAACGCACGTCAAAAGTAAGCACAGTGAAGCAGTACATTTAAATTAAATATTAAATTTTACAGCATCATAAAAAGCGCACATAGTGTGCAAAACGAAAATGAGAGGAACCAAACCCCAGCATACATATGTACTTCTTTTCAGACATTCTTATATACATTCAGGTATATATACCCACACACATACATATATACAAGCACAGCGGCATGCAAGAAGCGCTCCTGATGCTACCTGCAAAATTGGCATGTGTATGAGAAGCAACGCGTTTAAAAAGCGGCAGACAGCAGCACATGCAGGTGGCAGGGTTTCACATCCTTGATCGAACACTTGTACCATAGACGCGGAGCAGCACTCACGCAAAAACACAAATCAGCCACAAGCAAAAAGCCAAAACCAAAAACAAAAATTTTGCCATGTGCAGACAGTCATTCGCCACAAAAACCAAGACTTTTGCTGCCAGCAAATATCACTACGCAAGGGTGCCAACTTTATCAAGATTGCACCCAAGGGGGCGTGCCTCCTATATAATATTGGACACTTTTAGCACATACTGCTTTGCCAAGGCTGGCTGCAGGGGCAACTGTCGATGACATTGAACGCGTCAAGGCAGCAGCTATATCTGCAGCTAAAGTCGCATTTGGCTACATACTCCTTGCGCTGACTGTAATGCAATTGTCACATGCGCATACATCAGCCTAAAAGTAGACTATGAAAATCCTATATGGGGAAAGCGAAGGAAAACTGCTAATGGCCACATGTAACTTTTTCAATAACGCTTAAATATTGCACAGATAGTTGCTTATATATGTCTGTATATATATATATTCTCGTATATATTGCCAATATGTCGATCAAGGCAATTTATATTTCCGTTACCGTTAGCAGTTCGCCTGCGGGTGGGTCGACAAAGTTTACGCTTTAGTTGCAGCGCACAAACGCAATTGAGGTCATGTCCATGCGGTATTCATTGTTCACTACGTTGACGACGATGTCGACATCAACATTGACGACAACGACGACGTCGACGTCGAAGTCGATATATGCCAAAGCATTAAGCTGGCATTTATTTCAACATTATTTGACTTTTTTTTTTCCTTTAGTTTTGTTGTTTTTTTACTATGCTCTGTAGAGGCTAGCGTGCGACATATTGAAAATCATTGGCAGCACCACTTTTATAGGCAAATAACGTTGAAAAAAAACAACACAGAGAAGACGTGAGAGCGTATCAATTTATACATGTTATCGGCAGAAAATATGTGTGTTTTCGTTATTTGTCTGTTGAAATGCAATGGCGCTCTATATTTTAGGCTATATGTGTATATATACATACATGCACAGACACATATATGAGAGGCAAAAGCAAAGGTCGAAGGGTTTGCGCTCATAGGCACACATTTTTATTACATTGAAAATTTGCATAAAATATTTACGCAAATGGTTGTTATTCGAGCATAAATATACGTCGATATATATATATACTTGTATATACGTATGTACGTATCTATGTGTGTGCAGGTCTAATACATGTGTGTGTATGCATGTCCTTGCGCACCACGACTTTTGGCAGTCAGTCAAATATACTGTGCCTACTTCATGATGTGTCAGCTGCATAGAGATACACATACATAACATATGCTATACGTATAGAGCCTTTATTATGTAACAAATAGCACATAAAAGATTTAATGAATTCGATTTTCTCGTCTGTTATTAGTTTAAAATGTTTTGAAGTTTAGTATAATAACACTTAAGAACATTCTATTATTTTCAATTAATATTTAACATGTTTTATGCAACGCGATCACATTTAGCAGTTTACACGGTACATGTCAAACAGCAATCAGTCACAGTGCACAGCGAACGCCAAAGGACGCCAAAAAACTCGAAAGCCCTTAACCCGAAACAAACTGACACCAACAACACACCTACACACACACACTAAACCGTTAGCCTGGCATTGCACGCTCCATACATGTCCATGCGTCGTAGGCCAAATGTCTGCCTAATGCTGATGTGCATGCAAATCTATTGGTTTGCTTTTTTCTCTCACTTGCTTGTGCCCTAAAACAACGACTGTCAGACTCACTGCGGTTGATTTTATAAGAAGAAGCTCCGCAACAACAAAAGAAACACATTCCCTTGCTTCGAGTCGCATAACATGGTCGCGCATGTTACATGCAGAGCCACCATGTCAAGCCATGCCGAAAGGAATAAAACAAAAACAAATGGCAAAACTACATGTAAGTTTATTTTAAAGAATAGCAAAGTGTGACGCAAAATCTATACATATGTTTATATGTATGTGTGTCTATCAACAACTTACAAAGCCACAGTGTGATGCGCAGCAAATGCGCGTCTTGTGTAAACATCCAGAGGCAGAAACATATTAAAGAAGTAAAAGTGTAAGTAATATAATACTAGAGAGAACACATACCTCAGGGCATGCAGTCGAAAACAATTCATGCTCTGAATTTATGCATAAAATATAATACGCATGTTCAATCGAAATTTTAAAAAAATAAGGCTGCTTGCATGTCGTAAATACTGACGTCGTGCGCATTTCCACCTGTCGCAAAGATGTGTACGCCCATACACTTTACAACTAGCAGGCTTATGGTTGTTGTGGCGTTTGATTCCTGAACTAAGGCATAAAATAGCGCATTTAAGATAAAGGATATGTGCAAACACGAAATGTGGAATGTAAAAGTCAACATATGGCGTAAAGATGCGAACGTGCATAGAATCCTTGAACTTTAACGTTCTCCTTAGCTTTGCATTTCACTCTTATGTTATAAGCACACATACTAAGTGGCCAACTTTGTGCGAACAATGCGGCGTTTTTTACTTTTGAATTTGGCCACTTTAAATTTTTTAAAGCCGATTTCAAGGCTAAGCAGCAAAAAGGGCATTTGTGGCTATCTTGAAATCGTGTTTTCTAATTTAAGTACAAAAGCAATAACAAAAACACAAATTAAACAATAATATTTACTGGAGTATGAGCATGCTCCAAAGTCCAAAACACAATTCAATATTTGTCTCAAGTTTGTTTGTATGTGCAGTTGGCATCATTGTTGTTGTTCTTGCTATTGTTCTTATTCTTGCTGATTAAATATATACTAAAGTTACGTAGTTTACTCTGAGTGGTTTTCTTTGTTGTTTGTGCGCAAATTTACCTTTCCCGTGAAGAGCGTTATTGTCTTTCATGGCGTCGAGTGTAAATGAGTGAAAGTGCCACTTGCCCGCTTACTTGTTTTCTTGCTTGCACATTTAACTTTTGTTTAGACTTGGCTGAGCTGTGTAGCTGTTGCTTCATATACAATACACGAACAGATTGTGACCATGTGTGTGTGGCAAATGCGGGTAAAGGTATGCATACTATACACATGTTTGTAGGTACATCTGCAAAAGCATTGTCCTCTTGCTTATTGCTTAGAAGCAATCTTAAGCTGATGTAATTAATTACGGTTTGGAAAATTCCTCAGCGTCTGTGTAGATTCCGCGCTGTCCATTTGGTTATGACCGCATTCTTAAGTATACTACTTTTACATATTTCCAACTTCTCAAATAGGTATTTAAGATTCGAGTAATGGACGAAAAGCAATATAACATATGCCACTTGGTATATTCACACTGGCCTGAGTGTGACAAAATGCAAAATTTATATTTTTTTAAATAATCCGTAGTAAAACTTGAAACTCAATATCAACTTTCACATAATTTCTGCTAAGCTGCAGGGTATTAGCTTGCAATACAATGCAAGTGAAACTAATGTCATTGCAATTGAAGGCAGCTATGTAATATAAAAGCATGCAAACATTTTTTTTTTCCACCGCTAGCAAAAACCTAATAAACGAATACGTACAATGGCATAACAGCTCACACAAGCAGAGGCAGAATTTCAAAGGACAGGCCGGCGAGTGTCGGTTGGCAACACTTAAAAGTGCATCTATGCGTCTATGCCGAAACTATTGAACAACCGGAGCGAGCGGACGCATCCTAATAGAAACCAAATTGCACACTGTAATGCGAACTCAATAGCCAATCCATTGTGTGCCATGTACAGCAACATACTTAATACAAAATACCGACAGTTCGTTTAGGCTTGCGAAAATGTTTATTATAAAATACAAAAAAAAAAAACAATACCAATATAAGAGAATATTATCGATTTGCTATGACCTGACTAGAAAAACGCATTTAAAATTCCATTTAAATGCCAAAAGGACAGGATGAAATTAGAAAAGGAAAAAGTAAGAGGGAAAATAAAACAAATTGAAAATCAAACAGAAAGATTCTTTATTGCAAGCTGCAGTGAACAAGTTTGCTGTGATAGTAAATTAAAATGCAATAAAAATAAATAGAGTGCAAGCTTTATTGGTTAGATTTTATTAAGTTTTCGGCTTTGACTGCCAAAGGCATTTGCTGCTGCTGCTGCTGCTGCTGTTTCGGAGTGTGCGCGTGCGTACACATGTCTGTGCATGAAAATCAACACAACGCTTATCAACTACATTCGACTATGCAAACATCATCGCACAGATGAACGGACGAACGTGCATAAGGCTGACGGCATTTCAAAGCAAACAAAGGACAACTGTGCGTAGCACACCTTGGGCGGGTGATGTTCTTCTTCTTTTGCCTTTACTGGCAGAAATGTTTTGCAATTCGAATATTTTGAAGCTACTTTTCATTTATTTGAAAGTCGATGACATACATTGACAAATTAGTGCAGTAGGTACCTGTAAAAAAGTACGTTAGCTATTTGGTAATCTGTTTTACAGACAACAAAATGTTCAGGACTAAGGCAAGCATTAAAAATCATTTAAGAACTTCCATAAACAAAGACGGCGAACAGCAGACTGCCACCTTGACCTTGGGGGAAGTTTTCATTGTTATCGAAATATGTGATTGTGATAGAGTTTTTGTAGATAGTTTAGTGTTTCTCTTAATTTCCCTAGGCCGCATATGTAGGGCTATAAATGTTTAAAACTTTATAAATCCAGTTCATTATTAGTAGTTTAACGGTTTTTTTCATAACATCTCATTCTAACCTTCGCATAAGTTTTTGTTTTAAATTGAACTAAACTGATGTTAGCAAACCAGGCATCACTGTAAATATTGTGTAGCAGCTTACATGCAAATTTATTGAAATATTTGAATGCTTGAATGATTTTTCTTTTTCCTTATCTCTGCTGCTGGAAAACCAATTTAATGCAATGTCAATATTTGCTGAAGTTCGTTATTAAAAATTGTAAATGCAGCAATATTGTTGAATATCATTCACATTTTCGATATAACCGCCTTGAAAATGTAGTTATGACAATAACAGAATGTTTTCGAACAAAAAATGGCAAATAAAAATAAAAATAAACATTACATAATTTATATTTTGAACAAAACTGTCAGCTATGCTTAAGACGGTTTGTCCCAAAGGAAGAATGAATTAATTAAAAAAAAGCACACAAATACAAAATACCATAAAAATTAAATCTATCATAAACTTTTCCCTTCCTATTTTTTAAATACACATATTCCAATATTGATATACGTACGTAGATACTTTTACATTAACATTAATTGCTTAATCAATAAAGTATTAAGTCCTTCTCCATTAACTCAGCTAAGCATCTTTAAGGAGTCAAGTAAACCTAAACTCGCCTATGTAATATTTATGGCATGAATGAAGCACATTTTTACATGCTTAGAATACAAAAAAGCCGTTAAATTGTATTTCATATTAGGATCATCACTCGACAACATTTTGTTGTTTAATGCATGAAGAGCTAAAATTTTGAAGAAGATATCGTTGATACGAGAGTTATCGGTTTGCTTTACTGTAAATTCGATATTCTAAACGGACCTGATATTCAAATTCATGAAATTCGTAAAAACAATCGGCTCCAACTATTCAATATTCAAATTATTTGTTTTTTATACAGGTTGCAAAATACCCAGTGACAACAATTGACAACAAACCGCAGCCGATTCGCAACCCAAACAAATACTTGCAAAGCTTCTTCCTCTGGTTACGTAATACAAATGCTAGCAAGTCGCAAAACATCGACATCAGCAACAACAACGTAATAAATACCATTACATTTTATTCTTGTTACAAGTTTTTACAAATACTTAAAAAACAAACAAGTTCTCAAGAAACTGCAGCATACCAAACCCAAAAGCAGTTTACAATAAAGCCAAAATAGCACTCAAAACGACCGAAGCACCGACCATTGCATAACCGGTCGAATAAACTTCCTTGATTTTGAGAAAACGGCCGGTATCCCAGAGCAAATGGCGTACACCGTTGGCAGCATGAAAGCCCAATGGATAAGCATAGATGAATTTGAGAGCTGTGAGGGTGGCGCCGCTCAGCTGAAGTCCTTCTACCATAGTCACATAATGGCTAATGTCGTGCGAAGAAATGAGTGCACCTAAGCCGAGCACATAAACGGCACCACCCATCGCCAGGCCAGTACCGCGATGTGTAATTGACAGCATGGAGGTCAACTGAGGTTTGTAAATGGTCAAGTGTGGCGACAAATTGCGTCCTAGTCGATCATTCTTTTCGAAGTAGGTCTCGTCTTTGACAGTTGATCCAATAGATACAACTTTCAGTGAAACTTGCCGATTGGCCGCAGCCATTTGGAGCCCTTTAAGCATTGCGGGCGAGCGCGTAAGTGTGCCAGAAAGTGCATACCTATGCCAGTAATTTTTTAATTAAATACTATGTAAGTAATTTTAAAAATATCTTACATTTTGTGTCGGTAATATATGAAGTCGGCTGTTTCCTTCTATTTTATCAGTGCGAAAACAACATCTGTTTTATACTGAGTTGTCAGGTATTTGCACACAACAACCCAAATTTATTATGTGTAAGAGTGAGAAAGAATGACTTGGTGCTCTGCAAACCCTATTCCTGTCAGGTGTTGGCAGGCATGCGATACTAGAAAGTATCGTTGGTATCGTTATTGAAGAAACATTCCCACTTCAGAGGTCGCTCTATCTCATAACAAGCTGATGACCGTTGGATTGTCATTTTGCTGGAACAAAGACGGTAATGCCAGAGAATATATAATTAATATTATACATATTATCTGCTACACTGGTCTTCTTCGCTAAACATAATATATTGGTATTTTTGCATTATTTTATTATTTAATTTTTAGAATTACAATATGTAACAATAACTTACTTATTAAATGCAAAGCCACTGCATTTTTTCATGTGCCTCTCTTTCTTACTAGTGTACCAGCCGATGTATCAGTGAATGAGAAAACAACACAATTAATTCATTGTTAAATCGAATGCAATTCCAGCAACGTGCATCAATATAGTAGTTAAATATATTTTGTGAGCTGTAAGGCCATGAAATGATTGTCTTCTTTTTATTCAAATAAGTATTCGTCTTAATTCTTATTCAATCGAAATTGATTTTGTTTTCATTCTTCTTAACGCGAAAAACAACTCTGACGTGTCTCCTAGTTTTACAACACTGACAGCGACACGCCAATTTTTTTGGTCTGCTGCTACTCGCCATTTTTTTCGTGATCGCTTACTTCTTTTTGCTGTTGAAAGCGCGTGGCAAACGTCGGTACCAGTCGTCTGTGTCTTCGGTTGTGTCTTCGTGGCGGTGCAGTTTGCAGTTTTTATAATATATTTTCATTTGTAATTTCCTGAGAAGTACGTGAAAAGAATTTGGAAATATGAAAATCTACAAAGATATCATTACCGGTGACGAAATGTTCGCTGATACCTACAAAATGAAACTCGTAGACGAAGTCATTTACGAAGTCCAAGGCAAGCTAATTTCACGCACACACGGCGATATTAGACTTGAAGGTTCGAATCCATCCGCCGAAGAGGCCGACGAAGGCACCGACAGTGCCAGCGAGTCCGGAGTCGATGTTGTGCTTAACCACCGTCTACAAGAATGCTTTGCATTCGGAGACAAAAAGTCCTTCACTCTCTACCTCAAGGATTACATGAAGAAGGTGCTGGCCAAACTCGAAGAAAATGCTCCAGACCAGGTCGATGTGTTCAAAACTAACATGAACAAAGTAATGAAAGAGGTGCTGGGTCGCTTCAAGGACTTGCAATTCTTCACCGGAGAATCCATGGACTGCGACGGTATGGTCGCTATGTGCGAATACCGTGATATCAATGGCACCAGTACACCAGTGCTTATGTTCTTCAAGCACGGGCTCGAAGAGGAGAAATGCTAAAACAAAAAAGCAAATAGCTGACATTTACCAACCAACAACCCCAACACTAACAGAAGTACGACTACGGGCGTCTGTACCAACATCATCAACAACATCCGTACGCAACGCCCATATACTCAATTCAGCCTAATTTTGTAACTATTTTCTATATCTATTCACTTATATATATTTGCTAGATCGAGTTATTTAGTTTCAATTGTTAAGTTAAAAGCAAAGAAAATTTTACGGATGTTCTACAAAATTGCAAATTGTTTCGATTTTAAACTTTTGATTTCATTGTTTTATACGAGCAAGCTCAAGAATTTTAATTTATCAAGTTAACAACTAAAAGAGAAACAGCCGCCACCGTTTTGTATCACCAACAATTTGTACTACAGAAAAACCGAAGAACACTAATTTAAAGTCAACTCCGGCTGGCGTAGCTTAGTAAACGAAATTTTGTAATAAATTATTGTAACTAAAAAAAGAAGACATTTTTGATAATACCACGCGAATTTTGTATGTATTGGTTTTTTGTTTAATTTAAGTTAAAAAAGTTGCAAGCAACAGAAAAAAAACGCAAATTACGAACAAAAATTAAAAAGAAACCATATGCGAAACAAATTACCCACTGCTTTTCTTTAAACACCATTTTGGTGTTGCTTGACATAAATGAGTTTTTTTCTACCTGCCCAGACGGTCAACGACACATGTACAGTGAGTCACAAAGCAATGGAAATTGGCAATGCATGCATACACAGCTAAAAAGGCGTATGCGAAGAAAATATGCTTGGAATGCTGACGTCACGCTGCGCTCACTACCGCCGCCTGTGCAGATTTTGCATTCATTTCATTACTATCTTTTGTTTTTTATTGCAAGCGTGTCCCACATTTGCACTCGAACATAACCTAATTTTTTGCTTTTACTTCGTGCATAGTTTTTTCTAAAGCAGGATTTGTTGCTTTTTGTGTCTGTTAATTATATATTGATTTTTGCAAATTCTTTGTTTACGTTTTGTTGTAGTTGTTTTTGTCAAAGTTGTACTTGTTGCGAATTCAGTCATTGTCCATATATATGAATGTGTGTATGTAGTGATAAACAGGTCAGTCACGTGTTACAGTGAAATACCCAAATATGGAAACATTTTTTAATATTTTCAATAATATACTTGGAAATTATTTTCTATAACTGCATTGCCCCAAAAATCCAGCAAGACTTCATATAAAGCGATGGAAGCCAATTTTACCAGTACATTTGCTGGTTTTTAAATATTTAGAAGAATGCATCATATAAATAATAAAGAAGAACCGCTGGAGCAAACCAAAAACATTTTTTTAATACTTAAGGCTTTTTAAGCTGAATGTAAATTATTTAAATAATTTTAAGTGACGTCAAATGAATGCTTTGTTCGTGAATGACAATATTCAATAAGAAGAAGAGATTTAAATAGCACATCGTTGCGATGTTACTACTTTATTAAAAAAAGTATATAATAGCTAAATTGGCCGTGTTGTTTAAACAATTAGTAGAACTAATTTAACTGTTTTAATAATTCCAAAGGATTTCGTTCGCTTCCGAGGCAACTCTCCTCTGATTTAATACCCGGTTCACATCGAATTTCGATTCTCACATTCCCAGCTGTGATAACAATGGAAATAAAACAATAAATATTCATATGAAGCTGATTTATGTACAAATGAATTTATTTTTAGTTCCTGTTCAGTTTTGATTCGTTTTGCAACAGTTGTACTAAAGTTGCTTTTAACAATTTGATTCTTTTCTTTAAACTTTCCTTAATAAAGAACATACATTTTATTTAAAAAATCATTGTTTCGCACTTTTCAGTCAATTTAGTTATTTGTTCTTGGTAGTTCAACAATCGATTTAAAACACTTTACGCTTACTATAATATTTTCGGTTTTTGTTGCTTCTTTTACATGGAATGGACCAGTGGCTTTGCGCACGAATAAGTAAATGTATAAATAAAAATGAATAAATTAACAAATTGCAGTGGAAAACAAAATGCACTAAACAAAATATAATGCATTGTTGGTTTAACAAACTTATGCCAAGAAGATTTGATACTTGCAGTTTCTGTAACATGCTAAAATTAAATAACTACTTGTACTTTCTGCATGAAGCTATACTGTACAACAAGTACAAAGTAGTTTCATATATACATTTGCATGTATACGTGCATAGGCATTGCATATATATATGCATATACATATATGTTCGTAAAAAACAGTATGTACTAATTTAAATATTTATAAACGTAAAAAATATGTTAATTTTTTAACTAACGCACAGAAACTGATTTGTATCACACATAGTCGAGCTGTATATAGATTTGTTTAACACCAATTGACTCGAATATCATGCGCGTATGCGACACAACATATTTTGGATCAATATTCTTCGAGACCTCCAGTTTGATGGCACCGACGTAGACATCCGAGCAGAGAGTCCAAAAATGCGGTTCTTGCACTGCATACACACCTGCCAATCCAGTGACTTTTTGGTAGCATTGCGGCAGTAATCGATCCAATGCGGTCGGCTGTCGCTGCATTAACACAAACACGGATTCTTTAATTAAACTAAGCACACTCAAGCCAATTAATAAAGCTATGAAAATCGAACAGATCGGATCCGCGATCATCCAGCCGAACATTTGCATTAACACAGCCGATACGATGACGCCCACAGAGCCGAGAGTATCGGCGAGTATGTGCAGAAAGACGCCACGCATAATTTGCGAATTACTGCCAGATATGTCGCCGCCATGCGAATGACCATGCCCATGGATGTTGTTGTGCTCATGGTCGTGCGAATGACCGTGTCCTGTTTAATATGTTAGCAAAGTAAACAGATGTATATTTAGACTTCGACATAATTTTATAACTTATACGCACCATTATCCATAAGCAATGCCTGGTGACTGTTGGTATCGTGATGATTATGCGCGTGTCCATGTCCTCCACCACCACCGTGCGAGTGCCCGTGTCCACCGCCGCCGTGGGAGTGGCCATGACCGCCATGATTGAAGGCATAAATGCCGACCAGGTTCACTAGCAAACCTAGCACAGAGACAACGAACAGGCGTTCGTGTTTTACTTCGGGCGGTTCAATTAGACGCTCTACGCCCTCAGCCAAGATAAAAAACGCAATAAAAATTAAGAACAAACTGTTCACAAAGCCGGCCAACACCTCGGCGCGCACGTAACCATACGAATATTTGTCGTTTGCCTTCCAACGCGTTATTAACGACGCGGCCAGACCAGCAATCAGACCCGTGCAGTCGAAGAACATGTGAAAAGCATCGGAGATGAGACCTGTGTCAACGTTATTAAAATAGAATCTTAACTTTATTATAGTCAGACTATTTATGATAAGATAAGCATAAATCTAAACTCTTCTCATTTCTGGCTATGCTGGTGCCATGTGCTGCTGCAACAAGTTTAACTTACCTAAACTATTCGTCCAGATGCCATACATAAGCTCCACACAGGCAAAGCTCGCGTTGAGCAAAAGAAAAAGGAACAGATTTCGGGAATTGCGGTCGGAGAAAATGAGACGTTTCCAACTGATAATTTTTTCTTTTATGCGGTAGCCAAAACTGCTGCGATCTTTATGCGTCAAAGGCAACATTTTTGTGATATTGTAGCTTAGTTGAGTTTACAATTGACCTAAGAGAAGTTTTGTTGTTAGCTGTGAACACTGCTTATCATTATCGCTTTTTGCTTACGTGGTGCTATTATTTCGTATTAGCTTCGTAAAGAACTAGCTTAACGGTTTTTTTTTTTGCACTGGTTTTAAGCAACAATTGAAGCTTTTGGTTAACTCCACTCGCCGAAGTCGCCGACCGAATCTGAATTGTGTGCGATTACTGCACCTAGACTATTGCACTTTCTGGCCGTGTGTTTATGTTTGCACAGTTGTGCTGAGCGCCAACGTAATATTTATTTATCGACGACGTATAAATTTAATTCATCGTTTCTTTTACAATTTTTGTGACCATACTAATATAGCCATCATGACGTGGGACCAAAGGCGACGCATGGATCGTGTGTAAGTGAGAAGCAACACAGAAATACTACTGTACTGTGTAATAACACTGAACTCTGTGTGAAGCAGTTATGCACAACGTAAAACCGACCTGGATTTTGCTGACGTGAGCATGCTGTCGAACAAAAAGACCCCGAATCTTCATCAGCAAAAACATTTGAGCGGCCTGACAACCATGGTGCAATGTTTGTTTACGTTTTGTTGGCATGTGAGTGCAAGTCAGAAGAGGGGAGAGCCAGCGTGAGTGAGAAATGAGATTTCGTCGTGCTCTGCAAACTCTAGATCTAGAAGAACCGCTATGCTGATGTTGCCAGCTAGTTTCGTCGAAGTTCAATGTCGCTCTGATTGCATGCTTTGCCAGATCGTGTAAATTGTCGAACTTGTAGAGTTGCTAACATATTCATTTTAAAAACGGCCGATTTCAAAAGAATCTCAATTTCTTTTGAGTGCGAGGTTCAGAAACCCAAGCTTGGCTTTTATTGCTCCAATTCCGTGTACCGGCAATTAAAAAACAACAAAAATTAATGTTAACATGATGACATGACATCCTCTGAAATAAGTTCAAATGAAATGAATATCTAGTTATCCTTTCTGGGGATATTTTGCAAGTTGCGATCGTAGATTTTACAATTGTTTGGTTTCTTGGCATAAAGCTGACAACATGAACACAAATTTATTCAAATTTCTAGCCTTTTTCCCGAAATCCTGGGAGAGCAGTGAAAATCTGACGATTTATGGAAGGAATTGCTAGAGAGGTATATTATTGAACCAGCGATCGTACCCGATCTCATGAATAACACCCGGCTAGACCCGGATTTTTTCAAGCGCGATTATAGGCAATCCCCATGGATCGACACTGTATCACCCAACTCACAGATGTTTTCAATAGAGATTCATCTATAAATTATGCTTTAAAAATCTAATCAATAGAAAATTCATATCGACTGACTTCTGCTAATACTGAACGGCGTTCAGTGAACCCAATTAAAATAAAAACAAACGGCATGTGCCTTATATTAAAAGAGAAACGCTTTATTATTGAAATTGCGCCACCCACAAAGTCATTCCTTCTACAATTCCACTAATTGTAAGCCAAAACCTCTTGCAGTGGGGTAATGCTGTTTACGCATCATCACCCAATGTAGCACGTGTGTAGATGACCTGGGAATGATGCTGAACGACCTGCTTGATCAGACCTGCAAAGAACCAAATGGAAATTAGCAAAATAAGCAGAATATAAACTATTTGCAACTTACCCATTTCACGCAATTCAATAAGCGCACGCTTAGCCAGAGAACCGCGAATCTTCAAACGCTCAGAAACAACTGAGGGAGTAATCAATTTGTAGTGTGGCACTTCCTTACACAACTTCTCATATGTGGCTTTGTCGAAAAGCACCTGGTTGTTCAACTTGTCCCTGACTTTGCCTTTCGACCACTTCTTCTTCTTGGCCTTGCCACCGCCGGAACCTTCCTTCTTCTTTTGTGTCTTTTGCGGCTGCTTAGCCGACGACTTTGAGTCCTTCTTAGGCGGCTATAAATATACGAATTCACATTAGAAAGCATAAACAACATAACGACGCACGAACGGCCGACACAAGCATGTAGGTTAGGGCGAAGTTGTCACTTTGTTTGGCCGCGCACAATATACACACTTTTGTGCCCCGATTCACGTCATGACAAATGCGCACTAAATTAGCTAAATGTCCCTTTCATTTTAATGCTTTTACAAGCATTAGAACAATAATTTTTAGCTTAGAAACATATGCAACACGACTCACCATCGTGAAAACTCAATGCAGAAAGATGGAGGACGGAAATAGCCAGTATTACCAAGCAGAACTTGTCACGCAATGTTGCTAAGTCAGACCGATTCAAAACATAACTAAATACCGAGTGCTGCCAGGTTGCACAGAAACTTTGACAATTCCTTAAGGTGGTGCCATGTGAGAACAGTTTTCATGTTGTCATGTGATACAGTTTTTTTGCTCAGAGTCACCTGTCACAGAAAAAAATTAAGTTGTAAGTTTTTGTGCTGTGCCTTTGTGGAGTTTCGCGAATAGATTTTGCTATTTCTTTGCAGTTTAGACACACGCAACGATGGCGACGCAGATACGCACAGTTGTGAGCAGAACATTTGCATACCTTTTCGTGGCTGCCGCCATAGTGCTCATATTGTACTATGTGCTCAATGGCCAAGGTGAACGCATCAGCGTTGGCTGGTTCCTTGCCAGCACTTCGCCATATATGTGGTGTTGTCTAGGAATCGGGCTTTCTGTCGCTTTATCAGTCGTCGGCGCTGCACTGGGCATACACACAACTGGAACCAGCATTGTGGGCGGTGGCGTCAAGGCGCCTCGGATTAAGACCAAGAATTTGATTTCGGTTATTTTCTGCGAAGCTGTGGCCATTTATGGGCTTATCACCGCAATTGTGCTCTCTGGTCAGTTGGAAAGTTTCTCCATGGAGACAGCCTACAGCAGTCAGACAGTTATGAATAACAATTGGACTGCTGGTTACACAATGTTCGGTGCTGGCTTGGCCGTTGGCTTTGTAAATCTGTTCTGCGGCGTGGCTGTCGGTATTGTGGGCTCCGGCGCGGCACTTGCTGACGCTGCCAATTCAGCGCTATTCGTTAAAATTCTTATTGTTGAGATTTTCGGCTCGGCCATTGGTCTATTCGGTCTAATTGTAGGCATTTATATGACTTCTAAAATCAAGATGGGCGACAAGGAGTAAATCGTCAATCTACTTGTGCACCTTGTGTTGTAGTAAGTAAAACGTCACAAATTTATGTCATATATGTAAATAATTTTATTTAAAAACTTTATAATTTCAGCACACTTTTTTATAAGAAAAAGCAAAAATCAGTTTCGAGCCGCCGAGTGTCGGTTAAAATCATTCCGACAATTACAATTATTTTAAACACAACAAAAGTTAAAAATGGTTTTAGAAATTACAAGAACAATTGGAATAATTACACAATTTCGTTACTTCTTCATTGTTTCCCCCCGTACTACAACAAACGCTCGTCACGCAACCATTGATCAAGAGTTTCTGAGGATTACAACACTATTAGGACTTCTTCACAATGCACAGCAGCTTCGCGTAAATAATTCAGCATCAACTTAACAACAATCAACAGTATTTACGTCGTCGCTGTGCATTTGTGTAGATTTTTAATAGTTGTGCAGCTGCTGCTAAAGACATTTTATATAGACATTGTGTGTGTGTGTTTTTTTAAGAGATATATAATTTTGTTTTGCTTTTTATGTATTTATTGTATAATTGTATTATTATTATTAAACAAAAATATCTTTATATAGAGAAAAACTATGTAAATTATAAATAATGTACATTTTTGCGAAATCGTTATATAAAAACAAATCAATAACATATTCCATAAACTATTAATAAAAGTTATGTTTCGTTCTCGCTGTAAAGAGAATCTTGCATTTTGATATAAATTATCTAAAGATTTGGTTACGCACGCATAAAAAATGAGTCATGTGCTTGCAGTACGTATGAGAACTGAAGTGACTTTTTGCGAATAAGATGATGTTTTATATTTTCATTTCTTCAGAATCAACGTCATATATATCGTATGCTAAACCCATCGTCTTAATGGTAAAAACTTATGAAGTAGGTATTCCAAATGGGTATAGAGTTATTTTTCGTTTATTTTTAGGTAACATAGCGTTGTAGGGTATATGACGCCTGTATTGGCACATTGTGTAGGTATTTTAAAGTCTAATAGAGTGCACGTCTCCAACAGCTGATTAGTATTAGCAAAGCGCAGCAACAAAACAACTTCGCGTGTCCATATGCTAAATAAATAGTCCAGCATATCGATGGTCAACCATTATAGAACCTGATCCACGATAACTCGCTTAGTGCAAATATTTTTAATAAAAAAATCACAAAGCAACATCGAAAATAATCAGTAAGAAGCAGCATTATCTGTCAGCTGTTATTTGAAAGTCAGAAAACAAATAATAATAATAATACTTGGTTCTAGAATTTGAATTAAAAATAAATAAAACCTAATATGATATCGCGACTAACTGCACATAGAAAAGATGATAATCCGCCGGAAGACTGTTTGGCATGTCGTTTAATAAGTGGCTTTGGATTACTCGGCATTGGGGCTTATGTGTTTGCAAATTCGAAGCGTGTGCGTAAACTCGAAAGCTACTCCCTCAAAGGATTAGCGGCGGGTAAGTGCTTATGCATATAAAGAAACTGATGGCTTATATTGGACATTTCAGTGGCTGCCGCCTTAGGCGTTGCTCGTTTATCCAACATGGAGTTTCTAAAATCTGACAACGGAAGATAGAATAGTTAAAAGACAAGATGAAGTTTGCCCGCCCATTTTTTACAAAATTAACAGATTTTCGTTATTTTAAGCTAACTTTAATAAAATAAAATATATTTTGTGTTATAACAATATTAAGAGGCGTTTGCTACTCATTTTCTTCGCCGTCGTCTGTCTCACCATCTGTGTCAGCCTGCGCATCGGAATTATCGCTTTGATCGGCCGCATCCCAATGTTTCAGTTTTTTGTTCGTCATAAAATCTTCCCGAAGAACATTCCACTCCGATTTCTTTTTGCTGCTTGGTGCCGCTTGCATATCGTCGTTGCTGTCGTCGTCGTCACTACTTTCACTTTTCACTTCGTTTTTGTGTTCGTGCTTTATAGCATTGTCGACCGGTTGTGACTGAGATCGACTACCACTCATGAGCACATCAAGGAATTTTCGTTTGTCGATGTTATTCAGCACGGCATCCTGACGGCTGTCTAGTGGACCAGCTTCGTCTAGTTGCTGTTGCAAATCCTTTTGCTGCATGCGCACAGCATTAAATAGTTGTACAACTCCGCGAGTTCCCACTCGGCGCAAAGTGCGTTCACGTTCTATGTCCTTCCATGTTGGCTTAACACGCAATTGAAGTGGCAAATTTTTTCGGTGTTTGATATTTTCATCAAGTTCCGTCTTATCTGGTTTTTGCTCTTCTGTTTTCATTTCCCCATCGATTTCAAAGTCATAATCTGCTTCGGATTTTGCGTCCTTCTGCGTTTTGTTCTTTTTGGCACGCGAGAGTACAAGTGTCTTTTTAGTTTTAGGTTTTGTCGTGCCCAATACCTTCGCTATTGAGTTCGCCCATCCGGCATTTCCTTCGACGCTGCTCGCATTGGAATCACTGTCGGATTCATTATCACTTGCATCAGATTCGGAAGCTGCGGCTGTAATTGTGTTCAAAGTATTATTTAGATATGTTTGACATATCACTGTTACTTACGCTGTGCACTTTTATGTCTTTTTAATGCTGAAAGCGCCATATTTGCCTCAAAACAAAATATTATTTTACTATCAAGAATATTGTAAACAAAAAGTCTATATGATGATGAAGAAGAAGATTAACACGTGCATATAGTGGAACCAGTGATGCCAGAGATACCAATTTAGCGATTTTGTGGCTAAATATTCAGATATAAAAAATCGTCAGATTTGTGGCTGATGGTTGTTCAGTCACTCTCAAAAGAGGTTAAAACTAGCCACAAAACCGCTATATTGGAATCACCGTGTAGAAAAGTAATATTAGAACTGCCAACTTGTTGCATATATAGTCGAATTGGCAGCTCATAATAAATCAAAACAAAAACAATTTGTAGTTTTTATTAAATAAATGAAAAATCTGTAAAATGATTGAAATAGCAGCCAAATTGGTGCGCGCCGATTCTGCAATCTACGCCACAGGCGAGCGTGTTGAGTGCTTAATTGAATTTACACATAAAACATTTCCAGAACGCAATTCAAACGAAACCAGGTCAGCAATTAAAAACTTACTCAAAAAATTAACAACATTTTTACGTACATCTAAATATTAAATGTTGCTTTTATAGTTTGGAGCACTTAGCTTGGGCTTCAGCACAATTGCATTGCTATCGAAAGACTAGCTACAGCGTGCCCGCCGCCGATAAAGCAGCTGAGTTGGCTGAACTAATTGGCAAAACGGCTCTAGATGCTGTCACTCAGTCTCCAGGCGATGTCATAGTCGCTACGAAGCCAAAAATTTTATTTTGTGATTTGAAACTGCAGCCGGGCGAATCCAAAATATGTGCGATCGTCATTACGCTGAAAATTTGAATGCAAGTTAACGCATATTTTTTATTTATAGACTTTTTTAACGAATATGTGCCACGCGACGGACCACCAACTTACCGTGGCCATGATATCAAGTACTTCTATAAAATAACCATTGCTACACAACGCGTAAAGTCCAAGGTACAGACGTCAGTATGTTTATAAGTAACTTAGACTGAATATCTTAAAGTTGCCTAACTTTATTTGCTAATTCATTGTAATAATAATTTCAGATCCATTTGCTTCCTTCGGTGCAAACTTTAATTGTGCCTATACGTGTGCTGCCAATACCGATAATTGCGCGGCCTGACGAACTACCCTGCACTGTGGAAACGAATGAAGAACTGGCGCCCACGAATCCGTTTCTTGAGAAACGTGAAATCTCCGAGCTGGAAATATCCTGGCATTATTTGAAAAATGTCACGGCCAGACGTGCCCCAAAATTTTACCGCATCTCTAATAAAAGAGGCTTCGTTGGGCGGTTCTGCCTCTTTAAGCCGGCTTTTAAACTGGGTGAAGATATTGTCGGCAGTTTGGATTTTAGCAACTGTAAAGTGCGCTGCGTGCAATTTTCAGTTAAGCTGCAATGCCAAGAGCTGACCATAATCCGTGATGCGACACCACAGCAACCACTTGCTGGCGTTGAATTAGCTAACGACGCTGGCTCCCAGAATTCTTTCGACATGGCTAGCGTAGCCAGTGGTATAGCAGCAGATAGTCTGCATAGATCAACAACGACGGGGACAGGCTCACGTGCCAAAGACGTTGATGAGCCACCATCAGGTAGGGTTACAACCATCTCAACGACACATCAAGTATGTTACGCCACACAGCAGACTCAGGTGGTTGTACCCATACCATTACATGTTACACCCACATTCCGCACTGATCTTGTAGATGTTAAGTGGCGGCTGCATTTTGAATTTGTTACCAGTACACTGATGGATTTTGGCAAACCCAACCCTGTCTCAGGAGAGCTGAAGGCACCGGCTGAAATACCTGTGGAAACAATGATCTGGAATCTGCCGGTGACAATCTATACCGCCAATCCGCTGCAGATATATGCGCCGAATCAGACATACAGTTTACTCATTAAATAATTGAATTTATATGCAATGATATACGTAATAATGAGCTATAAATTACTTGATATATACTATGTCGGCAGCATTTTTTAACGTCCCACTTTGCCTAATTTAGTATCAGTTTTAGGATTAGCTGTCACATCTTGCACAGCGACAATTGTTTCGTTTATGTTAGTTTGCAACTCGCGGAGGCTTTGTATTTGCAATAAGCGCAAGATGCGCACCGGATAGTCCAGCGATGAATCTTGTGCGGCTACGATATCTTCACCTTTTTGAAAGGGAAATGGTGTACCTACAATTGGTTTGCGATTCTTTGCTGCTGGCGATAAGCGTTCGTTAACGATGCGTGCAACCGCTTCCAGCTGAATGAGATGATTGGGATGTTGCGGCACTTTTAGTTTGGCTGCAAGCGCACGGACTCCAGAAATGAAGTCTTTGCTCTGAACTGTAAATAAATAACTCGTTAATAATAAATGAGTCACGACTATGCGCCCACGTACAGTCCATATTGTCGAATAGGTTCTCAGCTTTTATGCTGGGCGCAATCGATTTACTCTGTTGCTTTCCAATTTCTTGGGCATTTATGCTCTGATATTGTTCTGGTGCATCTAAAAACTCTAGTCTGATGGCAAAACTCAGCATCCAGTTAAGTTCTTCCAGCGTTGATTGGAATTCGGGCATGTTCAAATCGATTTTATATTTTGCATAAGCGGATTCCCAATCCGACGAGCTACCTACCTTACGTAGATTAGTGCGATCTTCGATTTTATATTGTCTTATCTTCTGATCTTCCAGCCAAAGCACTGTGCTCGCAAACACGTTTCGATCTATGAAGATGAAATTGTATATACTTTTCATAAAATGCACAATTGGGTTTACCGGTATGATCAAAATCGGCTGGTGTTGGATGCTCCAGTGCCTCAAGCTTCATTTTAAGCATTTTGTATATTTTTATCTTGAGTTGAAGGCTTCCAATCAATAATTTAGTGTTTGGTTTGCAATGTGCAAATATTTGCTCAAAGCAATATAAATGCTAAAAAACAGCTGAAAGCCGCGGCATAAAATGCATGCAATGAAATAAAATACTCATGGAATGAGTAAAGAAGAGCAGAGACAGAAAGAGTTAGTGAGAAACAACGGTTTCGTGCTTTGCAAACTCTGTTCCAGTGAAAAAGTGGTGAACAACGTAAAATCTCGATGTTGGTGTCGGGAACCGGGACTTTTAGTCAGACATTTTTTTACCGTTACACCCCGGCGGCACAGTACAGTTTCCGGTTTTCGGATATAATCGTTAATTAGCTAGTTATCTATAACAGCATGAAACTCTGCTGATATAATCGGCAATATAATACTTTTTATGTCAATCTTGATGCAGTGATGAACTTTATTTCTATATATAAAGATACATTTTTTTTAGATAATTTTTAAATTAAAATAATTAGTGTTTACCCGGTTAGATGCTTAAAGTTAACAGAAATTGTTACTCTGTTAAGTTACAGTATGTTGTTATAAATTACTCTCTCTCCCACTTATAGTAAAAAAGCGTGCGAGCAAGATGGGATGTGATATATAAATAAAGACATTTTGACCGCGAGTCTGGTGTATTGCAGCACTTGTGTTAGATGGACTAACGTTCGTGTCGCAACAGGAAATTTGGGCCACTTGCCACTGACCTATGATGATGAAGCACAGAGCTTGTGCTTTTGATACTTTAATAGTTTGAAACTACGAATTTCTGTTGATGTTGTTGACATTTTACCCACCACTAGTGATTAGGCTAGTTACGGTTTTCAACACATCAAAGATCAGTGCTCGGTTACCGAGCTAAGAAAAATCGCTTGAACATTTATGTGGGAGTTCCTATAGTAAGGAAAATTGTCCGCAGACCTGATACAAACAAGAATTTACGTTGTTGACCACTGTTTCACTGGAACAGAGTTTGCAGGGCACGTAACCGTTCCTTCTCACTCACGCATTAGCTTCTCTCTTCTGACAACGTCATTCGGTACTTTCGTGCTCAACTTGCTACTTTGTTTTCCAGCAAATAATTAATATAATAATAATTTAATTCAATAAATGTTCAATCGTTGCTAACAACACATATTAAACAAGTGTAAGTGTGCAAGAACAAGTGTTTAGTTAATAATTAACAAAAGTATGTGCAATAAGCATTTACGGATGTCGATAAGAAGTTTCGCAGAATAGAAAATTGCCGACGACTAGTTTTTTCGTTTTTTTTTTCTCTGCCCGCTCAAACGCTTGCAGCAATGGCGGCGCAGCCGTTCCAAAAAAAAAAAAGATTTTTTAAATTGAGCTGCAAGCGAAGGAAGAAAGCGAAATGCTTTAATTGTAACGAAATCAAAATGTTAAGAAAAAAGTGCTTACGTTGCAAATGCAATTATAATGAACATCTTTCGAGAATCTGATAACAAAAAAGAAAAACGTGTTTGTAAGACAAAAAAAAATAAATAGAATTTTCGACGCCCTTTGTCGTCGTGTTGGTTTAAAGATTTCATTTTCCTTTTGCGTACGTCGCCCTAAAAGACACTCACACACATGCATCTATGAATGTACGATTATATAGTGTTACTGCCACCCCCGCACAACTCCAAGCTTAGTTTAACTTCAAGTCAACTTGTCTATTACTTCACAAGTCTCTCCGCAGGTTGCAGTTCGGTTGTATGTAACATCATCAAGAAAAACAAAAACCGCCTTGCAAAGAATATGTGCATAATGCAAAGTAACTGTAAAATTAGGCAAAAATAAAAATCACATTCTTATGTATGGGTTTTTTTTAGATTTATTGAAATTATTTTGAAATCTTTTTTATTGCTATGAGCGTCACCAATTAAACACTTAATTAGCGTAAAAAAGTAAATTGCAAAAGAAAAGACAAATCAAGACAAGTTGTCGCAGCGCAGCTGCATGCGGCCACGTCGACAGTGTTTTGCGCTGCTTTGTGGCACTCCTCCTACTGCCATCAACAGTATTATCTTTTGTTGCGGTGAAAGTGTCCTCATATAGAAATTTCTTACTAAATATAAATATTATGTGTACTTAAGTACGCGACGTCTCACATACTTGCGTGTCCGATTTTTAATTATTTGCTTTTTTAATCTCTATGATTTGCCAAGAAGTGTTGTTGGGTTTTTTTTTTCATATTTTCTTTTGGTTTTATTTATCATTGTCTGCTGTGCCCGCATACCTACCTGCCTGTTTGGTTGTCTGACATTTATGGGTTTGCCAGCATGTGCACGGCACTTTTGTACAGATTTAATCATTATTCTTTATTTTCGCGCAAATAAATGTTCTTTCGTCGTCCATTCTGCGTTTGTCTCGGTTTGAATGACATTTACACGCAGTTGGCGCTCTTGTTTTAGGGCTCGGAGGCCGAAGCATCGGAAGCTGCGATAGATTGCCACATATTTTATGTTGATGTTTGTCTACATAGGTTCGGAATAAAGTCGAAAACGAAAAGTAGTTCGTTATGTATACGCGAGAACTCTGCAGTTCAAGGCCGCAGATTTGGTCTGGCCTATGCGTTGCTGCAATGTTAGTAGTTTGTATCACCGATTTCACTTCAGATAATCCGATTAGTAAGGCTTTGTTTAGTTATTTACATGCTTATTTTATTCAAAAAAGATTTAACCTATTTTCTAACTACTCTAGTCTTACCACACATAATTAAATGAGTCTATTATGGCATTTGTTTGAGTAAGTTAATTAACCCCGTATTATTTTAAATAAGTTGTTTCCTCAAAGCTTTGACAGCCTTCTATGTATCGTGCTGCAGTTTAAATCAAAATAATTTGCAACTTAAACAGCGGGAAATACCCTAAATTATTTTTTACTTTTTACCGAGTAGAAATTAAAGAGATCATTTTTACATGTGTGAGTTTATTCGAACACACAAACAACCAAATGCTGATAAGATATTAGTGGCAGTAGCTGTTTTGACATCCGCCAAAACGTCGTGTTCAATTATAGCAGTTTCCATGGAAATCGCGCAGACGATTTGAGTTGATAAGATTGATACTTAATACGTAGACAAATATAAAAATAACAGGCCGTGTTAGCAATCTGTAAACAAAAATAATTCCAATGAATTTGCTTTGATTCATAAAAATATGCATATTTAAAATTATTGTTCATGTTTTGCTAATTTGCCAAGCTTAACAGACGACATACACCACAGTGAAAAATGTGTTCACAATTTTACTTGTTTTTATACGTTTCATTTAGCGTTTATTTTTTATTATTTTTGCATATGCAACTTTCTAAAATTAACATTAGCACCAACTTTGCTAACACAAAAAATAAAACTTGTTTTAACAAAAAAATAAAAGAAAAGAAACGGCATTAATGAATACTCCGAAACAATGAATGGAAGCAATGCATGCACTTGTCTCACTTGCACATTCAGCGGGAAAAGTGCACACAAACACTGCCAACAAGATAAAAGTAAGCACCACAGCACCAACGCAGTGTCGCTCACCCAAATGAAAAAAAAATAAACAAAAACTAACTGAAATGATTGCACTCATACGTTTGGTATGTTGCATACGCGTTTGGTCTTGCACACCGGACCACCGCACGCCTCTTACGTTTACTTTGTCTTACATTGAAATAAACATAACTGTGTCGTGCTCATTACACGTCGACGGTGCGTACACATATATATACAAATGTGTATAATGGAACGCGAGTGTACTACACTCTCGCGGCTGGCAAACAGCGTCTGCTGTCGAAATGTATAAGTTGCAACAAAAAATATCCAATTGAACTTAATAGGCGAAAAAAATTATAAAAAAAAAATTGAAAAGTGTGATAAATAGGCCAAATATGCAGTGTGTTTTTTGTTGCTGTAGTTCGCGACAAGTGTACAATGAGCACGACATAGTTGACGCTGACGTAGTTGTTTTTAGCATAGCTCACTGTGTTATTGTATTGGTTTGCAATTCAGGCTGAACTCATATTGTTTTTTTCCTCTGCTGTTTTTTTCGTATTGGCGATTTTTTTATATTAATATTCATACTTTTTTTTAACATACGGTTTAAAATTTTTTTCTACAATTGTTTTTGTTATTGTAGCATTTCGTAGTCTACTCAGTTCGACCCGTACCCCTTCTTGTTTGTGCGATTGTCTGGGCTGGTATTTTATGTCAATTTAGCATACACGTATGTAAACATACATTTGTGTACATCGACACACTTGTTCTTTCTATAGATCAATCATATTTTTTAATTGACTTATTTGAAGTGCTAGCGCTTGATGCATGAAGAATAAATAACAAATATACTGCAAATGCTTGAATAAATCGTCTCGCAGCTGCTAGATGACGTAGTAGAGAATTTTATTATTTAGTTTTTTCTGCTTTTCTGTAAGTTTGCTCAATATCTTTTGTTTTCTAAATTTATTTAGTTCCATTTTCACTTGAAGAACGCTTAATTAACATTGACATCGTCATTGTTATCAACATTATTGGCAAATGCACTAACATAAAATTTTTCGTGAGAGCGTAATTACGGTTTTTTTTTACAGTTTTGGTTTATTTGATTTTCCTGTCAATGATTTTGACTTTCTTTTTTTTCACTCATTCACACACACACGCACGCACACTCATTCGCTCATTGAAACATTTGAGAGTGATACTTTTTTCATAATTGTGTGTGCGCTCTTCCGGTTGATGACCTTTGCCGGCGTTTATTCATGTTTTTTTTTTTTTTTATTTGCTTACGTTGTTGTTTTACTTGAAGTCTGGTTGTTGTTATTATTTTTTTATATTATTACAACAATAGCAATAAAGCAAATACCGCAAGCCGCCAACCCGCATAAAGAGCGAAGATGAGGCGGCGAGTCAGCGTATGTAAGCATGAACACTCGCTCAGTAGAGAAAGAAGGCAGTGACTACGTATTTAGTGCATATTGTGTTATATATCTATACATACATATGTATACCGTTAATCGTTTTCGTTTTCTAAAACAACGTTGCTACCGGATCTTTTAATGCTTCAAAGTTGTATTCAGCTTTTTTTGGGCGTTTTTTGCTTCTGAATCATATTAAGACGAGTTTTATTTTTGGCTGAGTAATTTTTAGCGCGACTTAGCTGCTTAAAACCAAATGACATCAAACCTAAACTTTGCTATAAATATTCATTGGCTTGTTGCAATAAATACCAACATACTTATCTATGAATGTATTTGTATGAACATGCTTGAATCGATCTTCGTGATATTTTATAACACACGTAGCAAATAATCTTAATGTGAAATCAAGCAAATAATATTTATACATAACATTTCAGTAGACTTTTCAAAAAAAGTAGAAATAAAAGAAAGTCGTGCCAGAGAGCAAAGCTCGAAAATGACAGGAAACTCAGTGTATAGCTTAGTAACAAAATGCTGAAACAACAACTACAGGCCAACAGCAGCAGAGCAACAACCTTGAGTTGAATTTTTGCAAATTCTTTTATCATGATCAGCGTGGAATGATGAAGTCAGACGAACGCAGTGCGACGAGCTTGTGTCAAAGCTAAAAGAAACTTGTGCTCAGTCGTACTCACAAACACCGATAGTTTTGGTTGTTGTTTTTTACCCACTGCGCTCTTAGTTTTACCGTCGCGCACGTTTGCTATAAGCGTGTGAGAGCGTATTGCAATTATGTATTTTGAAATGCAAGGCAAATGCATTTTGCACTCAAAAACAAACAAAGCATTTAGTTTTTAAGCTGAATAAAGAGGCAAAACCCTACTGTTTTTGTAAATTTTTCGATTTGCGTGTACTTGTGGTAAATCAAAATGGCGGTTCGACTTTCCAATCGGAACTGACTCGGGCGCAGCAGCGTGCTTGCCTGTGGATTGTATTCAATTGTACTCACAATTCACTCAAATTGAGCTTTTGTTTTCAGCCTATAACTTAGACCAATTACACTTCGAAATCGGCTATGAATCTGGTTTTGTTTTTACTCGGAGTTCCGTATAAACCATGACTGTTTTCGGTCAAACCCAGAATTGGCCTCTCTCATTACGTGAAGAGGAAGACAGCGATCGTGACTATATTTCAAATACTCACACTGCCGCTCTGCTTAGACGCGCTCTTTTGTCGACTTTGCTTTGTAAGCATTTTTACTCATATCACTTGAGTTAGTTGTCTTTTGGCCGCTTGACTGTCATCATTGTTGTCCGTTCAACACGCAGGCGCGGATTTTAAAGTTCAGTTTTACCGAAGTGGTTTTTTGTTCGTTTTTCTTTCATTAGTAAGTTTTAATTTACAAATGCAAACGTTCAACTTTTTTTGTTTTTGTTAATTTTGATTTATGTTTTTCACAATGTGTGGGAATTTCTGTTTTTTCTTTTATGGTTATACATTCCACAAATTATTAGCCAAATTTTTTTTTATGTCGGTTTTATAACGGTTATCGCTGATGTCTTCTTTTTTTATGTGGTGTTTTATATTTTTTTTTATTACTTGCTGACATCACATTTCTTTTTATCTGGTTAGGTTATTTTAATTATATATGGCTTGCATCTGTTGCTAATAGTCAAAGTAAATTAGATGTTTAAAAGTTCCAGCGCATCTGTGTTGAGCTCGAGGAGCATCGTTATACTGTTGTGCTGGTGAAACTCTCGTGCATATGCAGGCAGCTAGATAGATAAAGCAGTTGTGTGCCTGCTATTAAGAGCAAAGAAGTATTGTTGTTGTTGTTCTGTGCTGGTCTTACTGGTTTTGTTCTTCTTCTTTGTTTGTGCTAAAAATAGCATTCCGCTATAGCAGTATTTGATGAATTGTTTAAATATTTGCTAGAAGATTATTGTGTTGCTTTTGTACGGCTGATGCTAAGCTAAAAAATACAACATCGCATGCAGTTTTCTTTAAGCAAAAGGTTAAGAGATGCGGCCTACAACAAATACATATGTAATATATATAAATTTAAATTTTATAGTTTCCATGCGCTTAGTGCACAGTAAATCTGAGCTTTGTGTCATTCACCGGTCGCTCGGTTGATGGACAACAGCTGATAAGCGTAGAATAAGTAAGAAAAAAATATAAGATAATTATTATTGAGTGGTATTGGTCTTGCAATAATTCGAAACACGTCAAGACGACGCATAAATTTGTTATCGCCGGCGACGTCGCTGAACTCTCGCTCGCCGTTGTAGAAACAAGTTGCTAAACAACACGTCATCAAAAACGCAGTGCACACATCAGCACAAAACGACGCCTGTCGTTGCTTCATATTAATTTAAAGTATCTCGTTGCGCCTTTATTGCTTGTTATATAGAGTCTTTGAATAAACTAAATGATAAGCGGCAGGCAGGCAGGCAGCAGCAAGCCAATCAAAAAAACAAAGTGCACGGGTCTTATATATGCGATAAGACGCCACGACGCTTTGTTCGTCATTTTGCTACATTTACGAATGAAAGCAAATATAAATGGACAACAAGTTAACTGTTATTTGTTTACGAACCCATTGAATAATTCCACAGAAGCTAATTTATTTATATTGTATTATTGTTTTTGCCTCTTGTTGCAGGTTCTTCTCGAGTTTCTCGCAAAGTATGAAATTATGGATTTTCACATATTAATCGTCATCGCTTGTGTGTTTCTTGCCTCGCTCTTGTCATTGGTTCTCATAAATAAGATCTTTCGACGCAAGACATTCGAGGAGGTCATTGCCGAAAAGAAAGCCCTAACCGCAAATCTGTATGCGCAGAGTAAAGCCGCTGCTGGCGCGCATAAGAAACCATCGAAAAAGAAGGAACAGAAACGTGAGAAGAAACAGCGACAACGAGAACAACAACGAGATGCAGTGACCACGGCCACCGAACAGGAGGATTCAGATGGACAATCGGAGCAGGCTTCGGTTGAAGATGATGATCCACAGCCAGGTCTGTCAAAGACGCATGTTGAATTCGAGCCCGAACCGGAGGTGGTGACTTACAATGCCAATGCTGCAAACGTCACTGAAGAGAGGCGACGTGCGAGCAACGCCGAGAAACATTCAACAGCGCCTAAGAATAACAAAAAGGATAAAAAGAATGGAGTCAAGGCCACTTCTGGTATTTTGATTAATAAACATGAACCTATTGCTGTTAAGCAGCAGCTCTCCGGCGTCGAGGAATTAAATAGTTTTGAAATGAAGCCACCCAAGGATGTAGTTGAGTTGCGTAAATTGGAAAAGAAAGATGAGAAGAACAACAATAGTAATAACAATAATAAGGGAAGGGAAAAGAACGCCAAGAAGGAAAAACCAATTGAAAAGGCGCCACTTGTTGAACAAACGACCACTAATGTCACTGCTACTGCCGTTGAATTGCCGCATAAGGAAGTGATAAAGCAGCAGCAACAGGAGGAGAAAGTACGTCAGGGCTCGCCCAAAATACAACATAATGCATCAAATAATAAGACCAAACAGCAGCATAAGAAGCAACAACAGCATAAAGACAACTCTCATGTCTCTGCTAAGGAATTGGCCTTAGGCCTGGATAAACTCTCAGAGAATGAGACCGTTGGCGTTTCGCTCTTCATGAATCTATTCCGTCGTTCCGAACTTAATCGCTCCGAGATACAGATTCTCATCGATTATTTGCTCAACAAGCAACAGGATATGCCTTCGACGCACTCCGAATGGTCCGATGACATCTGCCTAAAACTTAAACGTCAACTAGAAGAGAAAGAAAAGGCACTCGCCGAAGAACAGGAAGCCTCCATTGGCATACAGGCCAAATTGCGTGAGCTACGCACCGAAGTCAATACGGAGCGTGCGCAACTGAACGTGACGATCAAGGCATACGTTGAGAAGTTACAGGGCAAGGAACAAGAAATCACCGGGCTCAATCAGGAACTGCAACAACAAAATGATAAATTTGCAGTTGAGCGTCAACAATTCCAGGCTAAGCTGTTAGCTGAAAAGCAGCAGTTGCAGTTGATGCAGAACGATTTGGGTCACAAGGATAAATGCATCGCTGAGTTGACACAGTTTATGAATGCCTCACGGCAAGCGGTCGAAGAGACACAGCGCACACATGAAATCATACAGAACCAAGTTCAACAGATACGCACGCTCGAGCAGCAGCGCGATGAGCTCGAGGCATTGCAGAATAATAACATCTTCGAGCTGGAGAAGCTGAAGACCATTGAAACCGAAAATGCTGAGATTAAGGTGGAAATATGTAATTTACAAAATGCTCTTGAATCGTCGAAGGTGGACGCTGCACAGGCCAGTAAAGAACTCGAATCGTATAAGAATGAACTGGCGCTGCTGCGTAACAATGAGCTCAGTGAGAAGCAAAATTTGATTGGCGTGCTGCAGGCAAAGAACGCCGAATTGGCACAGGAACTGAGCAATCAAGTCAACGAACAAAGAAAGCAGCAAACGGAATTGCAAAACAGTTTGGATGCTTTGCAGAAGCAATTGGCTGTCAAGGAGCAGCAACTCTTGGATGCGAATGCCAAGCATGTGGCGCTGGAAGCAGAAGTCAAGCAAACCTTGCAGACAACGCAACAGCAGAGCACACAGCAGCAGCAAGAGCTGCTGAAGCTTGTCGATACGCTTAAAGAGGACGTGGCCGGCAAGCAAACGCAGCTGTTGGAGGCGCAAAAGACCAAGGAGCAGGCCGGTGTCAAGGAGAAGGAGCTGCTGCAGCAGTTGAGTGAGCAGCGCGAAAAGAATAATGTGAGTACGGAATATGAAGTGTGTGTGTGTGTTTGTGTGTGGGCGTGGCATAACTATTTTGGTACTTAGCGTAGTTGTTGCGTTATTGCTTTGAATTTTGCTTTTGTGTGATTTGCGCGCTTACGTTTTTTTTTTTAAATTGCTTTTTGCTTTGAACTTGTGTTTTGAACGTATATTAACTAACAAATTCTTCTTTACTAATCGTGCACATGTGTTTCGTCGTAGGATTTACGTATGAAAAATTGGAAGTTGATTGAAGCTTTGCAAAATGCTGAAGCAACGACAACAACAACAACGACACAAAAGCAAAACACTAAGCAAACGTTAACGAAAGCAAATACGAATTTAGTTGTAAGTGCATGCTTAACTTTTGTTCACTTATATTGCCAACTTAGAGAATCCTTTATTAAACGCATTTCTCTTATATATTATATTTTTAATAATCTTGTTTTACATGTTCTAATCACAGCAACAAGAAAAGCTGCTTGCAGAGCAAACAGCAGCTCGTAACGGCAGCGCTGCCTTAATTGAAACTGCCACCGCCGGCACTGTTTCAGCGTCCTCAGCCAAGGATGAGAAACAACTACGTGAACTATTTCAACGCCTGTATCCGGAAGCAGTTAAGACGTGCGCCGGTTCGGCACTCTCCGCGTCCTTCGACCAATGGGTCGAACAAGTTTTAGCCACACTTGTTAAGCAAGCGATAAGCAAAGCGAATGCGAATGCCAACATCAGCAATAGTAATAAGTCCACGCAATCAAACAATAACAATAACATCAGCAGTAACCACGATGCACATAACAATATCAATAGCAATAGTAGTTCGAATAGTAGCAGCGGCGACAGCAGTAGCGGCAATGCCGGTGACGCTGACGCAGCATCAGCAACAGCTTCTGCGGCAGCGCAGCAGGAACTACAATCACAAAACATGAAGTTGCGCGGGCGCATCGATGAGCTAACGCAACTCGTCACAAAGACCGTGAGTGTCGCTTGCACAATTTCAATTGTTAGCATTGTTTTTCTTTTTTGTTAATATGTAATCGTTCTTATATGCAGAGCAACACTGTGGTGGATCTGGAAAATCGTGCACGTGAACAAGAGGCCAATTGGACTTCGATTGTGCGTCAAAAGGATGACGTCATACATACGCTGCAGCACTCAAATGGTGAACAGGTGAGTCGTAAGGCGTGATCTCTTATTGTAGTGGTAGAAGATAGAATCGCTTAGAAAGAGCTATTGTTATGAAATGTCATAAGTCACCATTGCATGACAATGGAAAAGCAAACTCTCCCAGACGCCAAGTGTTTATTTATTTATTAAGCTAATGCTAAGTTTTTTACTTGGTTTTGGTTTTTTATTTATTTATTTATTTATTTTTTTTTAAATTCCAATGTATGATTGTTTCATTAGTTATTTATTTTGTGCTTATTATTTATTTATTTTTTAAGTACATTCCCATTGTTTCTTCTTTACACATATGGTATTCAACAGTTAATTGCTCCAACAAATAAGAGAGTTTAATTTTTTTGTTATTCCGTCTCTGGAATGTTATTTTGTATTCTGTCAAAACATGATAACTCAGTGCCTTGTTGGCTTTTCATCTATTGTAAAGGGTTAGGCAAAATGATAGTCGATTAGATTATATTGTTATGTTTTAACAAAAACTTTCATATAAATATTTTAATTACTTATTCTTTTATCTTTTTACAGGATATTTAATGTTGAAAGCAGTTGGCAATTAAACATGGCAGCAACAACAACGATCATTATTATTATTATTATTACAACAATGAACAGAAGCAGCATGTAATTGATTATGTATGCAGGTTATGCCTTCCACAACACAGCAACAACAAATAATTAAGTTTAAAGTTAAACAAATAAATAGTGAAAACAACAACAAAAAGAATAAGTATATATGCAATTAAGCAACAGCAACATTTAACATTCTAAATTAAGTTAGTGCGCAACACTTAAATCCTACCGCCTCCAATTCTAAATGTTTTTTTTTTAAGCCGGTCCAAAACTAAAACGATTTGTGCAATGAATGAGTGTTTAAAGAGCAGCAATTTGCAACATTAATTAATGTAAGCAACAACAAATTTGAAAGCGAAATTATAAAAAAAAAAAGAATGAAACAAATGAAACAAACAAAAAGCAATGCTGCTACGACCTTTTAACAAAAATTAATGATAAAAAGTAACACCTTAGTCTCTGAAGTTTGAAGTGACATTCATTTTGTTTTGTTTTTCTTGCATTTAATTTATATGTTCTTTTTAAAGTGATAAATTTCAAAGAATACCGAAGTAATGTCGAAATAAAATTAACAAAACAAAAAGATTGAAAAGAAAATATCTTTAAAAAAATAAACAAATCCTCGTATCTAAAAAAGCATGCTACTTAGAAATAAACATATAAACCATAACTGATAAATGCCAATCTCTTTATTAAAAACTAAAAGTAAAAACTAAAAAAGGCCTAAATAATATTTATTACTTATAGTTATTTTATATAAATATTTTATTATGCAAGCAATAGCTTCTCTCTGTCTACTATTTGTATTCTGGTTTTTTGTTTTTGTCATATTTTGAATATATATTTTTGTATATTAGTGAAAGCAGAAAGTAAAGCAAGGAAAAAGTACACGTAAAAGTAAATGCAAAGTATTCAATTAGCAAAATTTTTTTAATTATGTACTTTTATTTGTCAATTTGTTTTTTCGTTATTTTGTTTACAATTTTTTTTTGTTGACAAACGATTTTCAAATGTATATTGGTAAATCTTTGTTAAATTTATGAAATTGCAAGCGTTTGAAAAGAAAAACAACAAAGAATGAGAACATAGCGTTAACAACAAATAACAGCAACATTTACTTAGTGCATAAAAAAGAAAAAAATAACTATTTTTATATACATAATAATGATAAAAAATAATAATATAATAATAAAGCGTAACACAAAAGACAAGTTTAATAAACATTATTAGGCTGCATGAATTTATATGATGCGCGATGAAGTAAAAGTAAATCAGAAGATATAGCAACCAAGTCGATTTTGAAACGTACACGTGCAAAGAGGAAACAAAGAAATGAAAACTTGCAACTAATTATAAAAAAAATATGTTCGTATGATATATGAATTTGTGGCAGTTGTCTTTATGCTAAATGATGAGATGAGATATATATATATATATACATATGAGAAGTATATGTATGTATTTGTGTAACGATTCAGACTTGTTAGCTGGGATGTTAATTTAATGAGATGCAAAACAAATAATTCTAATTATAAAAAATGATAATTATGATGATATATATAAATATGATAAACGAGAATTAAATACACGTATATTTAAAATTAAGACAATATTTGCGTTGTTTTTAATTATCCTTTCGCTTTGATTGATATTTTACGATATAGATGGAAAATGGCAGTCACCCGACAGTTTATTTTTCTGTTTGTACCAGCCACTTCTCTTTTTACAGTTTATTTATCTCTTGTTTAAGGCAGCCTCTTTGTAGTTGGCTATGATGGCTTCAGACTACTTAGTAAAACTTGTTTTGAATTATATAGAGAAACTAGCAAACAACAAACCTTCATTCTCTTTTAAATAATTTTAATAAAAATGTATAATTTATTCATATTTATTGAATTCCGACAAAAATCCTTTAAAATATAAATCTTAAAAAAAAAGTTCGACCTGGAAACCTTATGGATTGCCAGGCACCGAGAGATTCTGTATTGGTATTATCATATGGAAGGGATATTTCATAAGATCAGCGCAAGAGGGACGCTGTTTCGGATTATGTTGTAGGCAGTTTTTGACCATCTTAAAGTGAACAAACAAAAATGAAGCAATATAAATTTTCGTGTATCATGCCAAACTTACATGTACCAGCATATTGGGATAGTAAATGGGCAATGCTGGATAATCAATAGTCGTGGTAGGGGAAGAGATTGCACTGATCTTGGCGTAGATACTCTTAATGTGATTGAACGGCGTCTTCTGATACAGCAGCAAGTATAAAATGCAGCCCAGAGACCAGACATCCGACTTTGTGGAAATCTGAGACAAAGGAGAAAGGTGAAAGGTGCCTTTTTTGATATGAATTCAAATTTTTTCGTACCTTAATTTTGGGCTGATTGCTGCGCATGGGACTACTTCCAGTTGAAGTGTCAGTAAGTGCCTCTGGGCTAATGTAGTTAAACGTGCCCGCCTGTGAGAATTTAATAATACTTGTGGAATCGATTGCAATATTGCTAGCTATGCCAAAATCAATCAGTTTCAAGCGACCATTAATCATTAGGAAGTTTGCAGGCTTTAGATCAGAATGTATCACGCCATTTTGATGTATGTAATTGACTGCTTGCAGCATCTGGTAGAGAAAGTTCATTAGCACGTAAAGCGGCAGCTTGGTGGTGTATGTCTGTAGAATCTTATTCAAATCAGAGTCGCCCTTTTCCATGACCATGTACAACTTGGATTCTTTTTGTAATAACTGACTGAAAAGTAAAAGTATAAAGTAAATATAGTCGAATCGCAATAAACCGTACCCCGATAAACTCCAATAATTCGTAACAAACTGCTGGTTCCGTTCAATTTCGGTTTATCGGGATTCGACTATAGTTATTAGTTATAAAAAAACAAAAAAGAAACTGAAACTCACTAATCATACAGAGCTACGACGCAGACGTTGCCCTGAAGTTTGGCTAAGAGCTTAGTTTCATTTAAATAACCTTCGACAACTACCGGGTCGCCGTGAAGATCAACAATTTTAAGTGCACACTCTTGACCATTGTCCTTGCGGCGCCCTAAATAAACTGAGCTAGATCCGCCGCAGCCTAGTTTCTTAATAATGCTATAATCGGATTTGTTTATGCGTAGTGTGGTGGCTGATGAGGAAGGGGCTGATGTGGAGCTAGCAGCTTCAGCGTCATTGGAGGTGGTACTGGACTTTGGTTTATCCGTAACAACGGCGTCTTGTGGCTGCTCCACCTCGAGGAAAGCGCCATCTAACGATTTTTTTGATTTAGCATTTGGCTGTGCAGTTGATCTGGCACGTTCTGGCGAAGATGTACGCTCAGAGGTATTAGGCGTGTCTAAGCCCTCATTAATAGTATCGCATAGTGAAAGCGAAATGCTGTCACTGTGCAATGGCATAGAACGCGTAACAGTCATGGGCGTCTGGAACAGCACTTTCTGTGATCGAAATTCATTAGCAATAGCGGCGCGTGTTTTCTGCGATTGCGTTGAACACAGATCGGTCCGTGGCCGTCGCGAAACGGAGTAGGCTTGCACTTGTGGAGTGGCGAATTGCGCATCTGTGTGTGTGGTGCTGACGGCAGGTAGAGCAGGTATCGCCGAGTTCGATATCCTTAGTGCGTCTGCGCACCTTATTGGTGTTTCCATATCGATCGCCGGTTCTTGTTGTGTTTGTATTCTGTTCTCATTCGACTCGTCAATTGTTTCCAAAACTCCTGTGTGCATTCTACTGCAGTTGACTTCCGCTGCCAACACTGACGGTGTAATGGGTGAGGTTTTCTGCGTTGTCGGCTTATCGTTTGATTGCAATGCTAACTTATCGAATTTACTGAGCAGCGAAATATCAGATTGTTTGGCCAAGCCCGTGGTGGTCGAGTCGGTGCGGGAGTTTGTATGATCATCATTTGGACTGAGTATGAAGGAATCGTTGAGGATCGCACAGTTGAGGTTACTTCCGCTACGGCAGTCTTCTTCGTCAGAGTCATCGGAATCGAGCAGCACCAGCTCGGAGCTGCGCTTGGGACTGTGGGATATATAGCAATGGCGTATAAGTTAGGGGAAATTATTTTATTAAGCTTACAACATGCGCATGGAATTAAAGGCACCGCCGACCATGTTTGAAGTTGTGGCTGACCGGTTAGAATTGATATTTGTGTCATTTTCCTTATTATCATTGGCACTAAGTGGTAAGTGGTAAAGAGAAATTTGCACTTTTCAGTTTGTATAGTCAGATTTTGTCATTTATTTACGGAATTTCGGCATTCAATGCAGGTGCAAGTTCGGCTTTCAGCTTTTCCGTCTTTTTTGGTGTATAGAAATCATTTTCCGTTTTTGCATTAAATATTGGAAGATCCTTAATACGTCGTGGAAACGGTGTAGTCATTTGTTATTGTAAAAGCAAATAAGTGCACGCTTAAAGGTTTGTTTAACGCCAATCTTTAAAAAGTTTAAATAAAAAGTTGAAACTTTATTTAACCGGCTAGCAAGAAACTAGAGTGACCATTTCAAAAAAGTCCTAAACCCCAGAATGTTAAAAACCACTAAAATATCCCAGGCGTGCATTAAATATAAAAAAGTATATGTGCAGCAAACTATATTTGGAAGCTTCGTTTGGAAATCATTTGGAATTTCCTTGAATAATAGTTCAAAATATTACAAAGGACTCTTGGTTGTTACACACATGGCGTTGTTCGAAGTCAGCAAGTGGGCAGTCTCTGATTAGGTTGGCCGGACGCAATAAAAAAACTAAATCAAAACAAAGCAACAGCAGACAAGCGGTGCATGAGAAAAACTAATTGCGTATTTTACGAAAAGGAAATTGGTAGCTAAATCGTGTATATATAGTTGAAGTTGATTAGTCATTATCAACACGTCTAAACGACCATGGCAAGTACACCGGCTGCAATTGCACACAATAGTGGCTCAGTGCATAGCGACAATGAAGAATTGCTTGATCCAGTTCTAAGTTCAAATGGCGACGGAAATTTTAAGCCGTTAAAGACCATACCAGCCTTTAGGTAAGTCAACCCAACTAATTAGCGATAAGACTGCAGTTGAAGCTGATGAATCAGTGCGCAGGGAATTTGTTTTAAGTGTGTGTGATAGCAGCGAAAAAAATTTGCCAACTGCGTTCTTTGTACTTCCCCCGCAGTGTGCATTTGGTCATCTCGTCGGTAATCTCGCTTGTCGGCGTCATACTCGCTGCCTCATGGCCTGAGGAAAAGCGTTGCGAGGGGTATTTTATTATGCTATATTTACGGGCAACATTCTGGGTGATAACTTTCGTATGTATAAATGAAATTTGTTTGTTTTTATTTATCATTTCGTAAACGAATGCCATTCATAAAACGGCAGCTCTTTGATCATCTCGTGAAGAAACACCACGATGACCTTCGCATGAATGGTTATCATGACTTTCATCGTGCTACTGCAATGCAAAAAGGCATACCACTGCATGTTGTTTCGCTTTGGAATTCGATGTTGCTGGCCGTACAAGCGCTCATACATCATTATTATGGGACCCAATTTTGGTCACATTGCGCTGCCAGTTGGCTATCACCGGTGAGCTATGTTGCAGCGTTTAATCTCACGGAGACTGTGGTGCTCACGGCTACTCATGCTTGCTATATCGGTAAGCATTATCGTTTGATAGAAAGCGACATCTGTTGTAATGCTGCTAATAATTTTTCAGACAAAGTGCGAAAATTTAATAAAGCTCAACCCGCACCTGACGCCATGCGAGGTGTTAACAGTGACGGTGGATCTTTGGGTCTCATGCAGCCAGGTGGCAATACTGCCGAACTACTTGAAAAACAAGCTGATCTTATTGCCTATCTTAAGGATCACACACAGAAGCTCAATCAAAAGCTACATCAGATGCAATTGAATGCCCGCCCCGTTCGTGTGCCTCATATACCTTAAGGCAAAACATGTCTTAGTATTTTTTGTTCTTATTGAATTGTCTTTTCCGTTTTATTGACAGAGTTAAGCGTTTAAAGTGCAATTCTTTTTTTTCATTTGTGAAATTAAACTTAAAAAATGATTTACACAAATAGTTACTAATCAAAACTGTATTTTACAAAAGTGATTATATTAAAAAGCTTAAGCAACAAATTTTATACAAATTTCATAAATTTTTCAACTTAAACAAAATATGGAGGAAAAGAAACTGAGGTGAATGTTCTTAATGCGTTGCTGGTTGGTTTTTATGCTCCACATTTGAACAGCGTCTTGGGTATATTGATCACTTCCAATGTATTGTCCTTCGCGGAAGTGACAACCTGTAAAAGTTTTGAAATCAATAACAACCTTTTCGCAATTACAAGTTATTTACTGCAACGCACCTTGTCGCCGACAACAGCCAACGCCAGAACTAAACGCCCCGAACCGGGAAAACGCCCCAGATTCGTGCACGATGTTTTATCTAGTACGTAGATGTACCCATCATAGCATCCTACAAGTATGTAATTCTCCTTGTACAACAACATGGAGATGGCACCATTACCGCAGATCAAGTTGCCTTCGGGGTTGCCCGTCTGCAGAAACAAATTCCAATTTATTTGAAGTAAATACAAAAATTAAAATTCTCAAATCTCTTACCGCAAAATTAAACTTGTAAACCTCTTTCTTCTGCGTGCCACAATAGATGTGCCCGTGATCCAAAAGCAAACTGTACACGTTCAGAGTCTCGGGCACATTGAACGTTCGCAGTAGCAAGCCGGAATCTGCATCATGCAAGTGCAAAAAGTTGCCCTTGGAGGCAAGAATTAAAATCTTACGTGGTCCTTCTTTTGTTGCCTTCACCGCAATGATAGACTGACCGGTGGCGCAGAGCGGCGTAGTAATCGCTTTGTTCTTCTGCAAATAAAAAAAAAATTTTTAATTTAAGATGTTTTTATGCAAAAAAGGACCACACTTTGGAGATGCGGGGCATCGATCCCCGTACCTCTCACATGCTAAGCGAGCGCTCTACCATCTGAGCTACATCCCCGGTTGAATCGAAATGCATTTGCAATAGTATTTCAGTTTGATAACATTATGCATGCTTAAGCAGTTTCGCGTTTTGCATAAGTAATTACAAGACGTGTGTGTTAAGTGGGTACAGTATTTGAGTGTTGAGTGCTTATTTATGTGTCTTGTATGAAATGCATTTGGTTTAGTTATCCAAGACAGACGTTTACTTAGCTATTTACATGCATCGGTTACTGCCGAAGGTAGATTATAAGTCCTTGGACGGACTGTGATTGCGTGTTAATTATAGTTTACAGAATCAGCAATTTTTAAGTCTAACTAAGTAATAGGTTTTTTCTTAAAGAGCTATTATTATTCTATCAAAGTTGCCGGACAACTTTTATCTTATGATCAAGGAGTGTGGACGTCTCTAGTGTAAAATTCATTAGCATTTCATTGCATTGTAGTGACCTTTGATGTGGTTTTCTAAGCCAATTTAATTTTTCGATAATTTAACTTATCAAAGTAAAATTTCAGTCTTCAATTTTATGATATATATTTGGCAAACATTTTTCGTATTCTAATTAATATTTTACCTGCAGTAAAACAAAGCTTATCCAGCTTTGACATGCCTTTCTTAGGAAATTGAAATTATGTTTTTAACTCTTAATGAAAATTTAATTCAAAGAGGTAAACCGTGTACGCATATAAGCGGATATTAAAAATAAGGACAAAAAATATTAGCATTGTCTAGCAAACATGCGAACTAGGAATTGCAATCAAAATCCGCCAACTACGTTCAAAATGACACATCCTGTGCACCCAACAAGCTCATTCACCCAGTGTGATTAATAACCAGCATAGAAAAAACTATTTTAACAGCGACAGCTTGGGGAAATGGCAGCAGTCGCAGCAGCAGCAACACCAAAAGCAAACACAGCAGTGAATAAGCAAGCAAAATATTGAAAAAAAAAGCAAAAAACCAGCTTTGCAAAAGCCATTAAAATAATAAAAACTATGCAAAAAACAAATAAAAATGAAACAAAGCCAAATGCAATAAATGCCGTTATATGCAGGAACAGTTTATGTACCAAATATTTACAAGTTAGTCAGAGGCGTAGAGTGAGGCGTTTTTCAGGTGCGGATGCGGGTGTGGGTGGTTGGGAGTAAACGCCATTTTCTTAAAATTGTGCAGTAACGTTTACTAGCAAAATAATAGCAACAGCAAGCAGCAACAACTGCATACCACACCCAAAAAATGATATAAAAACAAAAAATAAGATGGAGAAAATGAATAAAATAAAATGCAGGGGGAAGGCTTATGGTCTGTTGTTTATTTAGTGGTTGCAACGGTTTTTGTTGTTGCTGTTGATAATACACTCGTACCTACATACATTAAAAATAACAACAACAGAAACAGCTACAGCAACAAATCGAGCCAAGGCTCAACGTCGTCGGTCTTAGTGGAAATTAAAAAAAAAGCAAGGAAAAAGAGTTGCTTGCAACAAAACAACAACCAAGCCGACCAATGAGAATACGCCAAAAACACCCACAAGAGCATTTTCCAACACACAACACAACAATACAGGAGCCAACCAAAGAAAAGCAACCGAAAAATAAGGAATTCCAATTGCAACATGGAAAAGCGAAAGCCAAAAGCTTGTAGGAAAGTCGAAAGCGAGAGAGAGTAACTGGTGCATGTGCGAGCGAAAGCCAAGAACGACTGAAGCTAGCCCAAAGGTAGCGTGAGAGAGAAAGAGAGAAAGTCAAATAATCCAAAAAGGTATGCGAGTGGGAGAGAGCGATATTTTCGTTGTAAATAAATGGGTTTGTATTTTATTTAAAATTGTTTTGAGTAAATAGCATATAAACATTTTATTTGCTGCAGCCAAGAGCAGCGGCACCGGCAGCAGCAGCACGCAGCAACAGCAGCAACGTTAATAGCAGCAGCTGTGGGCAACAACAACGATAACGACATCGTCGTCGTTGCATTTACGACGGAAAAGAAAATAAATGCAACAACAATAACAACATCAGCCACAACACACAAGTGCAAGATGCCGACAACGAGTACGAAAGCAATGATGAGGATGTTGATGACTACCGAAATCGTCCGTACCCGAATCGTTGTGTTGCGTTGCTTGACGTTGCGTTTAATGGATTTGAGAGACATGCGCAATAAGTGTGTGAGTGAGAGCGTGCATTTCGCATGCATTCGGCAAAGTTTGTTACGTTCCCGACCGGATGCAATGTAAGAGAGCGAGCTGGAGTGTGAAAGTGCTACGCGTGTGAGTGGGAGCGCTAGTTTTGGGTTAGTGAGCGAGACTAGGCGCACATTGCAACAGTGCAAAATGTACCGTTAGCAACATGTTAACTAAACACATAAACTTAAATAAACAACAATAGAGCCACACACCAGTCGGGGTTGCTGCCCAAACCCAAACCGAAAAAAACACATACAGGGCAACAAATGTACCGAACGCCAACTGGTTGGCTGAATGTTCCTGCAGTGTGAGCAGACTGTGTGGTTGTTGTTATTGTCATCGTTGGTGGTGCTGTTGTTGTTTTTGCTGCTGCTATTGCTGCTGCAATATGCTGTTGCTGTTATTGTGTTGCTGCTATATAAAATGGCATTTGCAGTTTCTGTTGCTGTTGTCGTTGTTGTTCGTTGCTGATTGCTGGTTGTTGCTGCTATTGATGGTGCTGCTATTGCTGCAGTTGTTGTTATTGTTGTTTTTGTTGTTGCATGTAGTTTTGCCCAAACAACGTGCTGTAAAGCTAAAAACAAAAAGCAAAACAAAGCAATAGCAATTTTAGTTTTTAGTTGCAACGCCTTCAATATGGGCGTATGGGCGTACACATCCTAATATATGCACGCTATATATGTACACATATATACAAATATATATATATATATATATATTCGTACTTCGGTATTTACAAACATATATACATGTATATGTACATAACGGTTGTTGTCTATCTATATAGTTAGGTGCTTCCCTGCCTGCATATAGCATGTTGCTTGTATTTCTGCTATTGGGCAACTATTTTGTATATGCAATTGGCAAATAACTAGTATACAAAAGTACAGTTATGCACAGGACAGCTAGCCCAACTGCAAGAACAAGTAATTGTTATTTATGTGCAGTGCAATGCGCCATTTTTCGTAACGACATTTTGTTTGGTTTATTTTTTTCCTATTCTGTGCAATCAATGTTTATTCTTTTAGCAAATCAAAAAAAAAAAAAAAAACAAAGCACAATTTATGAAAACAAAGTCGCATTATTACAAACTGAGAAGTTGCAGGACAAATAATTTACAACATGAATTATAATCACGTCGCGGCCATAAATTTCCAATCGAAATAAGTGCCTATCTCGAATGGCAATGACATAATAAGCAAAATGGAAATGATTTGCTTCTAAATTTAAGATATTTGGAGAAACTTTTGATTTAATATACTTCAGATTTATGTATTAAACGTTGTTGTTGTCTGGTCAATTAGATTTAGATTTAATATAAACATGTTATTGTGGGTAATGGAACCAGACAATAGGCTTTATAGAATTTTTTTATGTACTGCAAAGTATTAGAAATATTTTGTCCTTTTACGAATTGTTAGTTAATTCTTTCTGATATACGAGAAAACGGACGACATCAGGACAATATGACTGTCATATTCCATAGATATATATTATAGTTATTTTCCTAATTATACTCTTCTGTTTGAGCACAAATTGATTGTCAAGTAAGATCAAAATCCTATTAAGGATTGATGCTGTATTAAAAATGCCTAAAATAATTAACTTGTAAAGAGTATTTGCATCAACAAAATAATTTCATGCAGTTTAGTTTAGTGCATTTCAGTGGATACTAAGTTATAATTTTTTGGATAATATGAAACCCTTAAACCATAATAACGACAGATATTTTAAAAACTAGTAGAGGGGGACAAAGTAAAACAAATTAAAATAACACAGCATCCTGCTTAACTCCATGTAGCAGGAGGCGGAGTAGAAAAAAAACGAATGGCGAAACGTTCGAAGAAATTCGATTTGATTTTCATTGTCTAGACGCGTGAGAGACAAAGCCAATGCAATGAAGTGCCATTTCTGGCTTGGGGCAAGTCAATGCGCGCCGCTCTAGGTATGGGGAAAATGTCTACAGCGTCCGCGTTAAATTTTTAATTGCAAGTTTTATTTGTTTTTGTTCCTTTTTTTCGAGTGTTTGTCAATTTTGTTAAATAATTAATGATGCAGAAATTAATTAGACCTAAAAAAAAAAACAGAACTCACCACAATATCATAGGTGTAGACGTTGCCCCAACGACTGCCTATATAAGCCATATCCCATTGCACGTCGATTGATTGGAGTGGCTCCATAAAGTATATCGTCTGCAGTAAACGTTCAAAATTCTGCAAATACACAATGAAAAGTCATGGCAAATACCATAAAGGCACATGGACTGCTGCTGTGCTCACCTCCAATGCCGATTTCTTCATGAAACCATCCAATGAAGTCGTATACAAGACGGAATGCTCCTTGCAGACATACATATGGGTTATGGCCTCGCTATGCTTTGTTACTTGCTTGACGAGCTTATGCGTGCGCAGATTGAACTTATAAAGATCGCCATCTTCTGCGGAGGCGATCACGTGTTCGCCATGTATGCGCAGCTGCGTAATGGGACTATTGATGCCGCGCAGACGTCCCGGTTTAATACAAGGCGCATCGCCTGCTGCTGAGCAGCTGGTGGTGGAGGATACCATATTGGAATTCGAGGGACTCGCAGCGGCTGTTGTCTTTGGACTGGTTGCCGACTTCTGCTCACTTGCCGTTGCTAGATCTACGGTTGGATTCTGTGTCGGCAGTTGATTGCGAAATTCTGTTTCACCAAAGGCTGTTGGTTCCTCTTCATCACTCGAGTCGAGCACGAATTTGATACGTTTCCGTTTGGTGACTTCAAATGTGGCTTCGGCTGTTGCGTTTCGTTTTTTGTTCGATTTGCTTGCATGTTTTGTTGACTCGTTTGCAGTTTTTGAATTATTGCATACTTTGGCTTGCGCCGTAGTTTCAATAGACTCGGAATGTTCTGTTGGCGTTTCTTCTTCAAAATGCTGATTGGGGGTCATGTTTGGTGCTGCAGTCAATATTGCGGCTCCTTCCATTGTGTGCAAGTGTGCATTGCTGTCATCTGATTCCGATTTGAGCTTTCTGAGTCTAACTTTTGCCAGACGTGGCTTATTATTTGTCACCAACGACATGTCAACTTTCTCAGTCGCCTCTTTATCATTTGCAGGCGGCAAATTAAACAGATTGGCATTTGCCTGCTCCTGCATTAGCTTTGTAGCACTTCTATCAATGTCAACCGCCTCACATGCTTCAATATTAACGTTTATGGCCGGCATTTCAAATGCAAAAGCAGCTGGCTGCGCTGCAACACTGTGAAAGGTGTTGGCGGCGACATTCGCCTGTTCCAGGCCACTTACAACATTGGCGATGCTGCTGTTTGCTGCTGCATTTGGCGTCATTGCCATATTCAGCAGCATAAATTTGTCATTTTGCAATTTCATGATCATCAAATCCGTGTCCATTTTATTCTTCTGCATCCGTACCAACATCTCATCGATGATGGCCTTACGCTTCTGCAATTCGAGTATCAACGTGTTAATGCCGCGCACCCTACTAAGAAATGCCTCATCGGTTTGACTCTGTTGCCGCAATTCGGTCAAATCTGGCAGACTAAAGTTGGGCAGCGTTGCGCTGGAAGTGGCACTGTTCAGCAGCATGTTGAAACTTTCGGTTCCTGCGAATAGCTCTTGTGTGAGCAGCGTGGAGGGTACATTGCTAAGATTTGACGAAGCATTTAGCTTTGATGCACTTGCAAAGGCGGAGGCGGGTATGGCGGGGGTGAAATTTGCTGCACTAGCAGTGCCAGTCGCTGGGGCTATAGCGGAGATGACAATTGACTGGTTCTGTTTGATGTTGGCTGACACCTCGGTAACTGCTGCTACTTCTTTAGCATTGTTCTCGTCGTCGGCATCAACATCATCAACGTCGGCCTCATTATGGTCGTCGTCATCATCGTCTACGATAAGTACAACGGGTGTGCTACCAGCAACAGCTTTGCCGGCTTTAACGTCATCAGCGTTACACACTTTATTGCTAATCGAATTTGTAGCATTTGGCTCAAGCGCGTTTTTTGCAGTGCCAGCATTTTTGGCAGCAACGCCTTCAGCAGCCGCATCACCCACATGCACACCTACATTCACACCCACATCCACATCCACACCCGCACTCAACTCCTCATTCAATGGCAACTGTGGTTCCTGTTGCGCACTTTGATGTTTGTTGTTGCTGCTACTGTTGGCTGCTGATTGCATTTGCTTTTGCTCATTTACTTGCTTTTTTTTATCATGAAACATACGCCGCAGTTTCTGCAATGTTTCAGGATTTATCAACGTTTTCGTCACATCAGCATTTTTGCCTGCCAGCGCCGGCGTCGTCGCTTGCTGCTTGCCAAGCGGCTGTGCGGCCGCCTGCTTCTCGCTATTAATGGACTTAGCGCTAACGTTCGTCTCGCTCAGCTTCTTGCGAGCAACCTGCTTCTGATAATTACAAACATTCACAATCTCACGCATTAGGAACTCGATGCCCGTGCGATTGTTGCCCGTCTTCAGATTGTTTTGTATGTTGGCTATATCGATTTTACTGAACTCCTGCGAATTGTATTCGCTTGTGCATACGCAGGAGATGAACTGCAACTTCGACTTCTCTGTTTCCCCGTATTTGCTTTGATACCGTTGCGTTAGATCCTCACTTAGATATGGCATTATTAGCTTCTCGAAGCTATCGATAACATTATGTGTATCGTATTTGAGCTTCATTCGGCTGCGTCGTTCTGTCGAATCACGGCTGCAATTGGAAGCGGTATCGCTATCGCTATCAGCAGCGGCAGCAGTGCCAATACCCGCTTCCAGATCTGCATCCTCATCTGTGGACTCCGCACTCGATGATGACCTCGAACTAGATTCAACAACAATGACGTCGAGATTTCTCGTCTTCTTTTTGACACTTTCCGTGAACTTCTGCTTGGCAGTGGGAACTGTCGTGTCGCTTGTTGTTGGCAACACTGCATCGGACTCGCAGCATTCTATATTGTCGATTTCTTTCGATGCTTTTCTGATTTCCGCATACTTTTTGAATGAACCAGCAATGCCAGATTTGGCAATGGGGTTTTTTGTTACGTCAGGATTTGATATAATGGCATTACTGAAACTTTCCTTTGTTTTTTTTATACTACTTTGCAGATTAGCGGAATCCTCAAAGGGTTTATCCAACTTCTTCATGTCTTTCTCTAGCGATTTCAGCAGTTGTTGCTGTTGTCGCTGCTGTTGACTGGCCTTAAATGCCTCGAATGTTTGCCTTGGCGGCGACTTTGGCTTTGGTTCAGCAGTTGGCATCGTTGACGACGGCGCAGTTTCGTCCTTCTTCGGACTGCGTTCCACTGAACGCTTGCGCGCAGTTGCCTTGACAGTCTCGGCCGCTTTAATGCGACTCATTAGATCGCTTGAATTGGGTTCCATGTCCTTCGAGGATTGGTTGCTTTCAGCAATATTATTTAGCGCTGGCGTATTTTTTTCAGTTTTGATGAGATCTATGTCAATGCCAAATGCTTTTTGTATCTCGTCTAATAGAAATTCAGGTATTTGTATGGCATCAACAATTTCATCTTCAACCAAATCGGTGGCTAAAGTGGTCTCTGTGGGTTTATCGAGCTTAATGGCCTTCAATTGGCGTCGCAGCTCCTCGTGTAGGCGTTTACGCGCTTGTATCTGCAAAGCTTCGTCGTACTTGGTGTTACTATTATTAATAATAAACCTCAGGTCCGCCTTATCCATGCTGGCCAACTTCTCGCCAATGTTAGGACCAATGCCGCTGCTGCTACTGCAGTTTGAGATTTTCCTTCGACGTTTTACAAGATTCGGCTTGAAAATGAATTTCGATCCGCTGTCAGGTTTCTGTGCACTGGTTTCAACTGCCGACGTTGCGGCACTCACATTCACTAGTTCGGGATGCTCCTCTAGTGTCAGCGCAAGAATTTCCTCTCTCAAGAGTGTGGCTAATGGCTTAACTTGGATTTTTGGATACGCTCTACTGGTACTATTGGATTCGGGTTCTTTAGCTTCACTTGCAGCTGATTTCCTATTGGTTTCATGATTTTCTTCTTCAGTACAAGCTTTATTGGTAACACAAGGCTGTTGCTCTTCGTTGCTTGGTGTGTGCGCTTTATCTTTAGAGCTGTCATTTGTATCTTCCTTTTGCTCAGGGGTTATATCATTTTCAGTTTCTCTACTTGTACATAAGCTGTGTCGCGGGCTTTGATTTCTTGTTGCATTATTATCATTAACAATCGGAGTTGTTGTCTCTTTGCTGGGCGTAACACTTTTACCCTGGCTCTTGTTTAGTTCTGTACGACGTTCATTATCGTATCTATGGCTGCTGGAATTATTTGTTTCATGCGAACGATTTCTATTACCGTAATTATTTCTGTCGTTTCTCTTGTATTGCGGGTAATTGTTTCTGTGGTTTCTATACGAATCATACTGGTAATGATGGTGACGGTCTCCGTATGGTCTATTTCGATAACCAGACCAATTGTTATTGTGACGCTCGTTGGAATTATTCGTATAGCGCTAGGGTCAAGAGTAATTAATAATTTTATGTGAATTCATAAATACAATGGCCGTTTATCGTTACAAATATAGGTATACATATGGTACATGGAGATTTTTTATAACTTACATTTTGAGGATAATTATTAAAATTTTGATAACGCTGTCTCGTATAGCTGCAAAAATAAGAATACAAGAAAGGCAACATTAGTTCATAATAATAAGTAAATGCATGGTGTATGAAAAGCTTTTCACACGTGCACTTCAAGCTTTTGTTTAATTGTCGATTGCAATCACGACGCTTATCAGTAGAAACACTTGAACAAAAGAAAGCAATAAATGAATACATATGTAGTGTTGTTTTATTTACATAAACTTTTTACAGTTAAACAGAAGGGGATGTAGCTCAGATGGTAGAGCGCTCGCTTAGCATGTGAGAGGTACGGGGATCGATGCCCCGCATCTCCAGGTCCTTTTTTCGCTAGACATAAAATCTCTTTTTGCTTCCTTACTAATTAGCCACAAATATAAAACTCATTATATAAACATAACTAAAAAAAAAAAGAGCCGTAAAACAAACGAAAATCGCTGGAAGTTTGTGAAAAACAATAAAGGAATAATTAATGTAATCAAGCACGTGACCTCTGCCTGCCTGCCTGCTTACCCGCCCTCATACAGAATGCTTTCGGGACACCTAACTGTGCATCTACGTAGTGTGAAAGCCAAATGCGTTACAGACACGTAAAAAATAAAAAAAAAGAACAGAATGTTCATTTAGCAGATTTAGAATTTATAACCACAATTCTCAGTGAAAAGTTTTCGACTTGGTTTCTGGAGTTTTCTTCTCTGCTTTCTTGTTCTTACCGTCTATTTGTTGTTTGTTTGACGGCACTTGCCTCTTATTTATGCATGCAAAGGTGTAAATTCCATTGGAATGCTACAAAGTAAACGTGCTAAGCGCGACAGCAACCAAATCTTGTTAAGAAATGTTAAAATATACGACCGCAAATGCTTTCTTTAACTTTTTTATTGTAACATGGTAAACTAATTAAAAATGTACCATTGTACATTGCGTCGTTGGTCGACTTTTTTCTTTTTTTTTTTTTTGTGCCGTTTTTCGTTTCCCTTAAATGCAAAATAAAAAGAAATTTTTAAAATCGGATAGTGGCAGTCCCCTTGGCACAAAATCTGCTACTAGGTGAAATCAAAATAATCACTAAAAATCACAAGCAATTTAATATTTTATTGCGATAATTTTTTGCACTGTTCATCACTTCTCCAGGACGACGTGTTATAGACTTCTGATTGGTGCTCTTGATTCAAATGAGACTTGTATGAATGTGGGTGGTTGATCTACGAAACTCTTTATATTTAGTATAATAATTCAAATATATTTTTTTTGGTGGATCCTTTAAGTAAGTTCGATTAGTCACAGGCTCACATATATTACAAGTTTTTGGTTAAAGAAAGCAGCTTAATGCTCCTCACGTCAACACACTTCATTAACACTTGACCTTTGAGTCGACAATTTATCCGACGACAACTTTTTAAAAATTTTTTTGCTCGTTTTTGCTTTGCTTGAGATATGAAAAATCTATAGTGCTAAAACCGGAATGAAAAATTAATATGCAAGCAACGTACGTTGCAAACTTAAGAAATTTATGCAGTGATGAGTGAAAAAAGGATGCTGCCTGTTATGTGGCATTTTTTTCTTTACTGTCAAAAAAGGGCACAAATTGTAAAGAATTTCGTCGGAAACACGAAGGCACAGAAATCTCAAAGTATGCGAATGTGACAAGTCAACTAATGATGCCCAAGACTTGTGGCACCTTTTTTGAATTTTTCCAAAAAATCTTATTCAAAAAAAAAGAAAAAGTAATATAAAATGCTAAATAATAATAAGACACACGCAAAGCAAAAGCAGCAAAACTAATGAACTTTATCGCATTTGAAGTGACTGCTGTCGCCTGCGCAAGTCAATTAAAAAAAAAAAAAAGCGAAAAGAAAATGAAGCTCAACAAGAAAATACGTGCCGCACAACTGTTAAGCACGACAAGACAAATCGCATGGCAGGAGGTTTTCCACCTGCCGCAAGACTTTGACAAATATTTTGCCAACAAGTTGGCATTAAGACACTCCAAGTCAAGTGATGCAGACTTTGGCATGAAAATTAAAATTGCAAGTGAAAACTTTTCGCGTTCAGGTAGACACGTCTTAGCGTATTCGTAATAGTAACTTTTGTTTAAAATAATACAAAACCGTATAAAAACGGCAAAGAAAAAGTTAAGAAAATGCGCAGAAATACGTTTTGTCATTAATTTTGTATATCATTGAGTTTTACGATGCTCATAAATATGAAAACGTTTAACTCTTTTGCTCAAGCGTCGCGGTATCTGCGCCGCTTTGTCACGGGGCTGAGGGTTGAGCTGCGGGATTCGCTGGCTGTTATATGAGACACACTAATTGTTGCTTGTGCCTTGTAATGTGTGTATAAACGAGCGTGTTCTTACTTTGTTAACGCAGCACAGCATCAACAAACACACGAACAACAACAACAACAACCACACTGACAACAATATAAGAAACGCGCGTCGACAATACACGAAATGATAACTTCTTGGCTTGCGATTTGCCAAAGGGTTGACTTGCAACAGCTTGAGGTAATTTTCGTATCTTTTACGGTACACGGTATGTGCGTACGTTGCGAAATGTTTTGGGTTAGGTTTTTTTTCTGTTTGTTTGGTTTTAATTAAGGAGCACAACAATATAAGAACATGCGTAGACAAATTCATAAAATGAAAAGTTGCAGAACATTTTAAGGAAAAGTGTATCATTAAATTTTAATTGTTTACCTTCTGTTGTTGTGGCTTATTTTAAAATTGTCAAAATTAAATATGGAATAGTTGATATAAAAAAACAAAAATTTATTGCAATTAAATGATTGCATTAAAAAAAATATTAAACACAAAAAACTTCCCTTATATTTTGAATTAGAAATAGAGCTTACATTTAGACTCAAAGTTTTTAACACCATCGACAAGACTTCACCCAAACAACAATGTTTTTTAAACTATAAATAAGAAAAAAAAACCAAAGTAAACAAAACCAGTTCAGAGCTTACTAGACACAAAATAAGTAGTGACACACAAGACAAGCATTGAACGAATTAAGCTTGGCTTGCACTTTACAATTGGTAACAGTCAAAGCTAATTGGGGTCACCGAAAGCGCGACAAAGCTAGTTTTTTGGCCAAATATTTGGTGCACAAAGTAAACCGTTATGTGGGGATGTAGCTCAGATGGTAGAGCGCTCGCTTAGCATGTGAGAGGTACGGGGATCGATGCCCCGCATCTCCAGCCATTTTTTGCCTTTTTTTAGCTGCGTCTATGATTGCTTTTGTTTACTCTTGACTGGTACTCTAAGCCTTTTGACTTGACTAAAATTAAAAACATTACAAAACACTTAGAACAATTAAAAACATAAAAACACATAAATTTCGCGTGTCAGCAGTGATGACTCTTAGGTGTGAGCTATTGTTTCAGCTTTTTTGTATCTCTGTCTGTCTGTCTATATGTCTGTTCAAGCACGGTATAATGTTCGACGTCTAAGTTTAGTTAGTTTTCTGTTGCCGCTATTTTTCCAATTTCTTTAAGTAAAATTTTTATGTAGCTACATGACGTTTAGTTTTATTATTTTTGACGTTTGTACAGCATACCGTAGGCAAAGGATATGCAACGCCGACAGACGGACAGACAGGCAACACAAAGTACATCAACCACAATTTTTGCTGTAAATGTTGTTAAAAGCAAACAAACGACGACACACACAAAGTAAACTTTGTCAAGTCTCAATTTCAGTAGCTGCTGAGCTCTAATGTTTTCGCTTAAAAATTAAAACAAAAGCTGCTGCTGCTACCGCTGCTGTCGTCATAAATAGCACACAACGTGTATCATTTTATGATACACATGAGTAGCAGCAGCAGCAGTAGCAACAATAGAAGCAGGAACATTGACAACAGGCAGCAATCCTTGCCTTTGCCATAGGATAAATTCCCAGCAACACCTCAACTCAACGCAACGCAACGCAACTCAACTCAACAGTCAACCGTTTTAGTTCTTTTCTGTTTTTTGCTGTTTAATTGCTTAACTGCAGAGTTGAAAATGAATAAAATGCAAGTAAACAAACATTGGCGTATTGTGCTGATTTATGTACGGCAATGTGTTTCATTGTTGTTGTTCTTGCACTCCATGTAGACATGTTTGCCAAAGGGACTTTTTGTCATCGTTGGCGCAGTTGGGGTGGCTCTGTGCCTCTAACTGGCAGGCAAATCAAATTACGCGGGTTCATGGCTTGCACTGTGGGTAGGTTGTCTACCTTCGCAGTTCTCGCATGTATGTGTGTGTGTGTGCACGCTTGGGATATGTGCCAAGTGTGTGCCCACAATGTGTAATCCTAATGTGGTATGTTGTGACGCTGTTGAAAAATTGTAAGGAAAATTCACAGCCTGTGATAATCGACAAAGTAATCTTTGAATATTCATTAGTCGCAAGTCGCGAAATATGCAGACGTCTGCATTATTTGTTAAGTGTCTTTGGCAAAGTGGCAATACATTAGTCAAAACAAAAGCCTAACATGGCCAAGAAGTTGAATATGTTGACTGTGTGAACAGCTGCCGACAGTATAACAAGCAATCGCCTTAATTGTCAATTGTGGCAGGAGATGAAAACTGAGACTTATCGGCTTGTTAAGGTTAATTCGAAAGCGGAGTTGAAACTCAAATTTATATGCATTAATTATTATCTATCTCTAATCTAGACTTTCCCTATCTGTCTACTTGTGTCATATATATTATGAAACCGCTAATTCGATTCGTTTGAAACTTTGAAGAGTTGCTGTTGATAGTTTGCTTAGATAGGTATTCCTTTGATCTAGAAGTGCAGAAGTTAGATACTTCTAAGTTGAATGATTTGTGTGAATATAGAAAGAGCCAGCAAAAATATATCCTGGAGATGCGGGGCATCGATCCCCGTACCTCTCACAAGCTAAGCGAGCGCTCTACCATCTGAGCTACATCCCCGTATATAATGCATTCACTTTCTGCACACCCACAGCATTTGGATAAAATAAAACGTATTTCCACATACAACACAACTTGGTTAAAAAAGCAAATGCCAACAAAAAAAATTCATAAGCCAAGCAAGGTTGGCCAGTGACGCTCGAACAAAAGTGAAAGGTAAACAATTTTTTGTTAATAAACAAAAAAAACTGGTTCGTTGACATGAGTAAATGATATGCGTGATACACACTACATAGATAAATAACAGCAAACTGATCAAATAAACCAATTTATCTACAAAATTATGGCCAAGTCTTCCAAGCGGCTCAATGGTCTAGGGGTATGATTTTCGCTTTGGGTGCGAGAGGTCCCGGGTTCAAATCCCGGTTGAGCCCAGGAGATTTTTTTTAGTATTTTTTACTAACCATAACCCACCAAAACACATTTTCAACATGAAACCCACTTAAAACTTATTGTTCTTATATCATATATTGTTTTTACACATTTTTCTTAAAAGTTGATTTGTAGAATTTTTAATAAACGTTTCTCATGCATAAACTTGGTTTAAAAATCCCCATAAGGTATTGGGTATTTTTTTTAGCGCCCAGAATCAACATAATCAAGACATAGCATTTTTCTCGATTGTCATTTTGTTTCGGTTGCTTTTGTTCTTGTAAACAAACAATAAAATATTGGCACATTAATGTTTAGTCAGACGGAAAATTACTTTTAAGTCTCTTTCGAAGGAAAACTTCGCATTCAGTAAGCAGGACAAAAATTGTGTGGTTGTAAGCGAAAAGTTTTGTTTAAAGAAAATGCAAAGTGTGGAAATTTTCGTTGTCATTTTTCACCAGCACAGTTAAGCTGCAAAAGCAGTGACAGTGGCGAACTCACTCCAAAGAGGCAATTGCCGTATCAAAAATAAACAGCATTAAAAATATTTGCAATAAACTTTTTAATTTATTATTTCAGGCAAATACTCAACGACAAACGTGTTCTCAATAACTTCCTTCTGTCAATCATGAGGATAATTTCTTTTTATTATTACAATTTTTTCTTTCTCTTTTTTGCGCTTATTTAGCAGCGACAAAAATATCGAGTGCTGCTCAATGCGTGCTTATCATTAGGCCATGAATTGCTGTCAGCTGAGGAAAAGCGAGCGGAGGCGGCAGCGGCGGCAAAAGTTGTCTGTTCTGCCAACAGGAAAGCTGTCATAATGCTCAATAATGAAATATGAAAATTTTCTGTCGTAAATTGACAAATACTCATGGTGGGGCATGGTAAGTGTAATAAAAGTTTATGCAAGTGTTTCGGATTTAATTAAAAAATAGCATCAACTTTCAATTGCCAGATGTATATAAGAGGATTTGAGTGCGTTGATGTTTTTATTATTTAGCATTTTGCTGCCACTTTTTGATTCTAATTAGTGGAAAAGTGCGTTTATAAAATTTAATGGTTTGGGTGCGGCTTTGTAAACGGTTTTTAAACAATTTTGGAAGTTAAGTTAGCTGCGTGAGGTATACGCAGTTATTATGAACAGCGAATAGGATTTGATATGATAAACGCAAATAATGTTAGAAATTATGAAATTAACAATTAACAGTTTTTGAAATGTTGCTTCTAAAATTTGGCCAAAAAGTTTCCTTTTTGCTTCATTCCAGTTTATGTGGTTTAATTTACTTTAATTTTTTTATGAATCACAAATTTTTAAAAATTTTGAAGTGGAATAAGGAATTCATTCAATCAAATGAGAAACAATTGAATTGGTACGGTATGTTTGCATTTTAATAGAAAATTTATTCATCTACTTAATTACTTATTGGCAAATTGCAACGGTTATTCAAAACTTATTAAATGATTTAAGTACATATTATTAAAAATAAATATTTGCAAAAATATGTATTGTAATTTGTGCGAATTTTTAGAATAGCGCAGAAGTTGCTAAGTCGTTGGGTTTTAAATATTGCTCACCTTGCTGCACTTTTAGATATTATAAATGAATTTAGATTATTCAACTCCATATGTGATGATGTATCACACATGGGGATTTCAACTTATGGCGTAAAAAATGTTCTTTAAAACTTATCACAGCTTAACGTAAGTTCAAAACTTTAAACCATGCCAGAGCCAAAATGTGCATTGCATTTTAAGATTAACTGGCAACTTGGTTGCACATTAACTAAACAAACTAACACACAAGTTTTATAAACTAATCAGTCAAAAATTGTTGGCGTATCAAATACACACAACTACTTATCACACACAAAATTAGTCTTTTATTTGTTAAGCAAATTCATAGCACTACACACGATGACAATCAGTCACATATTCATTTTTTTTTTTTTAATTTTTTGCATATGCAGATCGTAGCACACTTTTAGGCTGTCAAAAGTGTCGAGTTTGATGCCTAGCGGAAATGTTGGCACATATTACGCGCGCGCGATATTGTCAACGCACATGGCAAAAGCCAATGCACAACGTGCGTATACACAATACAAAGCACTATATGACACTTGCGGCGCATAACTCATACGCCGGCCGAATGTTGGTTTTCGAATTTTGACGTATGTTTGTTTCCCCAACGGGAAACCGTTGTATCGGAATTGTAATGTGTTTGTTGTAGGTGTTGCTGTGGCTGTTTACGAGAATGCACACAACACACAAACAACCGATTTGGCAGCCGTCGTGCAGTAAAATGCGAATACGAAAAACACCGTCGACATTTCGTACCGATATTGCGGCGGTGGCAAGAGTTACGCGCACGTAAACAGCGGCAGATTGGTGCAAAAGGATACAATACGAAATGGCAATACATATCACAACACAATGACAACAACAACAGCAATAATAACAGCAACAGCAACAGCACAATAACGACAACGGCAACAACAACTTGCCCATATACATGGTACACTCACTCGGCATACGACGGCGACAACGAAAACAACAACAACAACGACCGGGACCACGACTACGACGATGATGATGATGATGACGACGTTGACTTCGACGATGTTGCTTACGATTGCGATAAAGCTGAGCGCAGCCCACTGAAGGCGAACCGTGCTGTGCCGTGCCGTGCCGCATTCGGCAAAAAACAAACACAATAACAAAAAAACAACAACACACAAAATCACAAAACAAAACAATGCAAAATACGGCAACAACAACAGCCATAGCAATAGCAACAACAACAAAACGAAAAGTATCTAAATAAAATGCACATAATATAAAATAGCAAACGAGCGAACGACGACTGGGCGAGTGGGCGGTGGGCCAGCAACTACGTCCGCCATCCGGCCTTTGACGGCTGGGCCCAGTCGAAATGCGAACAACGCGCAGCGAGCGTGAAAGACCGAGCGAGACTGGCAACTTGCGAAGGAGCAAAAGCACAAGCACAAGCAGCAGCAGAAGCAAAGTAAATGCTTTAAGCAGGCGAAATGCCTCGACAGCGTATTGCCGAGCACACTCATGCAGAGAGCGAAGGAGAGCGCACGTGCGACAGTGACGGCTTAATATGGCATATGCCAGCGTACGAGCGAGAGAGCGAAGGGTTAGGCCAAACGAGAGAGCGGACGTTGTGCATCAAAACACAGAAAAAAATAAAAGTCAAGACAAAACAAAATAAAATTGTACAAGAAAATATGATGATGATGCGTTGCTCCTTCTGCTATTGCTGTTGTCGTTGTTGTTGCTGCTGTTGTTGCACAAAATAAAATAGCACGTGGTGTTGATACAATTAAAGTGGCATCTCACACTACGACGCTGCAATACACCAGGCACACCGAAGCTGAAGCTGATGCCGAAGCCGGAGGATAACAAGATGAAGGCAGGCAACAAAGCATAGCAGCAGGCAGGCAGCGGCAGCGGCAGCACGTGCAATCGGCACAACGTTGGTTTTGGCATAAGGTGGACGATTGTTCTTGTTGTTGTTGTTCGTGTTGTGTTCGTGCGCTGTTGTTGCAATGCAATGCAATTTCTGTTGCACGAGTATGGGGTTTTGTATGGTAGTTTTTGTTTGTAAACGAAGACAACTATACACAGCAGCAGCAGCAGCGCAACAGCAGTTCACGTTCACTACTGGCTGCACTAACTTTGTGTCTCTGTGTGTGTGTGTGTGTGTGTGTGTGTGTGTGTGCATGTATTGTTGCAACAATAACAACAACAACAATAATAATATATACAACAACAATAATAAAAACAACAGCAGCAACAACAGCAACAACAAGAGCTGCTAACGGATGCTGCTCATAAATGAATGAATTCGGCGCATGTCATTTGTTGGCCTTAGCTATAAAAGTCGTCTGCCTATATGCTTAGCTTCAGTTGATTTTTAGCAACACCAAGTTGAGTGAGTGCCGTGTGAACCTCTCTACCAGCAACTAAATACATTAAGTGTGGTTAATCAAGTGATAACGTCTAGGTAAGTCTCGTCATTATATGGCATTTAGCCAAATTGCAAGTTTCAAAGATCAAATATTTTATTTATCGTATTTGCGTTAAAATTTCTAGCGCTGGACATTGCGCTAAGCTGTTGTGAATTCCTGCGCTTCTTATTGGTAGGTATTTAATGCCTATGCTTATATGCACAAGTTTTTAGCGCATTGCACATACTGTCATTTAATCAGCGCATGGGCATTTCGCCAGAGAAAGGAAAGCGCTAACTTGCTGCTGCTTTCTAAACAACCTGTGCGTGGTATTAGAATATTAAGCAAGGATTAGCTAAATGGCACATTTGGTTGTTTTTTTTTTTTTTTAAATTTAACTTGTTTTTTATTATTTGCTAAATGTCTAAATGGGGGTGAATTTTTGCTGACATTAACTATGTTAGCATTATCTCTTTAGGTAAACCTATTTAGTAAAAAAAAAACCAATCCATGGGATTAAAGTATTTTCAAAAATGATACATCGTAATAATTGATTTGTTGAAAGTTAGAAATTTACGTTAAAGTTACTAAACTGAATCTGATAGTCTAAAGAGGCTTTACTTTAAAACTATTAACATGCTGTAAATTTTATTAATTAATTCCTTAAACAATATTTTTACAGCACTGCTCAACTTTTGGAATTGAATGCGAAGGTATCCTAACTGAGAATTTTATTTATCAAATTGTTATATTCCATTATTTTTCGCTTCAGATTGTCACATCCTCATTGTAAACTGATTTATTGCGATCATGTGTAAGTTCAAACCGCATCTAATTATTTTTTTTGTTGTTTTTAATTTTTACATATAATTTATAGCAAAAGGTGCTCCATTGTTAGGCAGGGATAATAGCAATTTTTTTTAACTTTTCCTTATTTCAGCCGACAAGTGATGAAAGCTTTCATTAAGGCGTCGTCTATCAATGCATACAGAAAACAACAATTGGCTTAATCCGTGCAAAAAAGTGCTCCGCTTATGTAAATAGAAACGTTCTCAACGAAATTATCCGTTGTCTCAAAGTGTCCGTTTATAGTTCGCTGGAAAGACTTTCACACTGACAGTTAAACATTAAGAGCACAACTCGGGTTGTTGCTTTAATCGGTTAATTTTAATATCCGTGCGTCATGCGGATTGCGCCCCACGTGTCGGTTGGGCGGGTGGTGGGCATTCATTGAGTTAATGCACGTTGGGATTATTACGTACGAAGAAGATTCTTTGCTTTTTTTGATTTGGTGAATAAGTTTTAACAAATTGTTTAAACTATTTTCTACTATAAATAATTATACTGTGGAGCATTTAGCATAATATTATATAATACTCTAATAAATTTCAAAAAGTTTACATTATAGCCAAAAAACTAGTTTACTTGCTTATCCATGATTGCTTAAAGGCGCAGCGTATACTTTTGTCTACCAGGTAAGTAAAGTAATAATTAATTCGAACTTTTTGAAGACTTAAAAATATTGTATTTTATATACATATGTATATACAATATAACCTTTTCTCTGTGAACTGATTTTTCTTCAACCAGTATTAGGATTTTGAGCTGCATTCTTAGCTGGTGGCATATTTAATAAAAAAAAAGAGCAAAGATTTTTTGTTTTACCCAATATCCGGCACTAAATAATATTACCATTTATGTACGGAAGTCTAAATCGGGATTTAAAAACATCAACAATTCAAGAAGGAATTCTAAAATAAATAAAGCGATTTGTGCAGACTAGAAACTCACACTCAGAAGACTCAAAAGCAATCATCATAGATAAATTGCTTATAACAAGTATCAGACGGAAAAGAAAAAATAATTTTGAAACAAAAATACACTAACATCTGCAACAGTTTAGCCCAGCTAAAGTTAATGTATATTTTGAGGCAATTTAGGCAACAGCTTTGTACTGTTCGCATGGGTCACTTAAAAACACATTTTTCTGATTATTAGCACATTTATTATTTAAGTCACCAACCAACCCTTCCAACCCTAAAACAAAAAGAATACTGAGTTTTTCCATTGGATTTTATATATATATTACTTGTAGCTTAATACATATCGAAAATATTATTTAAAATCACTTTTACGAAAAACATTCAACTAATCCGATAGTCAGGGTGCGGCATAAAGTATGCTTTGAAATTTTCTTGTTCTACGAGATCTACAAATATCAGCTTATTAATTAACTTACCGTAACGAAATTTTTTTCGCTGTCAACATCTTTTGAAAATTTTGTTTGTCCTTGGTAAGGGAAGTTAAAGTAGTATTTGCCCCGCTTTGCTTTCCTGAAAACTTGTCATTCATTTGATTTAATAATTTCTTGTTTATACTTTGATAATACGTCTCTTCTATTTCCGATGTTCTTTTTGTATCTTCTATTTTTTCGGTTCTTAAAAATTCTTGATATATCTTTTCGTCCGTATTCGAAGTAACATCAGAATTTTTCAAAAAAGCCATAAATTCTTCGCGTCTTTTTTGTTGATTTGATTTTTTCCACTGATACCGCTTCTTATTCATTTCCGATCGTTTCTTGAGCTTTTCTGTATCTCTGATTCTTAAAAATTCTTGATATTTTTGTTCGTTCGTGGTATTCGAAGTAAATTCAGTATTTTTCAAAAAATTCATAAAGGCTTCGCGTTGTTTTGCAGATAATTTCAATCCATCTCCATATATTAATTTTTTATATTGATACCGCTTCTTTTCCATTTCCGATCGTTTCTTGAGCCTTTCTATATTTCTGATTCTTAAAAATTCTTGATATTTTTCTTCATCTGTGGTATATGTAGTAAAATCGGTATTTTCCAGAAATGCCTTAAAGTCTTTGCGTTTGTTTTTTATTTTCGGTATTCCTCGATCCGTATTTTTTTTTTTTATTCTTAAAAATTCTTGATATTTTTGTACGTCCGTGGTACACGACGAGAAAGCAGTATTGGTTAAAAATACCTTAAATTCTTCTCTTTCCCTTTGAAGTTTTGTTTTTTTTGGAGGTGGCATTGTTACCAGTCAATTAAATATACAATGCCAGCTCTAGGATAAAAGCCAAAAAGGCTAAATTTCTATGCCTTGGTTTATTTTAAGTTTTATATGTAAGTAGAGACATATCGCCTAAGCAGCAAGCAGGCGACTGAAAATAAATTATAGTAAAGCATACAAAAAATAAATTAGAGTATTAAAGTACCTAAATATGGCATTTTAAACATATTAAAATTTCTGTAGGTTACTGTTTAATTTGATACTTTATATTTTGGTTTTATAGATACACAATATTCTTAGAAACAAAACAAATCAAAGAAAAAAAAAAAGTTAAATTCAAATTCAAAACAAACTGCAGTCGAGGGATTCAAACCAAATGACTATCGTACATCAAGCAGTTAACTTTTCACCGAGTCATTATAGCTTTTCACAATATATTGGTTAACAATGCAAAAGTTCAATTTAGTAATTCTAAATCTTAATTTTAAAAATATGGGAACACATATTTTCGCAAAACTCTTAACCATACGACATATGCGAGTACACGGCCAAAAATGCTACCACATTTGCACCTTTGACAGTTAAATTTAGAAGAGAAATTGCTTCTTTTATTTTTTGCTGTAAATACCGTCAGTAAATTCAAATTTAAAAACAAAGAAAACAAAGAAGTCCAGCGCGGCTATTAACAATCAAACTAAGCGCTGTTAACCTTCCTTTGGGACACAGACAGCAATAAAGAAATAAAAAACACAATTCGTGTATCAAAATTATCACATAAATTTAAAGAAATAAAATTAAAAAACAAAAACGACCAACGTAAACCAAAATCAAGCCACTTTACTTTCGCCACAGGTCAGTAGCCTGTGCTAAGCCTATTGCTTTCGCATGGCGAGGGTGTTTGTATGCGAAATAAAAACAAAAACACAAAAAATAAACAAATAAAAAATAGTGAGCAAAAAAAAAAAATAAAAAATTGGCGACAAGGTGTGCTTCAGGCAACTGAGATACATTTCGAAAACGTTCTTCTGCTGGCCATGAGTTTTTTCATCTTAATGCAGTCGTGGTTGTTGTTTTTATTTAGCCGTTGTTGAAAGTTTCCGTGCGAGTGACTACTGTCAAACTTTTTCAATAGATTTCGACTCCCTTGAAAGTGAAACTTTTCTGACTGCTAACTGATGCTGATATGTCTTTTTATTTCTCTTTGCATCTAACTAGCTACGAATGCATCTAAATTAAAAATAAATAAACTGTCGCCCACAATCGAAGCCAACAAATTTCAGGCTAAGCCTTTCATTTCTGCTTCTTACATTTTCACAATATTTTTAATTATGCGCTGTTGCCAAATTAAAATATACAAAAACCAAATGACTTTTAGTCACTCAAACACACGCACGACGCGGTCTAAGCAGCTGCATTATTATCTTAGCCCAACAGACAGGTTCGGTTCTACACGTCTCAGACGCAATCAAAACGGCCAAAAAGAATAAAATCAACTTCCGTTGAAATAACAATAAGATGAAAAATATATATATTCTTAAGAATGCGGAAATAAATAAACGGCGTCGTCTTCTTATATTTTTATTTATTTCTTTTCTCTGACCCAACTCAATCCGCGTTCCAGCTTGCCTGACTCGAAGTACTTCGTTGCATGCACTTGCAAACAAATCGGCGACAGACAGTGCATAACTCAGGCCACAAAATGGCAGGCAGCACGTTAAGCGCGTGAAAAAAACGGAATAAGAAAACCCTAGGCCAAAAGGAAGACACCATTTTGAATAACAAAATTAACAGCTATACAAACTTTCACCTCAGCACGCCGCATTTTTTATTCCTTTTTTTTTGGCTTTGTTTGTGGGCCAGAAAGCAAGCAAAACTGAAAACAAAAACTGGCAGCATTTCATTTTTTTTTGTTTTTATTTGTATTATTCTAGTGAAAAAAGAAAAATCTCGTATTAGTATTTCATCTTAGACTTATTTTAACGCACGCTTGCACCTTCTGCCGCACAGCACAGGCAGCAATAGGAAGTAGAAGCAAAAGTCGCATTTGGCATTTCTTTTATTTTTGTAGTATTGTATATAAGTATGTATATTTATTTTGGTTTATTCATTTGGGAAAAAATATTATTAACACTCGACTAAATATGCATTCTTTGCATCTTCAGAGTTGAAATGTGTTGAATTTTTTCTCCTTTTTGAGTTTTGTTTATTTTCTGTTTTGTCTTTTATAATAAACAGAAAATCTGTTTATTACAGTATGGGGCTTTGGGCATTATTCATTGGTTTAATAAGGTGTCTGATTTTTCTTAAGTCTGTTTTCTTTGCTTAGATAAAAAAAAAAAAAAAAAGTATTACTGCGGATATAGAGTTTGAATTTAAATTTCCAATTAAATCTTTTAGTTGTATATGTGAAAGAAACCAAACTTATTTCAAAATATTTTACCCAAATAATACTTGTATTTTTTCTTTTTAGTTAACAACCCCCTTTCAGTAAACAAGAATAAAATCTACAACTTAGACTTTAGGTAGCATTCATTCATGCTTTTAATTTTTTTTTTAGCTAATAAATAATGTTGTAGAAATTGGACCCTATGTCATATCGTTCTTTAAAAAAAATAACACCAAAATACCAAGGCACAGATTTGCTTATAATTAATTTCGTTTTTTCGCCAACAAATTGAGTTAGCTTGACCTTTAGAAAAAAAACAAAAAAAAAAAAAAAATAAAAAAATGTGTCGAAAAGAATGACTGCCATGTGACGCTCAAAAACAAAATTAATTACGTTAATGCCCATTGTTTGTGCTTTTTTAACAAGCAAAGTTTTGCAGCACCTTGTCGTTTTTTTTGTTTTTACCTTTCTAGAATTTTTATAAATGAAAAATTTTTTTACAGCATGCTACAAAATGCAGCTAAATCATGTGTAAACAAATAACAAAAAAAAAACAATTAATATGAGGAATTTCGTTTATTAAAAAAAACGTGCGAAAATTGAATTTATGTGCCGTGCACCACAAAATGTTGTAAATTAAACCGAAAATTAAAACAAGCTTAAAACAATCGACGCCATTGCAAGGTAAGACAACAATCCTCGCCTTGTTGTAAAGGACACGCTGCCAAGCCGAGTCAAAACAACCCAACGGCCAATTGGGCAAAAAAAAAAACTGAAATTTGTGCTACAAAGGCAGGCGGCTCACAACAACTTTTAATGCCAAAATATGTATGCTCAGCTTCAGCTATCTACGATATGGATAACAACAACAGAGTAGCCGCTGATGTTTCTGTTGCTGCGGCTGATGCTGCTCATCATTGTAAACGTGTTGATGGCAAAAATGTTTTGCAAATTCCAATCAATTGTCGACATGCTCAGCTTGTCTTCGAACTAAACCAGAAACAACACCAAAAAAAAAAAAAGTACAACAATGCATCAGAAAAAAAGCATTGCAGCTACGTACGTACGTAAGAGTACGAGACATTTGTAAACTTTTGTGCTGGACTCATTTACCGGAAAATTGAGTAGACATGCTCATCCGGCTGCTAATGGTTAGCACATTGCTTGCACTCGTACACTGCCGTCCATCGTCTGAGCAAACGGAAATGTACAAGATGCATGCTGGCTGTGCACCATTGAATGCTTGTCTTGTTAGCCATTAATACACTCTTTTTTAGTGTTTTTTGATTTTTTTTTGCATACTACGCTTGCAAGCCTATTGGTTTTGTCTTTGCTACTTCCTTGTCTTTTTGTTCATTTTTTTTTGGGTTATTCTGTGGTTGAGTCTTAGTCGCTGATAACGACAAACGTTGTTGGTTTGCTTTGCGTTTGTTTTGCCATGCAAGATGAATTGAAGACGCCCTGGGCCAGGGAAACCTCATTGAGATGTTGCTGGGCTGTCTGGCACTAGTGAATCTTGCAAGCTGGTTGAAATGCACACACACGTGGCTAATGGAATTTTCTACAACAGATAAACAAGGTGTGCTCGAATCGTAAACGAACACAATGTGGTCTTGGCTGTTAGTCTGCGCCATATGCAAGCAAATAAAATCAAAGTTAATATGCGTTTATGTTGCCTATCCCCTGACTGCAAATAAAAAAGTCAGATCATTTGAACTGGCACAAATCGACACGTTTTTGCCATTTTATATTTATTATGATATGTATTATGTTTCTTTTTTTTTTTCTTATGAAACTTACACACATCAGCGACAGGAACAGCTGTTGCAGCAGCAGCAGCAGCAAAAAAATTGCCAAATGTGAAAATATGGGAAATATGGCATTAAGGTGGAGTAAAACACTTTAAAGTTTTTCTTTACGTCAAATATTAACCAAACAGCGAACTTACATTAGAAACCAGAGCGCGAAGCTTCTTTTCAAGACGAAAGATTTCAAATGGTAGGTATATATTTACGGTTTAGCATTTAATAGTGTGTTCATGATCACTGAGATAGTAAGAGTCCACATTGGCGCCAACTTAAAAGATTTTGCAGCAAAGGTGTTCACAACGTTATGATTTTATTTATCTTCTGTACTTCACTCGTTTATTAAGAAAAATTAAATTCAAATAAAGATCATTTCACGCAGATTTCTAAGTAACGTATCCTCCGCTTAAATCGGGGATACCTGTAACTACTTTTGAACATTTTAAGACGGTTTATTTTTGCTGCACCCTAACAAACAACAACAAACCAACCAAAGTCTCGGCTTATAACGAAAAATATTTAAGCAATATTTCATATGATATAAAATGGTGTTAAATAAATAGAAGAAAAGGAAACTCCTTACAAAGGAATGAAAAAAAAAAATAACAAAACCCACTCAAAAAAGAGCTGCGAAAAATGGCAAGAAAACAAAAAATGTTGAGGTAAGCTATTTAACGCGTCGAGAGTGTCAAGTATTTTGAGCCAGTTGGACAAAAAGGCAAAGCAAAGCTTTTACAACACATTATGCGCACATTTTGCAAGGACCCGCATAACTGCGTACCGACGCTACACTGCAGCCGAGTAAGCATATAATATGATATTTTTTTATTTGCGAATTTGTGGCTGCTGTGCGCGCTATAAAATTAATAATTGCTGTGTGGCATTTCGTCCTTGGCTGGGTTGGTGTGACGTTGCTTTGCCTTTGATTTTCTGTTGCATGTTGCATATTTGAAGTTGATAGACTATGGCATCGCATTATGCTAATTTTGTTGCTACAATAAGGACTCGATGGATGTGACTGAACGAAATATAAACGTATGTAACGCCAAACTGTGCATTGAACCAAAATGCCGTGCATTTGTTTGATAATAACTGGCCATGCCACAAATACAATCCGCTGGTGTTAATGCGAAGTACAATCAATGATTTCGAGAAGAGTTCATTGACTGCGGATCAAAATTATTAAGTATTTGCAAGTTGCGTCCAATTTAAATCCCTTGTGTTCCCCTCATATAAAAACTAAAACCAGCATCACTGTCAACCTAAAATAGTTTGCATGAAAACCAAAACCACTTGTTAATAACAACCAAATAAAAATGAAATACTTGTATAACAGAAGACGAAAACAACATACCCATTATTTTCCCTGTTAAAAGCATTTTGTTGAGACGGTAAGCGCGCGTTTGTACCGTCAAAATTCTTGCCGGTAGATTTCGGTGTGCTGTCCATTACAGCTGTTTCGGCCAGTGTAAAAAATATAGTTCTATTAATTTGTTGGAGGCTTTTGGTTTTGCACAGGATTTACAGTGTTTACATAGTTTTTTCTTAATATTAACAGTGTATAATACACAATTTATTTTTTGTTTTTAGGCCGCACAGCAAATCACTCAAATAAGAAATTGCGTTTTGTTCATTTTACTTATTAAAACCTAATACTTAATGCCGTATGCTATTTGTACTGTGTGCATTTAAAATGCATATTACCGTTGCGTAAACATTAATTCTAGACACGCGAGAGAGTTGGATTTTCATAAACGAAATCAAATAAATAAAACAAATGCCACAAATATTCGCACGCAGAATTCTTATATTTAAAAGTCAGCTGTTTCGTTTGATGCAACAGGGTTGTCGAGTATGCATTTGTTGTAGAAACAGTGTTGATGTTTGACATCTTGGTACTAAGTTATTTACATATATTGTTTAATTATATTGTATGTAATAAAATGAACACAATAGTATTAACATGTCAGCAATTTTTGAAACACAAAGTTCATTAAACAGTGAAAATTTATTTCAATATTTCATAGTTTGGCAACTCTGTGTCTTGCTGTTGAGTTTGCAGATATGTGTTCTAATTTAAAGTGTTTTAAAAAAGCGAGTAGTTATTTATAATGTACAATTTAACTCTAAGATGAATGTCGCGAGTGTAATATCAATGTTTAAAATAAAGTATATGTGTTTTATTGAAATATGAGGAATGTGATTGTTTATATTTGTGTATGCAGTGTCAGGTTTAATAAAATTACAATTTAAGTAAAGTACCGTTATTTTTAAGGCTTGTTAGTATTGCTGGTTGATTATGATTTTGAAAGAAACGAAAGCGGGGCAGCAGCATACTTCTTGTGATGGCAGAAAGATATCGTGTGGAGTTTGAGATACGACGCCAAATGCCAAGTTTTAAATTTCCATAATTATATGCATCAGCAAGTTGGCACAAAGGAGACTTAAACAAATGGCGCAATGACAGCAACAGCAACAAAACGAACGGGAACAATAATAACAGCACCAGGTTTGCATGAAAAAATCGTCGTAAAAAAGAAGAAAACAATAACGAAAAGAAAACAATGCAAAGTGAAAAGAAAAACGAAATAAAAATAAATAAAACGCAAAGGCGAATATCTCTGCAAGAAATTGTAATTTTTTCAGTAGAATAAACCTGGTATGAAGTGCAAATATTGACAGTTTAAAATTATAATAAAAGCGAATAAATAATAAAGTAAAACAGTAAAAGAAGCATAAGAAGAAGAAAAGGACGCCAGATGGTAAGCTTTGCGTAAATGAATTGCATGCGTATATGTTGTATGTATGGAGAGGGAGACAATCTTTATTGATGCAGAAATATAGAAAAGGGATGTAGTTCAGATGGTGGAGGGCTCGCTTAGCGTGTGAAAGGTGCGGGGATCGGTGCCTCGCATCACAACGTTAACTTCATTTTTGAGGTAAAGTTTTATTTTGTTAGTTTTACGTTTGCACTCTCGGGCTCTAGCTTAATAAATCTGCAATAAGAAGAAGTTTGGCACAAGCATTAAAAATTGGAATCTTTAAATATATGTATATATTATGTATTAATTAATTATTGCATAAGTCGTCATTAGCTTCATGTGTGCTATTAATTTTAAAAATAGTTCCAGGGCTCAACCGGGATTTGAAGGCGGGACTTCTCGCACCCAAAGCGAGAATCATACCCCTAGACCAATGAGTCGTTCTAGGCAAGTGTAATGGTGATCTTGCAAGAAAGTTGTGAAGTTCACCTCCTCTACTAGATAATAAATTTTTTTTTTGTTCTTTAATATTCCGCTAGGGAGCATGGGGCCTCCACATTAATCTCCCATCGTACTCTATTAGAAGCAAATGCCTTGACTTGATCCCAGGTGGTATGGTATTTTCTTGCAGGTGTATTGTTGAGACAAGTGCGCACTTTGTGAGAGTTTGTATCCGATTTTGAATTTCTTGTTTTGGTTTCAGTAATCAGTTGATGTTAGACAGGATAGATGATATGTCGCTGTCGAATCCCGGTAAAATCTGTGTTTTACAAGGCGAAAACCCATTCTTCATTTTTTATTGGGTGTTTTTACTTCAGAACATGGCGCGCCATCTGTTGGCGAAGAATGAAAGGATCGCACGCACAGATGTTTGTATGAGATGTTGACGGTTGAAGCCCAAGCTGATTTCGTCGGTGACGTCAAGAGTTGATATGATTATGACTCGCGATTGTGTGCCGAAAGACTTAGGGTAAAAATTGCGTGAACTCTGTTAGAGAGAAGAGTGTTTAGTAGATAATGAGTTTTGTGCACATCAGAAGCAAGAGGGGATGTAGCTCAGATGGTAGAGCGCTCGCTTAGCATGTGAGAGGTACGGGGATCGATGCCCCGCATCTCCAGGTCTACTTTTTATTTTAATTTTTTTTCTTAGATTTTTCATTTACCCTGCGATGCCAGAACTAATTAGCTTTTGGTTTAACACATAATTTACACTTGAACAATTTTGCAAAGTGCACCTAAAAGACCCAAGCACAATTATTTTCATTAACATTAACAGCCTTTGGCCACAAGATAATGGCCACGAAAACAAAAGCAATTTCACTTGCCTTGGATTTTTCCTTAATCTTTTTTATAAATGTATATACGAATATTTTTTAAACAAATAAACGCTGCTATAAGCACGTCAAAAAGAGGATTTAATTGTCTATTGCTGGGTTTTGCTTTGAATGTAAAGGTTATTTATTAAAAACAACACTTGGGCATGGCGTTTGGGTTATTTTACCGTTGCATAGCTCGCTTTTTTAAGTTTGTTAATTGTGTTAAAAGTTGAATAAGTGCACGATGGCGTATGTTAACATGCAAAGCCGACTATCTTTAGCTTCTGTGTAGTTTTGTTGGAAAAATGTTCTATTCAGACATGCGAGCTTTTTGTTGTGTGTTTTTAATATGTGTTTTTTTTTTCTTGGTAAAGAAAAGTTATTAAAATATAAAAATAGTTTTTATAATTTTTATAATATTTAAATATGGTTACTGTAAAATCAATCGTCTGACGTTGTAATACTTCTCTTAACTAATTACGCAACATCCGGTTTTTATAGGCATATAGCACATACATACATACGTAGCCATATGTTGACTGTTAGAGACAAACCACTTCCTGCCAAGGAATGCGCCGAACCACACGCAAAAATGCAGACAAAACGTTGAAAACTTCAAACTTGACTCATGATTTTTCAATTAATATGAAATCAAGCATTAAAATTGAATTAGCTGCAAATCTAGGTACAATGCCAAGGAAAGCCAACAAATCAACGCGGCAGTCTTGACAATAAACTTTGCGAGCCAATTACTTAGCTAACTGCAATATGTTGTACGTGTTGTGCGTTTTAGTAATGTTGTTGTTGTTATTGTTGGTGGTCCGTTGTGTAAATAACTTCATGATATTGTTTAACAATTTTCAATGGTAATTTGAAATTTTAGCCAAAAGGCTTTCATGCACGCAGTCGAGTGTGCTGCCTGTGCAGCTAAGACGTTTTTCTTTTGGCAAAATTTCCAACTAACAACAAACAAATAAACAAAAGCGATAATTAGAAGAAAACAAGCGTCACAGAGCGGAAGTCAGGGCAGCAACTGCGGCTGCGGCAGAGGCAGTAGCAATGGCAAGAACAGAAGCCAGTCGACAGCACAACGGTGGAAACTAACTTTGTCAGCGAAAAACTTTTGTTGCATATTTCCTTAAATTAAAATCACGCATACGTCAAGGTGTGTACACACTATACCACAGCGCACGCAGTGAATTCGCGCTATACGAATATTATGAATTTTTTGAATATTTTTGGGACATGACTTTTGCAATCTATCGTCTATCGTCTATGGTATAGCGTCTGACAAAAGGTGCTGCCAGTTGGTTTATGGGTTAGGCTAATGGCATTTAACCTATGCCGCTATAATTTACGCCAGTTTTGCGGCATTTAAATGCAAGACGCGCGCATCAAAACGCTACCCCCAAATACCGGGCGAGCGTGCGCATATATTACATATTTGGGATGGGGGGACGCGATAAGCAAAACATGATTTTACGATGTCGTTATTGCCAGCAGCCTAACAGCAGCCGCACTGCAAGCAACGTTGAGCATTTGTGGTTGGTTGGTTGGTTAGCTCGGCAACGTCACCTTCGTCACCAACATCATCACCATCGCAATGTCGTCATTCTTGTCGTTGTGTTTGTTTAAAGTTATGAATAATTAAATATTTGCGCATTGTTTTTCATTATTGCCCATAATGGATGCAAAAGATCGCAGAGTGTTTTTTCTTACAAAGTTGGATTAAAATGTTGTGCTCTTTATGTTTGTTTTGTCTTCTAAAGGAAACTAAAAGATAGCCATTTAAAGGCTAAGAAATTAAGCTTTGTGATAATTCGTATAATGCATACCAACATGTAATTGAATTTAATTAAATAATGGATCTTTTATCAATATGTAAGATATATGCAGAACTTGGATTTATACAACTGTCGTGTTGCTTTTATAACAGAAAATGCCTCATAGATGTCGTTAAAAACAATTACTTGCACATAAATATTGTAAACATAGCAGCATATATGCTGCTTTAGCTATTTAACCATCGCCCATGCTGGCATCCACCCTATACTTTCCATTAAGTACGCCATATTACACACAAATAACCATATTTAAAGCGATAAAAGGTCAAAAAATGCACAGCGTGCAAAGCAGCAACAACAACAACAACAACAATAAATTCCGTATGTTTGTATGTACATATGTAAGTAAACTTATTGAATGTCTTTAGTTATATTTTTATGTCTTGAAAAGGACAACTTTACGCATTTCCCTTACTGCCCTGCATAATCTGCCAACCTTCGCCTGTTTTCATTTCATTTTTATGACAACGTTTAGACGATTTTTTGTCGCACATTTCTTAGCTTTGCTTTTGGCCACATTTAACTTTAACTCGACTTCGACTTCGGCTGTATTGACATTTGATCTTTATGTGGCTCTCATATACGCACAGCCAACCAAACATAAGTGTGTTTTGTTTCGGTTATACAATTCCTGCAAAATTCTCGGCATTGCCTTGTCTGCCGGCAGCTTTTTTATGGCTTAAGTTTGTTTGCCTTTTGGCTTTTTGTACTTTGTACATCACTCGCATAGTAGGAGTTATACAAGAAAAATAATAAAAAAAGAAAAAATAAAAATGTAGTACATGTTATATTCTTAGCGTTCGACACTCAATATCTTTGTGGCATAAAATCAAACGTTCCTATATGTATGTAAGACCATGAGGTCATCTATTACGCGCAACATCACAAGATGCCAATTGTTTAAACAGAAGCCTTTGGGCAAACAACACGAGTAAGTAAAGACAGCCACGTTCGAGAGCAAGTCTTCATGTTTCGCTTAAGATTTTTGTAACTGGCGCCGTTTTTTGTTTTATTTGTTTGTTTTGTGTGTCTTAAATGTGACTTTATTGTAATTTATTTAAGCTTTTGTGTAAAGTTGTTGAGAAACGCGACTTTTGTTTCCTGGATATTTTTTTTCATTTAAATGGAATGGCTGAGGTTAATTACTGTTAAAAATTAATTACATTTTATTTATAATATTTTGCTTATTAGTCATATATGCTACTTGTTTTTCATAACTATTTTTAAAGTTTAATATTATTAATTAAAAGTATTTTCAGTGCCGGATTGAAAGCTCAACTATGCGTTTTCTATTTAATGGTTTTTTCTTTAGTAAATTTATGATACACTTTTACTAAAACAAACCAGGCACGTACACACGTGAGTCTTGAGTGTGCTGCTTAAGCTACGCTAATAGACTTAATCAAATCAACAACAACTGTACCCTTATAAATATGTCAATTAATGGCCCGCCCAACGACACAAGTTTACCCATATCCCACATATTCTAACAAACAAAAACGCCGAAAACGAAACGAAAATCTTGTTATCTCAATGAAGACATAAATGCTGTGATATCAATTTATGTCAACGTAAATATTTTGTTTGTATGCACAAGCAACTAACCACTACAACAACAATAAAAACAACAACGAACAAACATTTACTGTCTAAATTGCCAGTATAATAATAGTTTTGAAATGGCAACCAAAGTGGCAAGGACTTAATATATGCGGGTAGCTATGGAATGCAACAACAACAAGAAGATGCCAAGTCGAGATGAGACGGCTTGTGCGGGTGTGTGGCAAATGCCACTTGCCACTTGACTTCATAAAACATGTGTCAGCGAATCTTAAATGAAGCTTATGAAAAACTATTAGTCTAACATATGCGGGCAGTGTCGACAACTAAACGAAACCCAAGTAGAACTTAACAGCAATGCGCAACATACGCGCAGCAAAAGGCTGAGATGTGTCGTTCCTTGTTCGTCCATCCGTCGTTTTAGTCTGTCTGGCTGTGGGTTGTTCGTGTATTTCGTTGCCGTCAGACACAGCAGCAAACGAACAAACAAATAAACGTGCAAACATGCGTTTGGTAATTAGTTTCAACATGCTGTAGGCGTTCGTTGACAAAAAGCTAACAGTGTCCTTTTTCCTATGGCCCCAATACAAGCGAAATGAGGGACATTTGTCTGCTGTCTGATGTCTTGCGTCGTCTGAAGGTTTTCTGTTATGAATAATTTAACAAAACTTGCATTAGACACTTGGCTAACTTAGGCCTACACATACATATCGCTATACACACATACTCAAAAGTTTGACCAAAATCTAAAGATGGCTTTGCAGTGGGCAAAATATGCCTGCTACTCCTACTCCTGTCATGTGAGATTTTCTTACGGTGCGAGTGAAACTGAAACCGAAAAAATTATAACCGCAAGACGTGCTAAATTATGTTAAGAAAACCAAACGCAATAATAATGAGCGTCAACTGGCAGCAAGGTTCTTTCTATATCTGTCTCTGTCTTGCATGAGCAAGTGGCTTTGCTTGTTAAATTAAGATTACTCATACGCACGTTTGGATCACAAGCAGGCAAAGTAAATGTGCAAGCGAAATATCTTTTTGCAAACACCTCAAGCCGTTAAATGTATTAATGTTAATTTGTTTTAATTGCATTTGCTTTTGTGTAATTTTGTATTGTTGTTTTGGCCAAATTAAAGTCACATTTGCATAATTTTCTTTCGTAGTAAAAATCTAATTAGCCTTAAAAAAAAAGTGAAGAGCAAAAGTAAACTTTTTGTTGGTTTCCTTTCTTTTGGCGCTGCCTGTCTTGTGACGTAGACATTATAATTTCTTGTTAAATTCATAACCGCTCTCTTTTTGTTCTTATTATTGTTGTTGCTGCGACACTTTTAAACGGTTTTTGTGTGCCATTTGGTTGTCTGCTGGTCATGTTAGAGCTTAACTTTAATTGAGTCAGGAGCTGCTTTCTTGTGGTCGCTTTTGTTTTTGCCACATTTTTGATATTGTGGAATATAACAATAGGTACTTAGGTAATCACGCTCTAATTAAACACGTTACAGTTTTATGCTTTCAGTTCGAATTGAGTTTTTATTGCAATAGCAACAGAAACTCTTTAAATATTTTAAAACGATTATTTTCCTTTTTAAAGTTAAGATAATTTACGTTGCACTTTATAGTAATCTAGGAAAATAAGATGAATTAAATTTCATTCAATAATTATTTTCAATAGATTCACTGATTAAAATTGTTCTCCCCTTTCTTTGAAAATAATTTTTGGCATATATTTACTCTCTGTTTTTTGTGCAAATTTATTATTTTATGTTTGTGCAATTTATTTTTTGAAAAATCATCGCCTCCATTTTTGTTTAAACATCTCCTCAGCCACGTACGGTAGGCGAAGTTAGTTTGCCATTAGAACTTCTAACAGCTTCTGTTTGTATAGCAACCGACTGCTCAGGCCAACAACGCACATGACTTCTGCATATCCTTGGCATAACCAAATGAAATGTTTCAGCAGAAATACTTAAAATTAATGTCTTACTATTTACACAATATGTGCACTTCATTTTCATATGCTAACAGTATGAAAAAGTGGCTATAATTTCGGACACATGATCCTCGAAAGAAAACAAATAAAAGTGGAGTTCGAAAAAAAAGTGGAAAAAAGGAATGTAAATGTTGGTAAACATAAACCTTTTGTCCCAGCAGCATGTGAGCGCCATGTGAGCGTCATATGAGCGCCTGTCAATATTTACCAACAATTTTACAATTTGGCGCAACGTTGTCCAGAATAATAACAGCAACAACAACACGAACAGCAACATCGATGCCAACAATAAGGACAATGATGGCGATGACATGCACGCGAACGTGAACGCGACATGAGCATTGTTGGCGACGACATTCAACCTGAAGGCATTCACTTGGATACAAATTTTTTAAACAAATAAAAGTTAAAAACGTTTGCAGATGTTGTATTTGTTGTTGTTCCGCTGCTTCTTTGTTTTTTTTTTTCATTTTCATTTGAACTTTTGTTTTGTATACGGAGTTTTGTTTTATGACATACAACAAAACAAAGAAAAAATAAAGTACAGCTTGGCAGTCAGGAAAAAATCACTCATTCGCAAAATTTAACCAAATTTTTGCTGCTGCTTTTTTTGTTTTTTTTTTTTTTGGGTTCTCGTCTAACGTGTGCTTTGTTTAACGAATCGTGCAAATGCGGGTGGTCAAGTGTTTTTTTTTTTTGGCATATTTTCGAGTTTATGCGAAGTTGATTTGTCGAATAAAAGCAGAATTGTTTTTATTAAGTATATATTTTAATTTTCAATAAACAGACTGGCGCCAAGACAAGAAGTGCATATAAAGAAAAAACAAATGAATTGAGAAAAAGTTAAGAAACGCAACGCATTAAATTTGATTGTTTTGCGGCTATTAAAATCACAGCCAACAACTTTTCGAAAGTTTTGCGTTGCGCGCAATTGCAGCAATCAAAAAATTTCACGTTTAAATGCGGAAATCACAAAAAAGAAAACAAAATAAGCAAAACAAAAATATAAAAACTGAAGAACACCCCAAATGGTTGTCCATGAAAAATCAAATAAGAAATTATGTTGACGGCATTGTAATGGCTGTCGGCTGGCGAACGCGCTCCTGCGGCTTTACTCCCAACTCTGACACTCAGCTTAGCGCAACTCGAGTCCAAAGTAAAAGTTCGGTTTGGTCTAATAACAAAACTTGGTGCGCGCATAAAACGCTTTAGGCATTGGCGTTGTGTCTTTGCTTACTTGCTATTTTGTAAAAATGATGATAATTAGCACAAGGCAACGTTTTTGAAATTTGCGGTGAGACCATGCCTAGTGATGGACTGATATTGTGGTGCTTTTGGAGTACGAATTGCCTGCATATTTTTTATTTGCCAGATTAACTAATTGTGTGAGACGTGGGGACTCAGTGACTGAAAGTTGAAAAGGTTTTTATAACGGAATATGTACTTTTTCACAGGGAATGACCATAGTTTATCCATGGTCTATAGTCTAATATTTAGCATTTCTGTTGTCGATTTATTTATTTATATTGAGCCTTGTATAAATCTCATAATCTCACTTTTAATGTTTGTAGAGGATATTTAGTAAATATATCATAAAACCAATACGTATCCATGATATTATCTTGGTGAATTTTCTACCTTCTTTGTCTTTTTTGTCTTTGTCCAGAAGCTGAAAGGCTGCCTCTGATATGCAATGAAAGGTTAAATTTTTTTTTATCAATCTTCGCGACAAGTTTCTGTGCTTATCAAGTAAGCATGTCAATCGTCTTATCGTCTCATATCTCATGTTGCCATTTTCAAAAGTAAAAGTCAAATAAAAAACTGAACAAAATAAACGCCAGCAGCCTAGTGGGTTGGGCGCTGCTTGGCTGGCTGGTTGGGCGGGTGTGAGTATCGTTTACTTGACTGCTTGCTTATTTCCATGTCTCAATGCGAAAATTAACTTGTAAGGCGCGAAATGACAACGCCGAGAGCCAGTCAGACAGGCGCTGGCAGCTAAACACCTACCGCAGGCACGCAAAACACGAGCCATGAGACACCAGATACGGGACGCGAGAAACGCGTAACGCCTTCTACACTTCACGTAAGTTGAAGTCGGAGTTGGCGTTGATACTCCGGGGAATCATTTGCCTGGCGTAAAAATCAACGATTTACAATCAACGCCAGCAGAAAAACCAAAACAAAAAACGCCCCGCCATGGTTTCGGTTCGTACAAAGTTTAACATTATTTCTTTGATTTTTATGCTCGCGAGCGGATTTTAGCTTCAAGTGACTTTAAATTGTTTTAATGGTTTTGTTTAAGATTCATTTTTATCCTTTGTTTTTTGTATTGTATTTGTTTTTATTTTTAACTGCGTTGGCGAAATTGTTTAGCAATTGTGTGGCTGGGCTAAACCAACAAAATTGTTTAAGGTAAAGTTTTGCGTTTGGGCCAAAGTAGCATTAAATTGTTTTTACACAAAAGTACTTAAAGTTAATTTCTCTGACGGTATGCGTTGGGTGATAGACTGTTGTGTGTGTTCGTCCTCCCCAAAGACGTATTTAAATACAATTTTTGTTTTACTATTTCACTATCAGTTTTTAACACTTTTAAATCCTTGAGCGCTTGGACTGTTTGGTTCTTCGTTAGTTAGTCACCATAACATTTAAGCGGATTTAGCAAATGTTCGCCATTTGATAGTCACATTTTATTTATATGAAAAAAAAAAAAAACAAAAAAACTTTTTTGCTTGTGTGCATATACGAGTATTGTGTGCACCTTTTATTTTATTGTGGTTTAAAATTTTTATTAAATGTAGAAAATATATGTGCTGCCAGTTGGTAAGGTCCAGGGTTTTGTCCTAAATCATCTAAGGGATTTATATCAGTTGGAAATGTGTTGAACAGCCTGAAAATGTGCAAAGAATAAAAATAAATTGTTGACGTTTATAAATGTGCTCATGCTGTTGTTGCTGCTGTTGTCCTATTCTTATGGTTATGGGTTATGGTTTTGCTTATTATGGGCGATGGACTTGGCTGCTCAAGTTCGTTTCGTATTAAAGACATTAACAAAAATTTGTCGCCTGAAGGTTAACACTATGAATGCAGTTATGGATGTAAGGTTTTCAATATTATGTACACAGTTTTGGTCTCTCAGTCAGAAATACCAAATATTTTTATCTATATCTTTTCTAAGCTAAGTGTCGTATGAACATTAGTTTGTTAGTTTATAAAATTGTTGACACTTTTTGTGAATTATATATTTCGAATAACATTTTGATGACTTGAATATATACATCTATAGTCTTCTGTATTTATATATCTAAGCGATTGTTGTTTTATTCTTATATTGAATATACAGCTGTAAATGTAAGTAAATATGTAATTTAGCGAATAATTGTGTACATTTCACGTCGCCGTTAAATTGAAATAAACTAATATACGTACAATAAATAAAAGCACACCACAATAATACATCAACATGGCAAAAGTAATATGTTAATTTTTTTTACTTACGTTTTTGTCCTGAACTTCAGCCATTGTGGATTTTTATGCATACACAGACACATAAATCAAACAATAAGTACTCTTTATTATTATTATTTGCACTTTTGCATATAAACCAAACGAGGCAAGCTAGCAACTAACCAAAGCACACACAAAGTATTTACTTAAGAAAAAAAAAAATAGATGGCAACGCACAAATTTCGACTTGAAGTGAAATGGCTTATTGAATAAGCAAGCGACGCAGTCAGATACTTCAATAAACAGCACGACGTAGCACTTCAAAACTTTTCGGCAGCAACACCCAGACCAGACCAGACCAGGCCAAGCCAGATCAGACCGAGCGTCAGGAGAAGTTGACTCCGCCTACGCTATTTTGTGGTAAAATCGCAAAGGCATCAACGGCGGCAACAGGAGCAGCAGCCGAAGAAACAACATAATTTGCATAAAATTGACGTTAAAGGTTACACATTATGAAATGCCAAACATTTACTTAGGCATACACTCGCACACTACTCACTCGCATGAAAATGAAACAGTGAAAACAACAGCAAAACCACAAACGAAATACTCTTGACTGCTTTCGCCTCATATTAATAACCTTAAATCAATTTAATTATTTGGCGCGTGGTCCTTGCTGCAATCACTTTTGCAGCTTCTGTTCTTCCTTACTGCTGTTTTTGGTTCTTTTTTGTTGATCGTTTTAACATGAAAAACATGCGTTAAATTAATTTTTTATTTGCCGCAAACAATGCACAAAAAATGAAATATAAAAACAAATTTTAAACAAATAATTACCCACCATACATATACCGGGTTCCCTTTTTGGCGCACAAGTGTCGGTTGGGTGTTGCCAGCGCAGGAGTCTGTCATAAACGCATTAATTTCAACCCGCTGTGCTTGGTGAGTAGCGGATGTGCGTATGTGGCTAACACGGGTGTAGATTGCCACGTTTGGGTTTTCCGTTTTTTGTTGACATGATATGAAAACCGGGATTTTCTTTTTCTTTTTTTTGAAATTTTGTAAAAGCGTTTTTTGTATATCATCCACATTGTTAATAATGATAAACATTTTATTTAAATAAATTTTTAAAAATAATTTAAACAACATTTGTTGAAAAAAAATTAATAATTATTAAAAAAAAAATCTTCAATTAAGCTTACTTTTTTACGAGCTGATGTCGGTATACGCATTATTAAGATCTGAAGCCAATCCTCAGTAATTTCAGTTCTTGTGCCTGCGTTTCCTATGCATATATCAAATTAATATGAAAAACATATAAACTAATTAATTAAGCAATGTCAGGCGTTAAAATTTACTCTCGCTGCGCACACAAGCGGTGGCCAAAAAGCAGACAAACATCTTCGCAACGTATGAAAAGTGACTACACTCTGCGTGTGTGTTATGTGTGTGTGTTAAGCAGCTCATACGCAGGCGGTAAGCAAATAATGAGCAAATTTCCGCTTCCGTTTACAAGTAAACAACGTGCAAGGCATATCCGAAGCAATTCTATTGGTCTTGTGTAGTTGATGTGTTGTTCTCAAGCAATGCTTTCCTTTTTAAGCTTCAATGTTTTTAAGATTTTTACTAAATTTTTTATTTATTTAAATACATTGCAGAAATCAAATAAATTCATACTTGCCTTAGGCAAAAGCGGTGGATTTTCATTTTTATTCATGCGTGTGATACCGATTAACCAGACAGTCCGGCAGTTGTTTTGCTGTTTGCCAGTTTGTCTGCGTTTAGGCCGCCTTTTTAACCCAATTGCTTAAGAATTTCTCAATGCCAGTATAAATAAAATAAGCGCAAATAATAAACTCATTGACCGCAAGCGCGTAACTAAACCAATGCAACCAAGCAGAAAAAGCAAAAAAGGACGACGGCACGCCATAGCCATGACCAGCGATGATTAGACTGATAATGTTGGCCAAAAACCGTTGATAGGCTATAACATGCTACAGCCGCTACAAATCGTTGCTGTAATAAAAAAAAAAAGAAAAAAAAAAGCAGAAATATATTTATTTATACACAAAGAGCTGAAAAGTACGCTGCCGCATGCTGCTGCGGGTTATCCTTGGGCATTATCCTTTTTTCAGCACGCAGCTTATCGCACATCGCTGTTAGTGCTTATGTTGCACCCACAACTGCTGCTTAGCTCGTCAATGTTGTTGCCGTTGTTGCTGGTCAGCTGTTGTTGTTGTTGTTACTGTTGTGTGCCTGGCATGGCTTGGCTCGGCTTTGGTGGCCTGCCTTGGCATATCGTTTTACGAGCATTCGGTCGGTCTGCTTGTCACAAACACATTACAACTCCCTCGGGTGCTATCACAGCCAATTAGGCTGCTTTACACTGCTCACTGCTGCCTCTGCTGTCTCCCTGCGCTGTTCAGTACTATGCTGTGGCCACGGCTATCTTTGCCATTGCTGCTTAGCTATGCAAATGGCATGTTTTGTATGCGAAATTGTACGGTCATGTACGAGTGTGTATCCCCCCCACTATGCTGCGTACATAAGTATCTGCCGCTTCATTTGCTATTTCACACCAAATTCATATACTTCGAATGTTCCTAGTCGTCATGTACGTGTTTCGACGCGTACCTAGTTGGGCTAACTGCGCAGCGCTTAGCTGCATTGCATGCAGATTATCAAATTAGCCTAAATGTTATTGGCCGTTGGGTATTTTTGATGTTTGCGGCAAGCAGCAAAGGGTTGAGTGCACTCGGTGGGTGGTGCTCGGTGGCTATGATGCGTATGGTATACATTTGATATCTGATGTGCCACATAGTCATACGTACATATGTATGTACAATATCTTTGATGTTGAAGTTTCAATTTCCTGTTTGGCGAATTCTGCGTAGTTGACGTTTGGCTAGGCAGGTGAGGCTTGGCTGTATAAATGTGGAATGTTAGAAAATTGTCAAATAATAAAGTGCAATCAAAAGGAGAGTGCATTTTATAAAAGTAGCGAATGAACGAGCTTTAGTTGGGTTTGTAAAACTAGCTATCAACTGTAATTAAAAGAATATAAATATTTAAAAAAAAAAAATTTACAGCGAACAGCAACAAACGTTGAAGTAATTTTCCAAAAAGACACCCAAGCCATTTCTTCGTAGTGCATGAGTCAAATCAAGCCTTGAAATTACTTTAGCAAAAAAAATACGTTTGTAAATAAGCAAAAATCAATCGATATCATTGCTACGAACTGAGCTACTAAGCAATTTTATGCCGACTGATGTGGTCTATTACAGTTGTTTTGTCCTGTCTTGCCTTGTGTTGTCTTGCCTTGTGTTGTCTTGCCTTTCCTTGTCTAATACCAGTTTGAAGGATCGTTGGATTTGTGCTGCTGCTGCTGTTAAACGAATTTTTGCGCTAACCAAAATAATAAAATTGGCATGAGTACGATTTCCATTTATTACGAAAAACAGAACAACAACAAAAACAACAAGTGGTTTGAGTGAGTGTCGATTGCTTTTGCGCCGGTCTTAGACTGCGACTCATTTTATTTTCACTCATTTTTTTTTTGTTTGATTTTGTTTTTTTACTACTTACTTACTAAGTTTCTTTGGCTAATGGTTTGAGCGATAAATAATGTCCGTTTGTACTTTTAAAAGACTTCCTTTTATTTGTTGTTTTTCGTGTTTTATTGTGCGATTTTTGTTTTTACTTCTGTTGTTATTGTTGTTGTTGTTGTTTGCATGCTGTCTAAATTGTTTCAACGCCAATACATAATAGTAAGGCACACCCAAGCTAAATACAAGGCCCAAGTAGGAAGCAATCGAAGTAAGAATAAAAGAAAACAAAAACCAACCGTCAAAGATAGCAATCTTCGATTTTACGTTGCTGTTTTTTTGTTTTGCTTTACTCTCAACACAGGACATGGTTAAGAGGAGGGGACTTCACTTACTACTTGGCATTGCAGTTGTTGTTATTGTTCAATTGATGTTTCTGGATAACAACAAACCGAAGCAAACCAAGCTAAACCAAAATGAAGCAAACCGAACCAAATTCGAAATACGTTAAAATGTCGTGTTCTTTTAGTTAAACTTCCGTTGGCGTTTGCAGTTGTTGTAAAGCGGATTTCGTGGCATATAAATCGTTTTATTTCAACGCTGACGCTATTGGCGTCTGCCGCTTGTCGGCTTCGCTGGTTGCCACTGGCTGCCAGTCGTGTGCCAGCAATAAGGTGATATGCAGTATGTAGTATATGTGTGTCCTTTGCCTGTCTGTTTTGGCATTTTTTGTTGTTATTATTGTTGTTGTGTCGCGCTTAAGGTTCTGAGAAGATAAATGGCTCACTTAGTAAGCTTTCTCATGAGGTTTTCTTGGGGGTGGCTGGACTCTGGGCTGGCAGTTCTTTCTTTTTTTTTGTGTAATAGGTGTGTGCGATTTGACGCGCGGATGCTGTCGATATTGTTATTGTTGTGCCCTTATTCGCGATAATCTTGAAAAGAAAAGTAAATAAACGTATACAATAATGACGGATATCAAATGTCCAAAGATTAGTACATAGTATGTGCACTTTTTTTATTTACGCAGAAAGTATTTAGTTTTGCTATCTGAAAAAACCATACGCAATAGGAAATAGGAATCTGTTCAAATGACTAAGAAACTTGACTTGGCAGATATACCCAATTGTATAATAAACCTAGTAATGTTGAGGAACACCAATTAAAAAACCTCTGGCGTTGCCATTTTTCTTAAATTTTAAAGAGTCCTGCACTTTTGTCAATCGTTTTTTAAAAGCATTTATTAAATGCTGGTTATCGAGTTGATAGCTATATGGTTGGTCATCTTAAGCATTTACGCAGCCATACAAGCAATCATACAGCTTTCGGCCAACGTTCATTAGTCACTGAAATGCAAAACCGCGTACCAAAATAGCCAACCTACAGGCTCATACTAAAAACATAAAAGAGACGATAAGAAAAAACTCAAATAACAAAAACAAAACGAGAATCCAATGTCACACAGAGTAGCGCACACAGAAACCTCACAATCGCAGGCGCCTTATCGCCTTAAACCACTTTAGTGTCAGAAGTGCTGACAGCGGTCGACGGCTGGACAAGCGCCACGACCAACGTTTTTGCCATTGTGATAAAAAAGAAAAAAGAAGAAAAGAGAAGACAAAAATTGCATATTGCCATAATGAGGGTGATTTTCGTATTTGTGGTAGATTTGTCCACTTAGTATGTGGCATGCCTCGGACTTGTAGTGCAATTTACGCTTTAACGCCATGGTAAAACAAAAACAAAGGCACACAAAAAACAAAAAAAAAAAAAAAAGTAAGCATAAAAATCCCAAGCAGAGCGGCAGCATCATCATTTGTACATTTTCACAGTGGATTTCGAGGTCTTGTCTCTGTGTACTTAGGTAATGTGCCCTTGCGCATGTATTTGTTGTTGTTGCTTTTGTTGATGAGACTGTGGCTTGCTGTATGGAATATGATAATGTTAATAATTTGTATAGCGCGATCCTATGCATGTCCTACGCTTGTCCATGCATGTGGTTTATGGTCGACTTTTTGTATACTCTGTGCTCTGTTTTTTTATGACCATCGTGCCACTGATATATGCGCCTTCATGCATGTCTATGACAATGATTTGTGCTAATGAGACAGTTTTTTGCATTTTGTTTTGTTTACTTTTGTTTTTTCTCTACTTTATTTTTGCTGTTGTAGTTTTTGTTATGCTGCGCGTCTCAGTTTATGTTGCTGCTGTCTATGCAAATATTTTGCAGCATACTTTTTGGCAGCGACATTGGCTATTTGCACATTTAATTGAAATTCTCTTCTTTCAGGGTGTGCCAGTGCAATACCCCCGAAATAAAACCCACTCTGAGGTATCGTGAACTTTTTTAATAATGTCGCGTCTGTAGCAGCGCCCAACCACGCGGACTATTCGATACGTATTCAAATGTTTCGAAATTAAAATCTGTGACAGTTTATTTGTTATGCGAATTGCCGGACATGGGCTCGGGCTGAGGCTTGGGCTTTCTTTACTTACTTTGCTTAACAAAACGAAATCCACTTTCAGCCACATTCCGGCTCACTTCATTTTCATTATGCTCAACTCAAGTACGGTCCAAGCGGCTGTCTTATAAAATAAAAGCCATCCAAATGTATACAACAACAATGTTTTTTATTGTATTTTATACTGTGGTTTTGTATAAAAAACAAAAAAATAAAAAAAATAAAAATCTCAGCCCTCCAACTCATGTTGTCCTTTTCTGCTACATTTCGAGCTTACTGCAAATTGAGTGTGTGGGTAAGTGAGTGGGTTTATTTGGTGTGAAATTTTTGTAATCTTCATTGACGTGCCAAACTGACTCGGCATCTGTCTAACTGTAGCACACTCTCTCTCTTTCTTGCTATATACGTGCAGAGTCGCGTCTCATTCTAACTGCTTCGTTCAATCAATGCCTGAGTGACTGCCGGAGACACTTGCCTCGCTCAATTCGTTTTTATGCATTGTAACAGATTTCAATTGGTATTTTATTTTATATTTGAATTTTAAAATTCCTTCCTGAGTTGGTTTGAGACACGCTGTTTGGGTTACCGGAGACAGGAAAATGGACAATTTGTGTTTGTGGCAATTGATTGGCAAATATTGTGCGGTAAAGTAAATGGCAAAAAAGGTTTCTGATTAATACGCATTGATAATTTTTTTTTCTTTATTTTTTTTTGTAAATAAAATATATTCTGGCATGCTAGTGTCTACAGTTAGGGCTGTTGAAATGGAATTGATTTATTGACTGCTTGTTAAAATGTTGTTGAATGGGAACCTAACCACATCTAAACTAATATAGTATTTTGTAAAAAATAAAATGTGACTTAAGTTACACTAAAACGAAAGACATTGCGAAAAATACTACTGAAGCTAAAAGTGTACGTTATGAAATTTGACAACTTCTTTGTCTGCCATTCAATTATTTTATTTAATAAATTGGTTAGCTAGATATACGCTTATACAGTTATTTAAAAGCCATTCTATCATGATGTCTTAGCCATAGCTCCACAAAAAATAGTTCTGATTCAAAGGAAATCCCAGCAGTCCCGAGTTGAAAATCACTATCAACTTATGATAAGCTGGTAGCCTAACTGCAAACTTAGTCGCTTATGCACTGAAACTGAGTTGCTAACCCAAACTGTAAAGCCAAAGCAGATACGCCTCATTTGTGTGCCTAAAAATATGCCATAAAAAACTTGTCATGCTATGCAAATTATTTGCCATAAAAAGCAATGTTGCAGATACTCACGCACAAGTCTGAAACAAACTTCAACAGGAAAAAAGGTCTGAAAAAAAAAAACATAGACAAACAACAAACTCAAACCTAAGTCAACAAGGAAACAGTGAGACAAGAACAGATTATTCTTTATTGTTTAGCGTCGATTTTCATGAGAGTAAAGTTAAGACAATTCTCACGTCATTCGATTGGAAATTCCCAAGGCTGCTGTTTTTGCTGTGCGTCTTTCTCGTGATCATATGTAAATTTTATCTTTTGCCGAAAGGAGTGAAATAATCATAAAAATGTCATGCAGACAACAGCAAGGACGACAAGACAAGAAGCCTGAATTGAATTTTTATTTCCATACATACGGCAGGCAATAAAGTAACATTCGCAGTTTGTTTTAATATTTTGTCTTTGTAACTTTTTTGTTTATACATTTGCAGAGAAGTAGAGGGGTTTTATTGCACGTTTTTGTTTTTCTTTTTTTTTTTTAATATTTTTTTAACGCTATTTATTTGGTGTGTGTTCAAGCGTAAATTTGCAATAAGTAGATGTTGTATTGTAAAGTAGAATGTGGCGGTGCGGGTAGCGGGTGTTTAGTATATATTGGCATACTCTATTGGGGCAAAAAAAGGATACTACGGGCTCAACCGGGATTTGAACCCGGGACCTCTCGCACCCAAAGCGAGAATCATACCCCTAGACCATTGAGCCGCTTATATATCTGTAAATATGTTCACCATACAAGCAAAAAATGTATCTTTTAATTGTTAATTTATGCAGCATAAGATATAATTTACCCATAATTAATTGTTGTATCTGGTTGTTGCCGACCTAAGCAAGTGAAATTTGCATACGACAGTATTTCAAAACGATTTCATGAACTTTACGAACCAAATCTAGTTTTGAGTTTTTATTTTTTGTACGCTACATATGCAGTATACAGTGACTGCTCGAAAACGTGGACTAATTAAAACAAATGCATTGATAGTTGCTCCTAAATTTTCTAACTAAATTTAAGCGGAAAGTACATAATGGATTTGTATGAAATTTTGCATTTTTCGCATGCGTTTAATGAGTTTCATAAACGAAAACGGTTGACACAAGAAATTTTTTATCTCTAAGATTTTTTGTGCTCTTTTGTGTGAGTATTAAATTGAATATCTGTATGCATATAAATAGTAACACCTGCGATATGTGTTTGAAACTTATTTAGAAAGTCTATATGCTTTAGGAGCTTTTACTGTTGATATAGTACTGTATAGTACTAATTAGTAATATTAATAAAATAAAGTTCATATGTTCCAAAAATTGGAAAAGTGAACTAACAAAACATTCCAAATTAAAAGTTTAGATTGGTTTAGAAAGACTGACAAATGTTGCATACCTAATTGATTATGTATTTGTGTAAATAATCGATGTACACACTTTCGAATTTTTTGAGTTGTTCAACTTTTCGAGAGTATATGGAACAAAAAGGGGTTACACGGTTTGGAGTAGTACACGGAATCGAATAGTCAGGTTTTCGAGAGTTCACTGTAGATAACGTAACATTGATATTCGTTTAAGTGCTTTTTTCAATCATACAACACATGTCAATTTTAAATATATTTATGACGCTAGGTTAAATTTAATCTGCTAAACTTGAGAACCTTAACAAACTTAAAAGCTGATTTAAGAAGATTAGAGTCAGAAAATTCTTGATACTCAATCAAACAAAGTAGTGAACCAATGAATAGATTTGAGGTACACAATGACCCTTCGAACAATACAAAAAAAAATTCCAGTTTAATTGAATTTGGTTACCAAACTGCCAAAGTCATTAAATAACCGGTTCCAACAATTGATTGATTGTTATTCAGTTGGTCTACGCATGTTTGGCCTACAAAATACTGTTGACAATGCATACAAATTTTTGTAATGCGATCAACTTTTGATATTTGTTTTTTTAAAGTTATTTTTAGTTGCATTTTATGTTGAATTATTTTTATATATTTTGTTTTTTCTTCGATTTTCTTTGAATACGTTTGTGCAAGTCGCAAAAATTGAAACAGATTTTTATATGGGGATGTAGCTCAGATGGTAGAGCGCTCGCTTAGCATGTGAGAGGTACGGGGATCGATGCCCCGCATCTCCAAGAAGTTACTGGTCCTTGGAGACAAGGTACCTTAGCTGTAGTTTTTTGTTTGCTGCAGTTAAGAATATTTATTATAATTTGTTTTGATTTTCTGACCCTTGTCATATAAATTTTACTGCTGATTTATTGACTTTTAATCGGTGAAATTTTTTCTTTCTGCGCATATCCTTTCTAGTCCTTTAAAGCGCTGAGTCATCAACGCAATTTTTTTTATGTTTTTATTTTATTTTCTGCTTCCTAAATGCTTTTAATTTAATTTGAAAAGTTTTGCTCGTCCATTTAGCGTCTTAACCCTTTGGCAGACATGCAAAATAGCGCGAAACAGAAGACGAGACAACAACAACGCCGAAAGCAAAAAAAATCATAAATAATTATGATAACTGTCAGAAATTCGCTGCGCGCCAAAAGCTGTCGTTTTCGTTAGCTGCAATTAGGCGCACAATCATAAATAATCGCGTGGGTAAAGCCCAAAAAAATGGTTAAAATTTAATTGGAGGTTACGCACAAAAGCAAGACAGTCTTAAGATCGCTAAGGCACGCTTTTGGCATATTGAAAGTAGTTGGATTATAAAATAGATATGTTTTTGTACTTATAAATAAAAATAGATGTACAATTACTGAAATTCAAAAAAAAAAAAATTAATTGTATGTAAGGCAACCACAACCTTATTTACAGTGAATTTAAATTTTCCCTTGTTTTGCGTCGAAAAGTTTTGAACAACATACATAAATCGAAAACAAAATCCGTATATGATTTATGCAATGCTAAATTTGCAGACAAATTTCCTTTTCAGTTGTAAAAAAAGCTTAACCAGAAAAAATTTTATCAAGTCTAAAAGACTTTTTGCAATAAAATAAGAGCAAATTCGATAAAAAATGCTGCAGCTTTAGATGAACTTGCTTCGATTGCACGAATAATTGCTCAGCTAAGGCAGAGTATTAAAGTAAATCCTGGCTAATGCAATTTCTCAATTTGATGCTTAAAACTTTGGCCATTTAATTGTAAGAGATTTCAACAAACAACCACAAAAAATTATCATATTCATACATGCGCAAAAAGCTTTTAAAATTGTGGCAAATATTTTCACTGCTGTTGTTTTTCACTTTGGCACAAACAAAACATCCAAGAAGTCCTAAATAAACAATGCAGTTAAAAAAATAAAATGCGAAAGAAGCATAAAAGATACAAACATACATGAAGAATATGCTGCAGACAAAAAAAACATACAATTTGATTTTAATTGAAAAATACGAAATTGTGTTTGAGGAAGCTGAAAGATAATGAAAAATTGTTACATAGAAAAGAGTGATAACTTGTTGGGAGAAGTGATTCTGTTAGTGAGAATTTGAGAACTTTATACCTTTTTTAGTTTTGAATCTGATATTTCGTACACGTAAGCTTAAAGTTTGCATTGTGTCTCTACTAGTCGTCACGAATGCTTAACCAGTCATCTTGAACTTATACTAAATATTTTGTATCGTCAACACAAAATATGTCATTAAATTGAAATAATTTAAACTCTGAAAGATCGCCAATACTTAACTGCTGACCTAGGTCAATTTAAAAAATAATTTTAATTAGACCTGGCAATTTATTTCTTGTTGTCCAAAATACAAATAAAAAAAGACCTGACAGAAAACCATTAACAAAGAAAAACACTTTTATACAAAATCCAGAAAAAACAAAGTCCGTGGAAAAAAAAACAACAATTATAAAAGCGCAACAAAAACAATGTGTTTTTTTATTTATTTATTTTTTCCCCTGAACACAAAGCTTCACTTCAATGTTGTTTCTTTTTTATTTGCTCTCAAGTGTTCGCCTTCTGTTGTTTTGGGGCCACTTAGTTCGAAACAAGTTGAAACCCATTAGAAAAAGGATGCTTGAGTTGTTTTTGGTTTTGCTTAGCTATTTGCTTGTTTCTCTGTAGTTTTTGTTGGCTTTTGATGTTAAGCGTAAGGCTATCACGAAGTGGCTGTAGGGCATACTGGCTATTTTGCGAGGTGACTCCTTTGTGGGTGTGAAGAAAAATGGCAAAACATCTTGCTAACTTTTTTACTTTAACTCTTTGCTAAATTTGTTTGTTGTTTATTAAAAAAAAAAGATTTAAATATTTATTTCCTATGTATTAAGTACAATTTCTTTTTATATACATTTTAAATATATTTTATTCATTTGTCACATATTTCTCGATAGCATTTCATTTATTCATCAATATAGACAACCGTTTCCGTGGTGTAGTGGTTATCACATCCGCCTAACACGCGGAAGGCCCCCGGTTCGATCCCGGGCGGAAACAATGCATGCAATCTTTTGTTATTTGTGTCACATGCTCCTTTTATGTTGTTCATTTCCTTTGATTTTATCATTATGGCTGATTTTGCTCGCTTCGTGTTTTGCGCGTTCGATGTTCTTATGCAGTACTTCATTGAATTGTTGACGTGTGGTCAGTGAGAATCCAGCATTGCGTAAATCCATTTCTTGTATCAATTTGTTGAATCCTATTACTTTAAGCAGATGCCTGCCAAAGTCCTGAGACAACATATTTAGTTAAGTTTTGACTAAAAGCTCCTACTTACGTCACCCAAATCATTATTCGCAATGTTTATGCTTGTTAAGGTTTTGTTCTGCAGCACCAGCATCATAAAGAGCTTAGTTATAGTATCACTCAGTGAACACGTACACAAATCCAACACCTTGATAGGCATGAATTGTAGTGTGTGAAAAATCGCTGCAGCACCATCGCTTTGTATGGGATTTAGACGCAGTACGAGACTTTCCAGTGCGATGCCCTTAAGTGTGCGGCTAAGTATATAGGCACCCTCCTCGGCTGTGTCGTAGAAAAGTAATATAAATGGTTTAAATATATAACAGTTTCAGTTGTTACAAATTCACATCAAAGATATAAAACTTTATTTTATACGCACAAATTTTATTATTAGTCAAATCCAAGCACTTTAATGTGGCAAAGGATTCTTTGCCGCAAGTTTCCAGGAAGCAGCGTATGCCCGCATCGCCAATGGCGCAGTGCATCAACGCGAGGTGCGTCAAATGGTGGCAACCTTTGTCCAAACTGTGTGCGAACAAACGCAACTGATACGACTCCAGTTTGGTGTTGTGCATACTGATTAAAATGTTTAATGAAACGTAATTAAATAAACACAATAAATAATAAACAAACAAGCAAACAAACGCATAAGGAAACAAACAAAGATACGTTGATATTATTTTAATATTACCAAAAGTCGCGCAGCTCATGGCAACGACTCAGACCCTTGGCCAGCAGGACGATGTCATGTTGCGATAACATGTTGCAGCCCAAGTAGAAATTCGTGCCGACTGTCTTTGTGCCGTATGTCAGCCGTAGCTTGTGTAATTCCGGCAGATTACTGAGTATGCAATCAAGCGGAATGTGATCTGGCAAATACAAATATTGTACACGACGAATTGTAGACGTACGAGTATATTGAAATAAATACGAATACTCAATGCATACCGCCATTATGCTCGCCCACCGGTGCCGGCTGCAGGCTGTTTATCTCCAGTTGATTTATATACGCCGCACAGATGTCCAATGTCGCCTCGACGCTTTCCTTTTCGTAGTCACATGTTTGCATATTTTCCATAAACTCTTGCAGATGCCGTTCCATGTAAATGTTAATCCACGGTCGATGTACCACTGTCTGTGATGTCTTCCAGCGGTGTTGATAGCTGCGACGCCAAAAGAAGTCATCGCGTATGCGTTGACTCAACAATTTCAATGGCAGGTTCACATCAAGCACGGTGAGTATGTAGTTAGGTCCTCGCGACGTGGTATTTCCTTATAAATGGGCAACTCTAAAACAAAGCCAACTCGCACAAAAACACAAACGCAATCGGCCGAAGTGGCCCAAGTGCAGTACACACATACCATGCCAATTCTCTGCGATAGCATCGAGCACAAGATGTCTTAGACTTTTCGGTTGATTTGTCTGCAATTCACTTGTTTCACCGCTGCCGCCAAATCCAATCGTGTTGCTTTGCAATGATTTACCGTGTATTTTTGGTAGTTTGACATCATTTAGATTGAAATAGGCCTTCAATGTATTTAAATCGACAGTGGCGGGGAATTCCACGTATGTGAAATCCATTGTTGCTTTAGTTTTGTGTTTTAACATTTCTTATTTAAAAGGTAACACCCTTTGGTTTATTTATTACTTGGTGTCGCCTGCCCTGAAAGGCGTTGCTATGCTGGTTTATTGCCATAGTTTCCGGTTTGTAAATAATTTTGCTTATAAGCAAAAGTAATGTTGCATTTTTCACACTTAACTATTAGAGGTAAATGGGGAATTGTCTAAATATAAAAAAAGTATCGGGAGAACTTTATTTCTTAGGGTAAAGAATATTGTTTAAAACGAATCCTAAGTTGGTTTTATATCTTTAAAGAAATTTAAAAAACACAAATCAGTTGTACCAAACGTCATGTCATGTAAAATAGATACAACTGTAGGTAGAAGAGGCTCTTTAACATTTTTGCTATTTCAAACAATTTCCTTAACAAATTTATCGATTTCGATTACGTATAGCAAAGCCATTGTGCACGTTGACGTTATTAGCAACATAATTTATCACACAAATACGTACATGCCAGGGCATAGCCAATTTTGGAAACGCCAGAAAAAACATTTTTACAAGAATAAAATGTATTTATATTTTTTGTTGCCAATGAAGCTTGGCTACGCAGCATTTAAGAGCCAGCACAGGCAGACATATGCAGCGAGTTGACATGCCAGGGAAGAACCGTTGCTAAGTTTCAAGTGACTTGCGGGTAACCAAAAGCGGGTGCTCTCAAAATGCTTAACCAGCGAAACGTTAAGTGCCATAAAAATAATTCAAAATAAATTGCTGCACATAAAAATTGGCCATGTTCTACGCTCTCTCGTTGCTGTCGTGGCTAATGCCAAAGCATGTCTGTGTGCAGGATAAAAAAAAAAAACATAAAAACAAAAAAAATTACAAAAATTATAAACTGTTTATAAGGTGTATAATTTGGCAATAATAATGCATATCATGAAAATTCAACAAAAAAAATAGCGATTTTTATTAATTTTACGTTGCATATTTGCTGGCGTGTTCGCCCGTATTTCGCTTTATTTTGTTTTTCCTCCGACATTTTAAAGCGCACATAAATAATGACGCGCGAGTGTTTTGCATACTCGACGTTGATGCGTTAAACTTAGCCACAGAGAAAAAGAAAGAACTTACACGACTCTAAGTAGCGCTCAGTGGGGGTGCGAGAAGTTGACTTTTGTATGTCTCTTTGTGCTTTTGGTGAAAAACAACTTAATCATGAAATTTTCGCTGCTCTTAACTCGTATCTCGGCAAGTCATGTCAGCTGCCATAATCTCAACTTAAGCCAAAAGGTAAATTTGATTTTGTGCCAGCCAAGCAGCCAAAAAATGAAAAAAGGTGCAAAGTCAATATTATAGATAGATAGAAGGATGTACGGCTGTATTGTATTTGTATTTATTTATATTATGGCTGCGCAAGATTTTTATGTATCTTCTGCTTATTGGTATGCATTCATCATTCTATTGTGTGTGCCCGCAAAGTGGGCGGCATGAAGACTTCTACGATGTTAAGCATTTTTATGCAAATTCGTTTCTATTTTTTTTGTGTTTTCTTTTTCAAGGCGCTTGTAATGTCATGTAATTATGGTCATAATCAGCTTGTACAGGCGGACAATTTGACTTGTGGCTTTGTGCTTTTCATCTTCTCTAGATTAGACGCTTAAACGACTTTTGTTGGCAAAGAATGAAAGTAGATCTACTTAGATACATATTATCTGCGACAAGTTAAACGTTTATTATTGTGTAAATTACTGTGTTATGCTAATTTTGACAAATAATTTTGTTAGTACTGCGTCAAAAGGCGATTTCGTATAGGCGGTTAGTTTGCTTGTTATATGTAATTTTTGTTAAGTACTTGATAAGAGAATTTTATATATAATAAAAGAGACCATGAGCTACTCCCATTAATATGTTCCAGAACTCAGAAATTCAACATAACCATTTTTGCTCATAAATATTTATTTATAATTTAAATAAAGTACACAATCGACGTATTAAATAAGTTAAAGATATATTTGGCATTCAGCCGAAATTAAAAGCGATGTGTGAAACCAAAGCCACCGCCAAAATTATTTTTACCAGCAAATGGTCCACTTAAGTGACGCGTAGCCTGGCCGGTGGCGTCAAATGTCGAAGCGCCATTTGGTGATGTCCATAGATTTGCTTTGGCAGCAGCATCCATCGTTGTCATATTAAACTGTGGCACATGCGAAGCACCCAACGAGGCCGAGTGTCCTTGTGCAGTGCTCAAGGCCATGTTGCCGCCGTATTTATCGAATTTTAATCCACTTTCCAAATGTGTGCGACTATGAAACGCATTTACATCAACTGCATGTTGATTATTCTTAAAGACATTGAGTCGTGCTGCCTCCGAGGTGCTGTGGCCCACACCAGGCGTATGTGCGTGTTGCATCGAAAGGCCGTGTCCGTTGCTGCGCCAAAAAAGTGGTTAGAGGTAATTGCCCAACTGATAAAGCATTTTAATACTCACGCATTGACACCCGCAAATGCGCCTGTGGTCGTTGGTCCACCCGCGGTGTTGCCTGCCGCAAAGACGCCCGCACTGGCATTTGTATGTTGATCACCTGCTTTAACGCCACAGCTCACATTAACATCCTGTCCCCCAGTTGGATTTGCTGATACACTGCCACCGCAATTCATTATTGTGTTATGTTCTTTATTTTCTGCGTCTTTTCCTTAATTTTCACACTTGCTGTGTATGATTTGTTACTGATGGTGCTTTGCCATGGACTCGGCTTTTATATTGCGCTAATTTTTAATAAAAAAATCACCAAAGTCTTTGTGAAATCATTTTCGTATGGGTGATTCCCATACGTATATATATGTTTTCATACATACGTACGTTTATGTGATATTTTTATATATGTAGTTATTGTGAGTAGCGCTGCACAAAGTCAAAGACGGCATATATCTACTGAGTACGTTTGAATATTTGTAAATCCCCAATGGCGATAAAAGTGCATGCTCTGTGTAAATCTCATCGGAAGTGCGCTTAATCTAGAGTAATATAAGTCAATCAGTTAGTGATATCCAAGCACGATTATTATCTCACAGTCCAATTGCAATATTGAATTATTGAAAATAATATATATAAAAAACACATTACTCTAAATGATAACATTACAACGTTTCTTTTATACTTTAATTAATAAGTATAAATCTAATTGTGGATTATATAAATAAATGTATATTTATATCAAAATGTACCAGTAAAATTTTCTTAATCATGAAAATACAGAATCCGTTCTTTCTTGTATTTTTTATGTATATATTTTGATAAACAGTTGTGCTAACAAATATTATACATATCTTTAACAATAATTATATTCACTATAGAAATGTTTCATAATTTTCAGATTTTTCACTCTATTAATAATCGCTGCAGAAATCAGCGGCGCCGTGGCTTAGTTGGTTAAAGCGCCTGTCTAGTAAACAGGAGATCGTGAGTTCGAATCTCGCCGGGGCCTATGTTGAATGTGAGTGAATTTTTCTTTATAATGAACATTTTTCTATTAAACAAACCAACCTGGTTTTGACGATCGCTGATTGTGTTTTAATAACACCATAAAAATATTAAAACCAAAAAATTTCCTTATACCTTCTATATATATATATATCTATACTTCTATACTAATTATATAAAATTAAAGACGACAATTTTGTCACGCTTTCAAACAAAAAATACTGAACCGATTTTAATAATTTTTTTTTATAAAATCACATTTATTATTACCAACTGAGTGGCATACTTACTTTTTCAGTTTGTTTTAATTAAATATATTTTTTTTAGTATTAAGTTATTACAAATACAACAAATCAATCAACATAAAAACGTTCGTACGGTTGTTGCTTATATTTTGTTGTATGGCGACTTTTTTGTCTTGCCGAACGAAAAGCCGAAAGAATAGCCGAACTATGCTCACAGAGCAGCGTTTCGTCACTGCTTATAAATTTGTGTTTGTTGTTTTTTTTTATAAAGTGTTTTATTAGATTATAATTAGGATATTTGAAGGAATTACTCATGCTTTTAACGGGTCTGACAAACTATGATGATTGCATAAACTGGGCAGAAAAAAAACGTGAAGTGAAGTGCGCCGGAATTGCTAGTATATATATATAGATAAATAGAATAAAGACGCGTTAATAATACTATATGCCAGAAACGGCTGAACCAATGTTTGATTTTTTGGGTTTGTCTCCGCAGCAGAATAGCTATATATATAATAATAAGGTGTACAATTTTTCGATAAACGCGATTTAATTTCCTAAAAACTCTTACATTTTTATTAAATTAATTTATTAAAATGATTTATTAATATTCGATCTCAAATAAGAATAGAAGATAGAATTAAAATTGCGGTTATTGTTGCTGTGGCAAACATTTTTATGACTAACTGTAAAAGTAATCAAAAAATGTCTTGGCATTTATTCATACTTATTGACAAATGCTTGTATAAACTATTTGCCTCACGAAGCGCAAAGGCGCCGTGGCTTAGTTGGTTAAAGCGCCTGTCTAGTAAACAGGAGATCGTGAGTTCGAATCTCGCCGGGGCCTTACAGTTGTGAGTAGCAACTGGCAATAATATTTTTTTTTCTTGCTGCTGCCCCTTTTCCACATTAAATAATAAGAAGAACATTTGTTTTTAAATTAGCAACAGTCGCTTGCTCCGCTACGTGTTTGGTGTGCTATACAATAGTGTTACATGCAAGCTTTAAACGGTTGTAAAACATAAACTAAGTCACGCACCTTCCTCGAGATTAGACAGAAGTCTGTTAACACTGTCTGACTTATCAAACTGCCCTCGTATAACAGATATTCAATTTAATACTCAAATTTAAAGTACAAAAAAGCTCAAAGAGAACAAAGAGAAAACGATTTCTTGTGTCAACGATCATCAACATCGAAATAGGGAAATAATTTAAACGCTTTGTCATGTTCGTGCCGCGTATGCTAATCGCTTTTAAAAATACCTTAATATTTGCAAATCAAAATGCCGCCAAAAAGATTACCTAAAGGAAAATTGATTTAATTAAATGGTTTGCTTACCAAGAAGTGTTGACCAGACAGTGCACTGAGCTCACTTGCTTATCAAAAATTGAGCAACTTATGCATGGACTACAGATTGCAATCACTGGTTGGCATTTAACATAGCTGTTAATACACACAGTACGTGCAAGTTAAAAACGTACAGATTCTAAAAAAAATTCGTTTGAGTATCGTTTTATTAAAGTAATTGACTTGTTCATCTTTTTACCAATATTCGTCATTTAAGAGTTCTCTTAATTCACTGGAATGTTTTAATTGCCTTGATAGTTTCAACGCTGGCGTACGGCGCCGTGGCTTAGTTGGTTAAAGCGCCTGTCTAGTAAACAGGAGATCGTGAGTTCGAATCTCGCCGGGGCCTAGAGTGTGTATAACTCTTATTTTTTGTTTTGCTGCAATGATTTGTTTTTTATTACATTGCATAACAGATGTCGCAAAAGTTTATGCTCGAACGTTGGATAGCACTTACCTCTGACGGGCGCGAAGCACGAAAAGTATTATGTAAACAACAGTATTTTTTTTGGTTTTGTGTCATTCGGAGTAGGCCTGGACATATACACTTCCGTAGCCTGTTTTGTTTTGTGCAACACCTGTTGTCATGCATTGCAATGCGCATTGTTGTCAAACATGCAGACATGGCTGCGATGTCATGGTGGTATCAAATAAGCCTTTTGTTTTGCGGGGTTTGCAGACTGTCTGCATGGCGGAAATGTTCGACAGCATGTTGCATGCGTTTGTTGTTGTTGTTATTATTGTTTTTTTATGCCTCTTCTTCGTTTGCCAGACGCATACGTATTTGTTTCGCAACATCGTTTGCCTTGCAAATTAACAAATGAATTTACACATGCAGGATATTTGCACATTTTTTATATATCCTGTTATGGCTTCGCAATTGTTTTATTTAAATCTTTGTTTGCTGAAATCAAAAAAGAAAACCTACAATAAATAAGTCAATTTGTCAAATGGGGAAACACCCAGTTTAACTTTTTTTGTATTGTTTTTGTTGCATTTATTTATGCTTATCTTTATTATTTATGCTTAAACGCACAGATTAGCTATACGTTGGGCATGCGGATGCACGTTCAAAGATAAAATGGAAGTGGGGTCTGAGTTGACAAGACCAAACCATAAAGCCATCATGCAGACAACAATACAAAAGCAACAACAATAACAGTTTTATATTATTCGTAATATAAGTAATTCAAAACAAAAAAAAAAGTACAAAAAAAAAAAAAAATACCCAAGCCAAACAAGAAGACAATTTTTATGGATTTAATTTGCAGTGTCCTGTTTTGTCCTGCAAACATATCTGTTATTGTACTTTTGTCTGTACGTGGCATAATAACTATATCCTTTTTACTGTCGTTAGTCTGGTCATTTTTATTGTTGCTGTCGTAAACAGCATATCGGGAAAAGTCAGCAGTTGAAAGCTGTTTAGGTGACAGCCATGTCCTTTTCTAATTTCCTTACACTAATACGCTTTGTGCCAGCTTATCTAGTTAAAAGTTATGCCTTTTTAGTTGCTCGTTGTGGTCGTTATGTGAGTGTTATCCTTTTTGTAGATTTTTAAGCAATGAAGGTGAATAGAAATTGAAGCAGAGGCCACAGTATCGGTTAGTTACCTTTTAGGTATTATGATATTAATTCGTTAAGTCAGGATACTGTCTGAAATACTGTGAGCTGTTGCTTTTCATAGACGTTTTCTAATGAAATGGAAAAATTTTGCTAAATTTTCTTACCAGACATTATAGAATTAACGAAACATCTCAATAATTTTCATTGCTATTACTATCGCAGCCTAACAGCCAACAGTCCGTTCGAATAATTTTGTTGTGCTATTTAGCAGTTGTCAGCAATTTTCACAGTTTTCAAACAATTGATATACAACAACGACAACAGCAGCAATAAAAAACTACAAAAACAGGAACAAACTATTTTTCGACTATAACACATACAACAAAGCAACGAAATAGTTGTGTACTTTTGTGATTATCCTTCGTTTTTGTTCATGTATTGTCCTGTCCAGTCCAGTCCAGTTCAGTTCAGTCGACCATCGCCTTACGAGTTGCAATGTCGAACACTTTGTGGGCGTGTAGTCGCCGCTACACATGCACATACACAAGCATTAACATAATTTATGTGGTTATGCCGGATTTCGAGTAGACCAAACAGCGACAACAACTAAGCAAGGACAACACCCCAGCAAATCCGCCCATAACAAAGCAAAAAAAAAAAAAAGAAATACAAATAAAATAAAATGGAATAAATAGAAAAAAGAAGCAAATATAAAACGAGCCACTAAAACTCGGCTGCTATTGTCCATTTGAATTTTCGCTTACGCTTGATAAAAAGTTTTATTTAAGTTGCTTAGCACCCACCACACACCCAGATCAGCATCGACTAGCCTCGGCCAGCCTTGGCCGCATTCAGCTCCATTCAGTTTTTGTGGTTTTTATTGTTTTTGTATGGCAAATAAGGATTGGATCTCTGCCGTTAAGGTTTATGGAAGTTTGGCTTGCTTTTAATTTTATTATTTCTGTTGACTTTGCATATTTTTTTTTAATTAAATACTTGCAAGCATTCAACTGCTGAGTAAGGAGGGGCGACAGCAAGTCAATCTAAGCAAAATATTATGCGGCATAGAAATATTGCTGGGATTTGAACTAATCTTGACAACAATTTTTCAAGCTTTCGAAATGTGCATTTTCGACAGCGAAATGCCAAAAAAGAGCCAAATAGAAGGCAATCAAGTGTTACACTCCCCTTGCCCCTTTTCATCACACGCTTGGCTCATTATTATCAACTTGGCATGTCGGTTTTTATTTTTATTTTTTCTTTTGCATTTGTTGCCCAATTTCCACGCAACAAAAAACGTGCGAATATTTATTGGCACGTATGTATGTTGTGTGAATCTCCACAGCACACGGCCAGCTTTTGTTTTTCTTTTCGCTTTGGCACTTTTCACGCGCAGTTTACCTTGTTCGTGTTGTTATTGTTTCTGTGCACGTGCTTCGCCTGATTTTTGTCACCTTTCGACCGTGCCAAGCACGAAAAACTCATAATTCATGCATAAAAAACGAATGAAAAATGGAAAAGGAAAGGAAATTTTTGCGAAATGCGGGTGTCTGCCTTGTTTGTCCTCTTTTTACTTTTATTTTTTTTTTGCCACGTTTTTAGGAACTGCCGTGTTTTTGCTGGCTGCTTCATTGGCATGTTGTATGTGCGTAATGTGCGATAATGCTTGTCAGTTTTGTATGGAGTATAATGTAGAGGTAAAAGTGTCAAAATTCGAAATTCTCAGGCAGAGGTCGACGCCTTTTGAAAACTTTTCAAAGTTTTTTAATAATGAAATATTGCCTATACGTGTTGCGCCGGTTGCACTTTATTTGACAAAATAAAATTGAAGGTGAAAAATATATGAAAAAGTGTAATAAAAAAGAAAATAAAAGGAGTCTTGGAGATGCGGGGCATCGATCCCCGTACCTCTCACATGCTAAGCGAGCGCTCTACCATCTGAGCTACATCCCCCTTGCGTTCCATTTTGGCAAATGATTTAAATGCGATTTGACTGCAGTTTCTTGCCTGCATTAAAGTTGCATAAATTCAGTAACAAAAATTTAAAGCTGAAATCGCTTCAAAAGTTTTCATAATGTCGCGCACGTGTGCTTGGGCTGAGTGACAACATGCGCATTGTTTTTGCTTATCATTTGTTTTGTTTATTTATCTTTGGTTTGTCGTGTGTAAATATGGTACAAAAATAAACTACGAGAAACGTGAAAGTGTTGTGTTATTCAGCACCTGTACCTAAAATAAACTACACATAGATTTACAAGGTCAATCGTTGAATTTTAGTGTATACTGTGTTTAGATTGCATATTTGGAAACGAAGTTGCGTGCGGCTCAATGGTCTAGGGGTATGATTCTCGCTTTGGGTGCGAGAGGTCCCGGGTTCAAATCCCGGTTGAGCCCGTGTCTCTTTTTGATTTTTTTTTTTAACATTTGAGGACTATTAGATAAACTGAAAATATAGTAATTTATAGTCTTTCTAAAATAGTTCGTAATTTAAATTTTTTAATTCATATTTTTAAATTTGTCGATTTGAAATTAAAATAAAATAAAATTAGGTTGCCTACTGAAATTATGCAAGTTTACTCAACTTTTTAATAAGTTTTGCATACACACAGCACAAACTTCTTCAAATCAAATATCTTTATCAGCAGTTTATTTGATGCTGTGGCCAGCGCCTTTTGTTTTCTTGTAAACTTGGTAAAATCAACAAAGTTATGCATTTAATTTCCGTTTCCGGTCAGTGCAGTCGCAAACGACATCACACAAAGCACCTGCACCTGCAACTTAATGAAAAACTCTAAAATAATTTCAGTGGCCATGCTGATTTGCCATTGTTTTCAAAGAAAACACTGCCACTCTTCACCACATAACCTTTCCCCAAGCAACCCAACTCAACAAACAAACGGGCAAATAAACTAACAAACACAAACCCTCACAAAGTGTGCTACACTTTTTGTTTGCAATTTGTGTTGGTGTTGTTGTCGATGATGAAGTCATACGACGAAGGGCTAAACGGCAAGTCTTGGCGCTTGCAGTTTATCAGTCCATGCGAGTCTATCGCAGTTTCACACTTGTGTTTAGACAACTGTCCAGCTTTTATTTATTTATATTTGTCGTGGATATCTACGTACGCCAGCTTAGAAGCACAGCAGCCGCAGCGGCCACCGCAGCCTGAGTCAAAATAACCCGCAGCACTATTATTATTTTCACAACATATAGAAAAATAATAAACGCTTAGTGTGAGGAGCATGGCTGACAGTTATAAACTGGCCCTGTGCTACGAAGAGTAACGGAGTATCGAATATGTAGGTATGCATGAGCCCTGCATATGTGTTTGGCTACATCCATTATGCTTAAGGCTTTATTTACCAAACAATTCAGCTTGGCTTTTTTCTGTTGCTGCTGTTGTTGTTGTTACTGCACTTCCGATTGTGAGTAGCAATACTAAAGCTTGGCATTCCATCTTCATCAACACGCTACTTCAGCCATGGTACTTTTGGCTATCGGGGTTTCCTGTCTTGGTTTATGATGAAATCAAAACATACCAGTGTAAGCTTTACAGTGGGTTGTGCCTCTGACAGAATGTTGGATTTATATTAAAATTATATATAATCTCGGTATGACCTGTAAATCAAAATATAAAATTTTTTACCGTCTGTTAATTTCGTTTTTTTTTTTTTTTTGGACTACTTATTTTTTTTAATTACCCTTATATATTCTTATTTAATATTTTGGAAATTTTGGTTTTACTGTACTCATGTGTATACGTTCACACAACATTTGCACAAGATGATAATGTTGGTGATGAGTTTGTTTATGCAGATTGCTGCCAAGTTGCGATAATAGACAATCCATGAAATTTTAGAAGAAAATCATTTTACAAAAAAGTCGTGCTATTGTTGTTGTGTTTAATTTCACATATATGCTACCTTTCAATTAAAATTGTGTTGTTTTTATTTTTTCCTTTGTTTTTGTTTAATGATGTCTGCTCTGCGTTTGCAACCCAATTGATGTTGTTTATTTAGGACTCAAATCGTAAAAAAAGTTTGCCGGACATAAACAAACTTGTGTGAGCTCCATTTTCTTTTATTAAAAAAAAGAGTACAGTTTTTTCCTTCAAGGTAAAATGTCGGATCATTTAATAATGTCATCGATTAAAAATCATAACTTCAAATAGCTGATCAGTCATTATTGCCACTCAGCCCTGCCGCTAAAATACAAGAACCTTTTTCGCTGACGTTTTGATAGCGAACTACTCAGCCAGTGGTCAAACGAAACAATGCACAGCTACAACCAATAGCTCGCTCTATCTCTTTAATGTATTACATAGTTTATACGAGAGCGATAAACGCAATTTCCGAATTTATTAATTTCCTAGAAATACCAATATTTTTATTAAATGAATTTAATATGTGCGTCGTTTGTACTGAAATTGATAAGAAATGCGTAACAAGTTGTAAATCACACTGCTAGTAGCAAATAATCATGCAGCTAATGTATTAACTAGAGAAACAGATTAGTTTAAAGCTGGGCTACCACTGACAGAAGTGCGTGTGCATAAAATTTTAAGTCCTCTTATAACTAAATTCAATAATTTGCAATGGCTAAATTATGCTTACCAGTTTTAAATAAACTGACAAAGAACTAAATATAGTAAAAACTAAATACAATTCAATATTGTACACAAATATGTTTTTTTTCCAATGCCTAGCAAATAAATAAAAAACAACATGGGCTCAACCGGGATTTGAACCCGGGACCTCTCGCACCCAAAGCGAGAATCATACCCCTAGACCATTGAGCCGCTTGTATAAGAGTTCAAATATAAAAAATATAATTTTGTTTTTTACCAGTTTTTAATTACTTTAAATGCGAGAAGACACATCAACTTGCGTCTTTGTTTTCTTTATTATCTTTTCTTCAAAAACTTCAAAGCGGAAAGTGAAACCGTTAACAAGTTATAAGCAAAAGTGTTATGAGCATAACGAACTGGACTTGCATGTCGAACAAAAGTTTTAGTAATCATGCATTTGTATGAACTTCATGTAGAAACCGTGCAATTGTTTCGAAGATGCCACAAGGGGATGTAGCTCAGATGGTAGAGCGCTCGCTTAGCATGTGAGAGGTACGGGGATCGATGCCCCGCATCTCCAGGAGTTATTTTCGTTTTCGACAAGAAAATTTTTTTATAATTTTAATTTAGACTGCTCACTGCTCGAAGACTCTGCATAATGAGTTTATTTTATTTTTTTGATATTCACCCTATAACATACAGCTGCCATAGGAACAATCAGCCGGAAAAAAAATAGTTATGAGCAAATACCCTTTTGTTTTTCATGATATCGTTACTAAATTTCAGATTTCGAATAGTTCTTGGTAATGTTCAATCATATAGCTAAATGTAATAAAAATCGGTTTACTATAATATATAGCTTTCATTGGCCGAAAAATTACTTTTTCTAAGAACAACTTTTTTGTTTCTTAAGATATCGTTACATAATTAACACAAACTAGAAAGGCAGGGCTCTATTCGAACACAATCGACTATAGAGTACCGTGAACACATTTTAAAATCTAAAAAAAACTTAGTAAAAAAAACCTAGATTGCCAAATTATCTTTCAAATTATATATTTTTCAGTATTATCGGTTTGCAAAAATTACAAAGAAAATGTTGTAGATGTTTTTATTTGTATATAGATTTTCTTTTATTTATGTCGTAATTAATTAGATTTATTTTCGAAAAGTTAAAATTTTCGATTTGAAAATATTTGTAAAATTGATTTCGTTTATTTTTTCGTTTGCTTCGTATAGTTTGAAATGCTCTATAACAGTTTGAAGGTGGTTAGTGAGTTGTCTCTACAGTTTTATAGACTTACGTGTAGTACAATATATTGATTTGCTCACAGATTTATGAGAGGCTCAATGGTCTAGGGGTATGATTCTCGCTTTGGGTGCGAGAGGTCCCGGGTTCAAATCCCGGTTGAGCCCGTTTGATTTTGCTCTAATATAAAAATTATTTATTTTATTTATCAAAATATGTAGCAAATATAAATATGATAACAATTGTTTTTATATTATTGTATATTTGAAATTAGCCTAGAATTTCAAACTTACAATTCCATTGACAAAAAATTATTGTCTGAAAATTCAAAAAGAAACTGCATGTATTTAAACAAAATTTATAAAGGAATAACTAAAAAGCTACTCCTGGAGATGCGGGGCATCGATCCCCGTACCTCTCACATGCTAAGCGAGCGCTCTACCATCTGAGCTACATCCCCATGAGTCACGTTGGTTTCAAATTTCAACCACATTGATAACGATTAATTTCGATTTTATTTTATAACAAATTTAACAAATGTATAACAATAATTTGAATGATGCGTATAATACTTTTCTTCAACGGTTTCCCTTTTCATTAATTGCATTTTAGCATCTTTAACCGTAATATCCACCGCCATAGCCAGGATAACCGCCGCCGCCATAACCTGGATAAAAGCCTGGGTAACCACCTCCATATCCCGGCATTGGGAAAGGTTGTGTTACTGACGGACGGTTACCACCTCCAAGCAAGTTACTAAATAGATTGCTGAAAAGACCACCACCGCCGCCACCGCCACCACCTCCAAATAAATTGGCAAATGGACCGATTATGCGATTGTCAGGACCTTCACCACTTGCGCCAGTAGTGCCAACTCCCGCGCCAGTAGCACCGGGGCGCGCGCCATAGCCAGCTTGGCTACCAGTTAGTGCTTGCTGTGCGCCATACTGTTGTGATGGTCCATAACGGTGCTGTCCGCCGTATTGACTCTGACCGGCATATTGACTTTGCGCTGCGGCAATGCTCAAGCAAAGTGCAAGCAACACGATTACCTGTGGACATCATAGTGTGAAATTATTTTATTTGAAGTTATGTATAAAATATCCTTACGTCGTTCCTCATTTTGGTTTGATTCGTTGTCACGAACTTTGACTTGTTCTTTGATTATGTTTTGACGTTTGTTGTCAATGCAAGCGTTTGCCTAGTTTATATACTAAACTTAGTGAAGCGCTCAAACACCTACGCGCAAAATTTTAAACCAAGCGGAAATGCTAAATTCGCACTAAACTCATTTCTTGTTCTATCAAATCAAACAGACATTGACCTTCAACTTTCACTTGCACGAGTTCAATGTTACGGTTTCTTTTTGTTTTTGTTTTTAATTTCGTAATTACGTTTACTGATTGCTGGGGGCTTCTATGTGGTTGGCTCATTTTAGTCACTGCTTATAAAAGTGGATTTAACTGTTGACTCGTGTGCATAAATTAACATTTCTGTGTGGTCTCGCCTCGTATGTGCACACACAGGCAGAGCCCACTTGCGTAACATTCTACTTTGACTCCAACTTGAGCCATGACTTGACAGTCAGCGCTAACTGAGCTGCACGTCTTAATGGATTTGTCGTTAATATTATTTGTGTATTTTAAATATTAGCATGATTCGACTTTGCATATGCGTCGCAAAAGTCAATAAGGCAAATTTCAGGCGCATTTGACAATCTCGACGCAAGCAACTGATCTGGTTACTGCGAATAGATGTTTATTCTCTTGCGTCTATGATTCTTTAACTTATAAATTATTCTTTTATATTATTTCATAAACTACTTCGTGTTCAATCTCCCTTTTGATACAAACTACGCCCCTGTGTGCATATTAAAAGAAGTCGATTTATTTTTATTTTGCTGTTCTTTCTATCTTTTAAAAATATTATATTATTATTTGTTTTGTTAAGCTAAAATATTAAGTTTCTTGAACTTTTGTTTATTCGTTATTTGACAAACATTTGATAACTTAAGGAAGTATAGGAAGTTTGCGTTTGCTAACACGTTTTCAGATGCTCAAATCGAAATTGGCAAACTATAAAAGCGAAATCATGTCGCTAAGCGGCGTTTAAACAAAATTTATCATAAGCAACGCCATGCCGAATACTGTAAGTGATGTTTTGCATAACAGAAGGACTTTGACAGGAAAAACAAAACCTTAATTTTTTTAGCTGAAACAACTCGCCTGCGTGCTGCTGTACTTTTGGCTCGCCTGCACTCCGACACACGCACACGGATTTGGTGGCAAGAAGTTCGGCGGTGTTACAAGTTACGTACCAATTGGTGTGCCATTCCCAGTTGCGCAACCTTTGCCGGTGCCCGTGCCACAACCTGTGCCTGTGCCAATCTCGGTGCCGCAGCCTGTGGCCGTACCAGTGGCGGTGCCGCAGCCTGTGCCAGTAGGTGTGCCTATTCACGTGCCATACCCGGTGCCTGTATTGCCCCAAAAGCACGGCTGGAAGCAACGTGGAGGATTTGGCGGTGGTTTCTCCAGCTTCAGCACTGCCACAGCTTCTGCTCAGAGTTACTCGGGTTATGGCGGTGGTTTTGGTGGAGGTTTTGGTGGAGGTTTTGGTGGTGGTTTGGGAGAAGAATTCGGTGGCGATTTAGGCGGTGGTTGGCTCTCTAAACGCAAATAGTTAATTGTTAAGTTTTTGTTGCTCTATAAGTTATGTACATATATTAAGCTAATGACATACATTTGTGTATATAAAATTATTTAATGAAAAATAAGTATTTGTGTCTGATTAAACATTAAATGGCTAACAATAATATATTTCACCAGATATGGAAATATTTTCAGTGTTAGCAGAAATCGTTATTTTTCTTAACATTTTTCACCTTTTCGCGAATTCTCCTAGTAGAGTTACAAATTTTCGATTTTTTGTGAACCTGCGATATTGACTTATTGCTTTCAAACAATATTTTGGGAACCTTATAAAATTAAAAAAAAAATTTTATTTAAAAAAAAATATTAAAATATATGCAATGAACATGTTTCCGCCCGGGTTCGAACCGGGGACCTTGTGCGTGTGAAGCACACGTGATAACCGCTACACTACGGAAACCGTTGATTGGAGCGCTGTTCAATAGCTGATTCGTATACAAATATTTTTTTACATACATTTATTTTTTTTGTAATTATTGTACAGTGATGACATGACATTTTTAATTTAAACTTAAAATTAGTTAATAAAAATATTTGTTTTTTTCTTTTGCATGTATGATGAAGTTAACACAAATTAAAAAAATAATAGTAGAATAAGTTACACGTCAGACTCATTTGCCCCACCAGCCGCCTGCTCCACCAAAGCTGTTGTGGCTCTCGTGATGATACTCGTGATGCTCATAGCCACTGCTATGATAGCCACCACCAAATCCACCGCCATGTCCAAAGCCACCGCCCCCAAAGCCATGTTTCAAACCCAGCAATTTTGGCGTGCGCACTTTGAGGCCGATAAAAGCGCCATGCGGCCGTTTGAAGGCTACCAGCTTCAGTTTGCCACAGCACACGCTGCCAATGAGCAGCAACACGATCACGGCGTATTTCTTTTGTTTGTAAGAGAAGAGAGAATGAGGTATTATAAATTATTGCCATTTAATGCATGACTTAGTAATATTCACTCACAATTAAATTCATTTTTCTATCACTTTTTTTTTTACTTATTTTGCTGCACAGATTATTTGGCTGAATTGTTAGCTTCTACAACGGCAATTTGTGTTTCTATAATTGAATTTGTTTGTTTTGGGTTTAGTTTTTTTTTTTTAATAATTTTTTTTCAAGTACATATGTTCGGTTCGATTCGATTCGATGTTTAATCGATTTACACGGCACTATCTTAGACGATTTGTCGTGTGTAGTTTTGTTGCTATCCAGCCTCGCGTACGCGTACAATTGAACCAGAAATTCAACTTGGCTCGCAGTTTTATGTGCGATGGCCCTTATGCAATTTCATGGCTTGCCTTACACTTTTTCTGTTTATTTTTTTCATTTTTGTTTTCTTAAACTTGGTGTTGAATTTTTTAAGTATACAGTTTTTTTTAGTTTTTGTTTGCTCAACGTTGCCCCTGAAAATTTCAGGTTTTGTGTGCTGCTTTTTACATATTTAAGTCACAGGGGGAAAAAACTGCAAAAAAAACTGTTCATATTGATGTGCTTTTGGAGTCACGTAAAACGCAGTTGTAAATGATGCTGTCTCATATTGTGAGATGTTCGGTCCAGCGTTTAGGTACGCAGTGATGCCGAAATGATTAGCATGTGCAAAGCTAAATGAATATTGACTTTCCGTTTTTAAATGGCAGCTTTGTATTCTGTTAAACTGCACTTGGAATTTGTCTTGAAATTATCTTTTTAAATTTGTAACTAATTGTTTTATTTGCTGTTTATAATATAGTTAATTGATTCGTTAATTACACTAACCGCAATAAAAAAGTTTGGGGAACGCTGATACATGCAAAATCATAATTAATGTGTGTTTTTTTTTTGCCGCGTTGTATTGTTTGTGTCGGCTTATTGACAAATAGTTGCATAATTTACCCACTTACATTAAAAATTAAAAATCAAAGTAAAAAAATAGAAAAAAAAAAAATTTATATGAAAATATAAATTAAGTGCCATCAACCAAAACATCAAATCAAAAATGAAATAAAATAAAAAATACAATAAATTAATTTAAATATTGTTTAAATACTCATCGTTGGCAATCAAGCACTAACCAATTTGTGCATAGAAACACAATTCAAAGCCGAAACACGCGCATCAACACGTCATGAGTCATCGACAAACTTGGGTTTTTACGTTTTTCAGATTATTGACCTCGGACTTTAGTGATGTTTGAGATAGGCTTTATAACATATGCCACACTCCGTATAAAAACATTAGAATAAGTAATTTTATGAATTTCATTTGCATTTTTTTTTTTTCATTTATTTTAAATTACATTTTATTTAAAACCATAACCCAAACCATAGCCACCAAAAGGTCGTTGATAGCCATAATTGCCGTAGCCATAACCATTGCCAAAACCGTAGCCAGTTGTGTGCTGTTGATTCTGATAGCCGCCCGTGTAGCCACCATAGCCCGTGTAGCCAATGCCATAGCCGGGGTATCCATGGAAAGCGCCGCCGTAGCCAAAGCTGCCATAACTGCTACTGCTTTGGCTGTTGCTCAGACCGAGTCCACCATTATAGCCAAAACCCCCCTGACCGATGCCGTAGCCGCCATAACCGCCGTATTGTGGACTGGGCAAAGGCAAAGCTTGTCCAGGTTCTGTGTCAAAAGCAAGCACCAAGGCGAGCAAAATTTTCACATAATACTGCAATGATAATCCTTTACAGGATATTGTCTGTTTTTCGGTATAAAATCCAACTTACGCTGCACTGCATCTTTGTAAGGTATACGCAGAGTTTTCATTCACAAGTATGACAATTTTCGCCAAAGATTTTTCTTTTATAGGCAAACAGAATAAGAAGTTCATAGTTTACGCTTCATACACCCCAAGCATGTGCTGATTTCCGCCTAAATCGGAAGTAATGTGACGGTATAATTAGTATCATTTTTTGCCAATGACTGTTTGTTTCGTTTTGTACACCTGTCTGGCAATCTGCGGGCAACTTAACACTTAACATTGAAAAAGTACATTGTCTTCTGTATGAAGTCGATTTGCTTGTTCCTAAAATATGAATTTTTTTCTGTTTTTGTCTCAGCTGAGTGCTTACAAGAAATTAGTTTTCGTAGTGGCTATCTTTGCAATTTTTTTTGACATGGCTCTGGCTTCATTATTTGCCAAGATTCACTTGTGCTAAATCACTTCCCGATTGTTTTGTATTTGCAAATTCTTTTTGAATCAAATGAAGACTAACTCATTAAACTGACAAGAGTTCACGCACCTCTGTGCGAATTTTTTGTATCGGACTATAATTGAAGATCTTTTGTTTTGTTATTCATGAGAAATCGTTTTGCGTATTTTTTATAAAAAAAAAAAATAATAATTTTAAATCAAATTTGTGGGTAATTTAATATTAATTATTACAAACAAAATAATTGTGAAACTATATATATATTATGTATATACATATAACCATTATTAATTAGTACAAAAATCGCAGATATTCTGTTTGACTTAGTTTTATTATAAATTATTTTGTAAGGCTATTTCTTTCAAAGGAGGGTTTTAGTTCTTTTGATTACGATTATGAATATTAAAGACTATATTTAGGCATACATGAATAAAAAATCAGTTCATAAAATTTTAAAATATTTTCTTATTGTTCCTAATACCCTTACTCTCAGTAGGATTTTTTGAGAAAAGAAGAGTTCAGCACTTTGTATAAGCAAACACTACACAATTGTTAATAAGTACAAAAGTTAAAGTGTATACAAAATTATTTTTTTAACTTTAATTGACCTTCGACATTCTACGCTTGTTAAAAGGAAAAGCGATAAAACCCAAAACTAGCATTTTTAATTGAGCGCATTAAAACTGTAGCACTAAAAAGTAGATAAGTCACGTATAATTGTTAAAGCCATAATACAATATAATGCCAGCGACAACTTAGCATATCAGAAAGTCACAACTCACACGAAATGAAAAGACGCAACAAAATGAAGACAAACAAAACAAAACAAATAAACAAAATCAAAAAAAAAAAACAAACATTGACGAACTACTGAAAATAAAAAAAAAACTGGTTAAACAAAAACAATGATAAAACGCAGATTTACACTTAACAAAAAACTGACGTCATAAATATCTGCAGACCAACCCACGACGCTGCAAAGGTTGTTAACACGCAGCGCCGCGCAACGTAACGCAACGAAAGCGAATGCGTTGCTAGACGACGTCTACAAGTTAGACACAATATACAATACATATTAAGCATAACAAAAACAACAACAAAAGTTGAGATAGCAACACCAAGTGATAAATTGTGAAAAATTAATGCAGCAGACGCGCTGCTATGCACGTTCTAGTCGAAAAGTTTGTTGCTTAAGTCTTTTGTTTGTTTTGTTATCATTTGTTTATTTTTTTAACATTTTTTTTCTCTTTTTGTAAATTACTTTATTGTTAAATTGCAGCATAGCAAAGCTTTGATTCTCAGCTGATCATGTAATTTTTAATTTTGTTTTTGGGTTTTCCACTTCGCGCTCTGAATACGTTTTGAACTTGGACTTGATATTGGACGCTATGCTACACTGGAAGTAATTATGAGTTAAAGGCCCTTTAAGTATTGAATATATGTTAAATCATTTGAATAATAAACCAACAACTAAAAATAGAAGAAGCGTCCATGTACACTTGACCCATCAACATTCACTAATGTGTATGGCAGCATTACGAACTTAAAATTTTAAGGTCACAACATAGGAATTTCCACTCAAAATACACAAACAGCGAAAAGCTTGTGAGAAATGTTTCACAAATTAGCATCAGTTATTTGTTGTCTTTTTTTC